>PVJH01000371.1:325301-335987 GCA_004026705.1 Nesogale talazaci
CAGTTTTATAAGGCAAGCAAGCTTAGGCAATTAGCATATGGTGATCTTCAAAATTAACAAGTGAATGGCAGCACAGCTGCAAGTCAGGCTTCAAAGACCAGGGCTGTTTACAGTTACAAAGGCGACAAACTACAAACCCCAGGCAACAAACTGCAACAGAGTTCAGGCATATCCGGCCTGTAGCCAGGTCAAGCATGTCCGGGCTGGATGGCTCCTTACAGGTCCCCCTTTTTTATTTTTTCAAGTAATATCCTCCCAAGAAAAAACTTTATAGCAAGCATACATCCAAGTCCACTTCAATTCAAGTCCATAAGTTCAATACAAGCACTTCAGTCTCTCTTCAAACTCACACATGCAATAATGCAGAATGTCAGAATATAGCATGCCATGAGTGTCCAGTTGTGTGGCTTCCTGGTTAGTGGGAACATGGCAGAGCTCTGGAAGCTCTCAAGAAGACTGACGGCAAGAGGGTGACAGCAAAGAGAGAGAGAGGTTCCCTGGTTCCTCCTTAGAAAGACAAGCCCATGAGGAGGCACCACCATACTGTGACCTGGTTGACAGGTTGGACAGGGTTCTCTTTTTTGTCTTTTAAAATAGTTTTAGTGGCACATGATTTACACATATAATTCAATAGTTCAATCATATTTAAAAGAATTGATGCATTTTATGTTTGGTTTGTTAAAAAAGCTGTACGAGTCCCAATAAAACGATTTAAACAAAAAAAGGGTTGTGTAATGATCACATTTATGGTATACTTTCCTCTTTGTTTTAGTCATTGTTAGCTTTCAATTTTCTCCTCACTTCTCCTGTCTTGCTACCAGGTGCCTTTTTAAAAAAATAAATCATACAACTCCCATCATGATTAATACATATGTCAATTGTGTGCATACCACATTTGCACACCCGTTGTCATCATCACCCCTGAAACATCCACCCTTCACTTAGGCCCCCAGTCCCAGCTCCCCATATTTCCCCTTCCTCCCCATTTCCCCTCCCCCATGAACCCTTAATAATTGTAATTACTATTTCATATTGTAATGTGTAAAATTGTAAAAGCATTGTTATTACTATTTGATTTCGTACTGTGTCTGATGTGTCTCTTCATCTACTTTCCTGTTGTCCGTACCCCAGGAGGAGGTTATATGTAGATCCCTGCAATTGGTTTCCCCCTTGTACTCCACCCTCTCTCCACCCTCCTGATATCACCACACCCACCACTGGTCCTGAAGGAATCATCTGTCCTGAATTCCCCATACTTCCAGCTCCAGTGTACATCACCTGGACTCCCTGGATTTGTAAGGTAGTATTGGGATCATGATAGTGGGTGGGATGAAGCATTTGAGAACTAGAGGAAAGTTGTATACCACATTGTTGCCACACCGTACCTTGACTGGCTCCTCTCCTCCCTGCAACCCCTCTGCGAGGGGATGTCACCTCACTTATTGATGGGCTTTGGTTCCCTACTCATTTATAATGATTCTCTCTCATTTATAATGATGCAATTTTTAGTTCTTTGATGTCTGACACTGGAAATCTTTGACACCTCATAGTCACACAGGCTGGTGTGCTTCTTTCATGTGGGCTTTGGTGCTTCTTAGCTAGATGACCCTTGTTTACCTTTAAGTCTTTAAGACCCCAGACGCTATATCTTTTGACAGCTGGGCACCATCAGCTTTCTTTACATTTGCTTATGCACCCATTTGTTGTCAGAGACCAAAACAGGGAGGTGAACACACAATGTTAATGATTTTTATTTCTTAAATCTTGATAACTGATCCCTTTGGCACTTAAGCTTTGGATCAAATTACTTAAAATTTGATATCATAAGGATTTTTTCCAATCTTTCATTATCAAACTACTTCCTCACTAATTTCTATAACATTATTCATACACACACACACACACATGCCAGGTACATTAGATTGACTTTTAATTGTGAGTGGACTTTGTGGTGTTCTTAATACGGCCCTTCTAGCCATAGACCTCCATTGTGTGATGATATTGTAGATTCTACTTTCTACATCGTAATCACAATTCCATTCTGGTGCGAGTCATCTGTTGTGCTAGAAGCAAAAGATTGAGGTGTGATGCATTTTAATCCATCTCTTACTGAAAGGTAAGACCCTTAGCTAACCCTTTTTGTTTCCTTGGGGGTATGTTCTGTATATTTTCTGCCATCTTTGATATATGTATTAAGAACTTTGAGTTTTTGAAGCCTTCTCTTAATAGACAAACTGACAGCTTAATTGAAAAAAAGCAGAAGGCTGAGAGTAGGTCTGGCCCACCTAAGATGTGTCCTCTACCTAAAGTTTTTGACATCAGAAGCTAAAAACTACTTTGAAATTGGAAGGCATAACTGTGGGCAACACACCATCTTTCTGCCAGAAGCTCCCATCTGAGCTTACCCAGAAGACTAATGCTGAGCCTCCCAGTGATGGACACCAATCATATGCCAGTTACTGCACTATGGAAACCACTGGCCCAAACTGTGTTTTGCCATCTTGACAAAGTTGGGTTGAGCAACTTTGCAAATGATTTTACTTTTTTGCTCTGAATCCTGCATCTAGATTACCTCTGGTTGGCCTCTAGTTCTTGGGACTTGAGCTAACACTCTCTTGATTGACCCAGGGTGCCAGTTTCTTAGCATTGTGAGCCAGCCTAAATAATTGATGTCTGAGGAGGCTTTTCTATAGGCCAGAGAGTTCAGATTAGGTTACTTGCCAACCTCCACAAATTTTGTGAAACATCATACTAATTTGCAGAACCCTGGAACATGAAGTATAACAATGAGGGGTGCCATGGTAATTGATATTAGGAATAATAGAGTAGTATATCATTTTGAAAAAGTTGGACATTTAGAACAACTTTTACCTACTTAGGACTAGCCTTATACTAATCTTTCTAAAATAAAGTATTGTAAAAATCATTTTCCCTTTCAAACTGGTTTCTGCCCATCACCAACTACCTCTCTAATCAAAATGTATCTCTCTCAGACTTCTTCAAATAGATCAAAGTAATAAATACTTCCCTAAGTTTATCATAGTCATGGTCTTCACTGTTGCTATTCCCTGTCCCTTAAATCTGGGAGTTTTCCAGTGCCTGGGTTCCAAATCAGAAGGACATGCTCCACTCATGCCTATTCTTATTGATAATGATGTTTCTTCTTTCTCCATTTGGAATTGGCTAATTAAGGATGATATCGATGGCAAAACTGACCAATCACCTCCTTAGAGTTCTGTGATAAAATGAAATTAATTATTTAAGATTCTTCAATTAACTTAGAAAATTTGTTTCCAGTTCAGTAGTCTCCATGCCTAAACTTATTTTTTGAATCTCAAAAGTGATTAAATTGAAAACATGCACTACACTGATATGGCTGCATTAGCAGGGCAAAACCTTATTCCAAAAGAAAGGGATTGTAACCACAGGTAGAGGCATTAGGATTCCAACATATCTTTTGAGAAGGCACAAATTGATTCATAACATTACTCTTAATAGGAAGTGCTCAGACCCAAACTCAATCCTAGTGCATAAAAACCTCAGTGGGCAGGAAGCTCGGCACTCAGTTCTCACAAACCCAGCTTGCTCCCTACTGCAGAGGATCACCACAGGTGCCATAGGAAGAGAATTTGGAGAAAGCAAAAGATCGTATTTTATTTTGCATGCCTTAACATTTATCTGAAGTTTGCCTTTGTTGCCTGTTCTTACTCGCATGACCCCTTCAATGAATTAGCTAGAAATTATGATATGGGAATAAAAGATAGTAGATGAACTGTCGTTAGGCCAGATGTCAAATTTTATCAACTTAGTAAACAGAAAGAGCCAAGCAAAAGAGACAAGTTGAGCACAAAACTTTATGTTCATTTAAATTTTATTTGCTTGATATAGGAAGAGTTGTCTCAATTTCTGGCAAATGAAAAAACATCCAAATCAAGGTTAATCATAAAAAACCCTATTTACGAAAAACTGGGACATTGTGCAATTTTCTCCTGGACAAATCTTAAGTTCACCTGGCTCTCTCATGGGACATTTCTCAAGGCTTTTCAAAGTGAAATGCAAATTAACATTATGTGAGGATATATTTAATGACAAAGTTGCCGCACAAAATCAGAGAAACAATAAGGGATGGCACAATCGTGGAATTCAGGAAGGCCGGTGGCTGCACCAGAGTGGGAGCTTGTCCTATTCTCCCGCAGGTCCCCAGGTCCCATGGACCTCACCGAGGAGTATGCCAGAGATCTGGATGGCCTTCTGGACTCTGAGGCTAAGATTTATCACTTGGAACAGTTGGAAATTCCTCCCCTAAATAGTCTTTATACTTCAAGTTTGATCTGCTCTTGAAATACAGCCCTAACAGATGGGGCTCCTGAGGTTTTCTGAGGGACACAGCATCCTTATGTATACAAGTCTTGCTGAGGGAGACCCCTGACAGGAAACAAGTGGACTTTGATGTCTTAGATGATCTGGGTGCTCCTGTAACAGCCCTCGCCCCCAATGTCTGGGCCCTGGTGTCCGCCTCTGCCTACTGGCCCACTTCCAGATGAGCTTTACAATGAAGGTAGGAGGCCCTGGATACGAGGTTATAGGTACCCCAGGAAGAACCAGACAATGACAAGCCAGCTTGAGGAGGTCCTCGTGAAATGCCCAGAAATGGAAAAACTGTGATCCAGCTGAAGCTCAGAAATAGAGTTTGCCAAAACCCAATTTCAAAGGTTCTAGAATAAAAGATCAACTTTTAATACATCTGAGCACTCAGACGAAATCTCTCATTGATCTTTAGAAAACATATGTGCAATAGGGGAGGTTATTGAAGGCCACCGCTAGTCTCATGAGTCATGAAGGGGGGTGTTGAGGTTTACCCATTAATAATTGAAAGAGAAGGTCTGAGAGACTGAATACTAAAGGCACGCACAGTAGAGAAGCTCAAGGGAGAAAAGGAGGAACTCACTGGAGAACCAAAGCAGACCCTTCGGAGAGCAGATGGTGGAACAGGTGATTGCAGACAATGGCGGTCATGTTCTTGAGGTCAATTTCATGATTGGGATGTAGGGGTGGAGTCTAGCCTGTCAATCTGGAGATATCCAATGAGAAGCCAATGAGGCCTCTGTGGGCATGGCTTTCTCCTGAGAATTCTAGGAAGTCTCTTGGTAATTCACTCGTGGAGATGTGAGACCTTCTTCCCAGTTGTTGGCAGTCGCTCAACTGACAAGACAAGATGGCAGTGCCCGAGGAACCTGAGGAGCCAGAGGAAAAGGCACATGGCCTTACCCAGATAGAACAAGACCTCTGAAGCCAGAAAATATATAGAGAGACCCCTGCCAGCACTGAGATATTTCTATCACCAATGGATACTGCTGATGGACCCTGAGCCCTGGAAATAAGGAGCCATGAGGGGACACCTGCCAGAGGCAGGACTCTGCCCCCACTGGCCTATGACCTTGTGAGTCAGAAAGAGACTATAGACTGGTATTGGACATATGGGCTAATATCGGACTTATGACTTTGAACTGGACTGGGTTGGGATGCTCCATTCCTCTTGTATATCCATATGTGTGTCTATGAATTTGTTTCTTTAGTCTACCCGGACTGATACACAGACCATGGCAAACTGATCAGAATTGTCAAGGACTGGTTTTGGCAGGGGGAAATAAAATGGTGTGGAAGTCACTACTTAGTGACTCATTCTCCCTCTTCTTTAGTTTGTCCTGAAGCAGCTCTCTTGCACATTCTTCAACAATTTCCTTTTGGTGGTGCTGTGATTCTGGGCTCTAATCTGAGTCCGGAGTTTCTATATTAGGATTGGTATCCAGGGCAGCGTCCCAGCCCAAGCGGTGCTGAAATTGCAGGGCCTCTGGCAGCAACCTGCCAATCACAGCTCTGGTACCGGAGGGACCAGTGCCCCGAAATCAAGAGTTGAGGAGCCTTGGGTCTCTCGTCAGGCAAAATCAAGGAGAACTGGGGTGAGACCAGGGAGCTGGTGAGTAGAGCAGAGGGAAATGGGGTTGTGCCAGATGCCAATGCCACTGCCCAAAAAGGAATCTATTTTTTTGTGTTCTCTTTTGATAAAACGTGCAAAGTGAATGTGATAACGTTTCACCATCCTCACTTTTATGGAGCACTATGGCTTTACTTCTTAGAAGACTGATAAGATTGTCAATATACTCCATCAGCAGTGTCATTCAAATGCCCCATTCTTCTTCAGTCTTCCGCATTCAATGTCCAACTTTCATCTGCAGATGAGGCAATTGAAATTATCATGGCTTCAGCCAGGGGCCACTTTGGTCTCAAAATGACATCCTCTCTTTCGAGTTGTTAAAGAGGTCCCGGGCAGCAGATTTACTCAAAGCGATGTGTTCTTTGATTTCTTGCCTGCTACCTTCATGAGAGTGTATGGTGGATCCCAAACAGATGACAGCCCTGACACTTGCAGTATGCTCCCCATTATTCCTGTTAACTGAAATGCAGGGTGTTGTTTTGTTTTTCTTTTGCTTGTTTGCTTGGAGCCAAGCAATCTCGTTACTTAGTCCAAGTGAGGGAAGAAGAAAGAGAAGTTTTTACTTGGAAGGTATAAAAGTGCAGGAACAGCATTACAAACAAACTGCCTTTGTGTTGTTATGTTTGAAATAAGAATAAATAGACAATGCATACATTTGGCTTCAGAATTTAGAGTTTGTGGCTCCTGTACAGACAATTTGCATGGACTCATGCTTCAGGGTAGTGATGGAAAACAATAACTGACACTGAGCAAGTGGAGAAGAGTCCAGTGCTTTGTTGCTGGACTTTCTCAAATGTTTCTTTGACTAACTAGATAAAAGGGCTTAGCTTTTAATCACTAACCGTCAAGTAAATAAGAGAAGACAGTTAACATTATCTGGCCCTTTTATGTGACATTCACTTCCAATCTATTTGCTTTTAATCAATGTAACTATTGATTATTATTCCAAAATTTTCTAAGTTAATTGAAGAATCTTAAATAATTAATTTCATTTTATCACAGAACTCTAAGGAGGTGATTGGTCAGTTTTGCCATCGATATCATCCTTAATTAGCCAATTCCAAATGTAGAAAGAGGAGACATCATTTCAATAAGAATAGGCATGAGTGGAGCATGTCCTTCTGATTTGGAACCCAGGCACTGGGAAACTCCCAGATTTAAGGGAGTTTAAGGGAGTTTATTATTATTCCAAAGATATTTAAAGATATTCATAAATATTCCAAAGAGACTGTATGAAGTATGCTACTTTAGGTTAATTGCAATTTGTAAAGGGGAGAGGGTATTAACTATGTTAAGTGAAATAACTTGGATTGCAGTTCTGTTGTGAGGATTTTTGTTTCCTTTACACTGACTTGTATATTGAAGGCTGCAGTCCTTGAACTTTATCGGCAAGTACTTCAAGTCCTCCTCAATTTTATCAAGCAAGGCTGCATCATCTGCACATCACAAGTTGTTAATAAGCCTTCCTCCAAACCTGATGCTGCATTCTTCTTTATAGAGTACAGTTTCTTAGAATATTTGCATAACATGAGATTGAGTAAGCATGATGACAGGATACAATGCTGACACACAGCTTTCCTGATTTTAAATCATGCAATATTCCTTTGTTCTGTTTGAATAATTGCCTCTTGATACATGCACAATTCTGTGTGAGCCCAATGAAGTGTTCTGGAATTCTTATTTCTCTCAGTACTAGCCATAATTGGTTACAATCCGTACAATGACTTGGTTTTGCATAGTCAATAATGCACAAGCAAACTTTTTTCTGACATTTTTTGCTTTGAGCCCAGATCCATCTGCTCCTGGTAACCACCATAACACTCAGTATATTATTTTTCAGACTTACTGGATCTTGCGGAAATGACTGAATCAAACATTGTCAGACATATAATGCTTGGGAAATTATATACATTCTAATTCGATGGTGTACTTAATTTAATAGTGCTATTTTACTTTCAAAAATGCATTACATTTGTAAAGAAAATGGACTTACTTTTTAAAAATCACCCATATAATTCATGTGATGTACATGTAACCATATTTTTATACATAAGTTTTCATGAGTAAGACACAATCGTGGTGACAACTAAAATTAGTGACTACATAAATTGAACAATTAAGACCACCTTTTCTAAACTTATTTATTTATTTATTATAATTTTATTGGGGGCTCTTACAGCTACTACAACATTCAGTACATCATTTGTATCAGGCACATTTGCACACATGCTGCCACATACATTTCCAAACTTTTTCCACTTGAGCCCTTGGTACAAGCTCCTCTTTAAAAAATGAAGCAAAACAAAAAAACCCTCCCCTTTCCCCTCCCCCCACCTTTTTTAATGAATCATTTTATTGGGGGCCCATACAACTCCCATCATAATCCATACCAACATCAATTGTATGCAGGCCACATTTACACACCCATTGCCATCATCACTCTCAAAACATTCTCCATCCCTCCAGGCCCCAGAATCAGCTCCCTATATTACCCTTCCTCCCCGCCTTCCCCTTGAACCCTTAGTTATTTGCAAATTGTTATTTTTGTCATACTCTACACTGTACAATGTGTCGCAACACTGGCTTCCCTGTTGTCCGTGTCTCAGAGAGGAGGCTATGTGTAGATCCGTGAAGTTGGTTCTCCCTTTCTATTCCTCCATCCCTCCACACTCCTGCTATTACAACTCCTATTACTAGTCTTGATGGTTCATCTATTCTAAGTTTCCAAAGTTTCCAACTTCACTGTACATCTCCTGGTCTAGATAGATTTAGGTGGTAGAAGTGGGGTCATGAGGCAGCATGGGAACTAGAGGAAAGTTGCATATTTCATTGCTACTACCCTGTATCTTAACTGGCTCATCTCCTCCTTGTAACCTCTCTGTAAGAGGATGTCACCTCACCTATTGATGGGCTTTGGGTCCCCAATCTGTACTCCCCCTCATTAATAATAATATAATTTTAGCTCATTGATGCCTGACACCGGATCCCTTCACCACCTCATGATCACACAGGCTGCTGTGCTTCTTCCATGTGGGCTTTATTGCTTATGAGCTGAAAGGCCGCTTGTTTACTCAAGTCTTTAAGATCCCAGATGCTATATCTTTTGGTAGCCAGGCACCATCAGCTTTCTTCACCACATTAGCTTATGCACACATTTGTCCTCAGCGATCATATCAGGAAAGTGTGCACACAATGTTATGCTTTTTAGTTCTTGAAGCGTGATATCTAATCCATTTGACACCTCATGATTCCACAAGCTAGTGTGCTTTTTCCATGTGGGCTTTCTTGTTTCTGAGCTAGATGGCTGCTTGTTTACTTTCAAGCCTTTAAGACCCCAGACACTCCATCTTTTGATGGAAAGCACCATCAGCTTTCTTCACCACATTTGCTTATGCATAAATTTGTCTTCAGTGATCGTGTCGGGAAAGTAAGCATCTTGGAATGCCAATTTAATACAACAAAGTGTTCTTGAACTGAGGAGGTATTTGAGTGGCGGTCCAATTCCCATTTGTTGTCCTACTACTAACCCTTTAAGTATGCATGTTAATCTCTGTCCCCATCCTCACTTACAAATTTATTACCCCATGTACATATCTGTATTTGAACCTCTATAAATGCCCATTATCTCCCAGCTCCTTCCTCTATTTCCATTTGCTTCCCTCTTGTCCCACTATCATGCTCACTCTCCATTTGGGTTTCAGTATTTTCTCTCTGTTACATTAGTCTTAATCAATCCCTATTGGCCTTCTCTCACCCACCTTGTCCCTGAATTTTTATCAGCTGTTATTCCCTTTTTCCTGAGCTGGTCGACATCACCACCTTTCCCCCTCCTCCCCCTCTTCAATGTCCCTTACCCTGGAACCATCAGTCCTGTCATTTTCGCCTCTAAACTCTTTGTCCAGTCTATCTTTTCTAGATAGACCTGCAGAGGTAACAACATGCACAAGAAAGGTCTCCTAAAATGGAGCAACTGAAGCAAATAAAAGAAAGATAATAAGAGCAAGAAACCCCCTCAATATAATATGTAACAGAATAATAAAAATAATAGCAATAAAAAAACCTGTATAAAATTCAAGGTCTCTGGTTGACCTCCTAGAGTGACCACTGGTTGAGTCAGATGGGGTGCCAATACACTGGCCCCAAAGTATATCCTTGGCACTCCATCTGTGATTCTATGCTCTGTTGTACACTCTGAGTGCTTTATATTGGTGTGGTTGTATGCAACAGGGTATAATCTTGACCTCACTTTTTCATCCTGGCCCCGAGAGGCCTTGGGTCAGTGAGGGTAGCCATATTTCATAATAGACATTGCCATATACTCCTCTTTGTGCATTAGATGTTCTGACTGGGAATATCATCCTGAAGGCTCAGTAGGCCAGGATGCATGTCATTCTTTCTTCCTCTGCTTTCATTTGTTCTCATGTGCTCTGGTCAGACATATCTCACTCCCCCAGCTTCAGCTTCAGTGCTGGCCTCTAAGGTAAATTCCTCAGGTAGAGAGGTGGCTGCCCCTATAGTTGGGGTTGGGGTTGTGTTCTCAGGTCCCTCCACTGGTTCTCAACTCCATGCTGTCGTGCTGCATTCACATCCTGGGTCCCTGTTTGGTCCCCCTGTCCCTGTGGAGATATAAATAATATGCTCCCCTTTGATGGTTTAGTGCCCTCTTCCCTTTCTACACATCACCATCTGCT
>PVJH01000372.1:0-300000 GCA_004026705.1 Nesogale talazaci
ACTTTTGCTCAGCACTTTCAACCTCACTGGACTTTCTGGATGGCATCAAATGACCGTGGGAGAAAGATAAGGCTTTGTGCTCGTGCAAAGATGTAGAGCTGTCAGAAGCACAAAGTGAAAGTTCTATTCCGTCATTATGAATTATTATCAACTCGGTGGGAAAGGGGCTTGGGTTTCTTAAGGAACTATCTCCTATGGGAAACCCGGGTGATGTAGTGCATTGCTTATTGTTCTGCTAACCATAGATCGACAGTTCAAAACCCCCAGGCACTCCTCAGGAGAAAGAGGAGGCTGTCCGACTCCTGTAAGAGTCGCATGCTTGGACATCCACAGGTGCAGTTCTACGCTGTCTCCTAGGGTTGCTATGACTTGGAATTGATGGACGGCAGTGAGTTTATCTCCTCTGTAGTTCTTCAAAAGAATGTGCCATAAAATGGAGCCATATACTGTGCTCCATATACTATGCTCCTGTATTTATATATTTGTTGTATTTCCGGGCAACATTTGCATTCTTACGGCCTGAAGATTTTGAATAAAAACAAAGAAACAAAATTTGTCTTAATGCCTATGAAAGAACCTAGCACACTAGGCACGTTGGTTTCTATTCTGATAAAATCAGGGCCAAAATCTCTAAAAACAGGCAACTCAATATTGCAAATCAAATTGAAACAATGATGAGTTGGAATACCACTCTCACAAACAGCAAGATACTCTAGTCCCCAAAATGAATTCATTATTTTTAGTCCTTAAAAGGCAATTTTATTCTTAAAAGAGATATTTTGAAGACTGCACTACTTTCATTCATCATACATAAATGAAATTATGTATCAATTCTTAGTGGTAATTATGATTGCTATTTTATAAGCTTATATTGAATAGTAATATCCATCTTTGGTAAAGCTTTAAGAAACTATAATTGAAAAAGAACACCTGAAAAGAACCACATTGGAAAATAATTGCTGCTTATGTAGAATGAAAATTATGGGATTTTTTGGAACTCAGCCAAAAATCAAATATGCAATAACCACAGTGACACATTAACCCTTGCACAATAGTCACCCTACGCCACAATTATTATTGGAACATTATTGTTTTGAGCATTTGATTTAGAATATTTTAGCATACTAAGTAAAAATGTAGCTGGGTCCCAAAACTATGAGAAAGAGTAACAAAAAGGAAAATGAAACAGAAAAAGATATCAACAATACATTGTTTCTAAACTGTGCATTTCTCTATGTATTAGTCATCTGGAGTTTTATTTTTATATTATCATTAATAATTTTAATAAATATAAACATGTTTATACCTGTACTTGTCTCTCCTCCAATTTTCTTCTACAGTAAAAACACTAGTTCTCTAACAGTCTCTTCTGAACTCTGATCTTACTAATTGTCCCTTAAAAATGCAGCCATTCAAAAGCAGAAAATAACAGCTACCTGACGGAGCCCTGCTGGTATCCTAGGTGCCCAGGTCAGCAGGGAAGCCAGCAGCCAGCTCCATGGAATGCCTGCTTTCACAGACAAGGGCAACTGCTTCTGCTCTGTCCCCCAAGGTGGGAAGAGTCAGAATAAGCTCAGTGCCAGTGGCACTGGCTGTGGAGCCGTGGTGGTGGAGCGAGGCATATGTTGGGCTGCTAACTTCCAGGTCAGCATGCTGGCTCCACCAGTCACTCCATGGGAGAAAGATGCGATGGGCCCCTCCTGGACAGAGATAGAGCCTTGAAGACCACAGCGAGCACTTCTGTTCTCTTCTCGAGGGTGGCTGTCGGTCAGGATTGACTCATAGTCACTGACTTGTTTGTTTGTTTTGGTATGAAACTCTTTTAAGGCAGTATGTTTACCCTTTGGACTGGCAATCTGATTCCTCTCCAGTCTTTTGGGTGAATTTTGTAAAGAACAAGTAATCAGTAAATAGTATAATCCAGTTCAACTATTTTAGCCCTGTCTACTCACTATTTAGCCATTTGTATTCATTATTCATTTTCCCAAAGTGCTTTGTAACCACTTTTCTTTTATGTTAGTTATAAGAAAACTATGAAAAACCAATATCAAACTCACAGACTCTTCAGCTTATTATAGAATCTATCAATCAAGTTTTTATATTTCTCCTAGTAAGAAGAAAGGAGACTCAGAAATACCAGTAGCAACAGAAATGCTACTAGTGCTATTTTATAAACATGCACAGATGTGATGGAACATCCCTAAAGATTACAAAGAAAGAAAGGGGGACTAATTTGACAATAGCAAATGTACACACGAGGATGGAATTTTAGTATGAAATACCCCTGACAGTCTTGGGGTGCACTAAGTCTTGGTCCAAAGTTACCAGGAAAGTAAATGAACTCTTGCTACATGAGGATTCAGAATAATAATTCTAAAAAAAAAACCTTTTAAAGAAACCCAAGAGTTTTCTTCCCAGTTAAAGTGACTCAGCATGCCCAACGCAATCTCTACAATCATCACTCATCCATTTCTCACTCATTATCTCTGTTCTTCTTCTGTCACGTGTACTGAATGCCCTCATTCCCCAAACCACGGTCCAAGTTTAGGCTATGCCACTTCATTTCAAAACCAAGCCAAGCACATTACAATCTAGGACCACCTCGCAGTGTTTTCCCGGCTATCCGTCTTCAAGCCGAGTGCCACAGCTTTTCCCATCAAGCACCTGGGGGATTTGAATCACTGACAAGGTTAGTAATGGAGTTCTTTAGTAACTGTGCCAACACGATTCCTCTTATATCACCCAATGATTAATTAATGTAATCATTTGCAACAGTTGGAAATGTCAGGTGCATTTGCTTATAAAATTCCTTTTCTTGGTGCCATATTTTTTATCTGGCTTCCTTGGGTGACTTTTTCTCCACAAACCCCAATCTGCTATGGGATCCTTATGCATTTATATGATTTCATTTTAGGTATATTATATGTTATATTCTTACTCTTTCCTCTTCTCAGGTGAGGTCAGCAACAGCTTCAAGCAGTTCTCCCATGTGATAATTTTAACTATCTATCTATGGTAGCTACATACTTTCATGTCAACTTGAGAAATAAAGTGAAGGGGTGGAGTTTAGCCTGTCAATCCGGTCACAGCCACAGCCCGATGATGCCTCCTTGTGGGCCTGACCTTCTCATGAGGATTTTGGAAACTTCCTCTCTTTCTCACCTTCTTGTGGAAGAGACATGCAGATGGAGCCACACTGATGGCAGCCAGCACCCTTGAGATGCCCCACCATCTTCACATCCACAAGAATTTCCTGCATTCTGCATCGTTGCTTGAACTACGTGAGTCTGAAGAGGAATTATGGACTAGAATGGGACAGATGGGGTAATATAATACTTAAAGGACTTTTTGGAGACCCGAACGGGATGTTCACTCAACATTGAATTGTTCTTTGATATAGAACTCTCTCTCACACACATGAGTGCCTCTTTGGTCAATCCAGTGTAACACACCATCTTTCCAACCAGCTCTCTAAGCTGGCACTTGGGTTTTGTAGACACTATAACTTCACGTGTCAAAATTTGTTTCTCCTTCAAATTTTTCTTATTCTGAATCTTCGTATTGAAACCATTCACTTAGTTGACCAAGTCAACAACCTTGGAGACTTCTAGAGTTTTGTTGCTTCTCACATTGAGTAAACTTTGCTTTATTTTTTCAAAAGCATTTATTGGTGTGGCGATGTAAACCCACCAAGCTCTCTCTATAGCTATATGATAACACTGCAATTTTTGCTTTTCATTTCCATTTACTTGATTCTAATTGTTATGATCCCTTTATTGATTATCACAGTGCTTTCTAACCTGTTTCCTTTTTTGGCTCCACCATCACAATATTTCCAGAATGAACTTTCCACAATCTCAGTACAATATAACCTAAAATATACCTATATCCTCTTTGTGAAGGCCTCCTTAAGATGTACTATTGTCCTTTCAGTGCCCCATTCATTGTATGTCAGAGTTTTTCAGTAAATATTTGATGACTATATAAATTAGAGACAAATAGTCCACCTGGCATAACTCTCTCACTCATGTTCTGAAATGTTATAAAACCATACCTATCGAGAATAAACAATGGAATCCTAGTGCATTATCCCAAATCCTCTACTGTATGCATTGCAGCCCTTCAAAGTTTGACAATAACCCACAACTGAAAAATTATAATCTTACATTTTCTTCCATATTATTTCAAGAATCATTTGTTCTAGGAAGACCTCTTTGACTATCACTACACTAGAGGTTGTTGTTGTTGTTGTTGTTGTTGTTGTTGTTGTTGTTAAGTGCCATTAAGTTAGTGTTCACTCACCACAAACCGAGGTATAACAGAATGAAACACTCCCCATTCTTGGGCCTTCCTCACAGCTATGATTTTCTCGTGGTATAGTCTGAGCATCTCTCTGGTGGGAGCCTGTCTGCTGGCACTATCCTGAGTAACGTTCCACTGCTACGTGTAAGGTGGGAGAAGCTAATTGTTCAGAAGAGGACCATTCTTCCCTTCTACCAGTTTTAAGTTTTCAACAGCTCAGCAACCTGCAAGTCACCACAACATGACAAAATGACAGCCAAGTGGTAAAGTGGGACACTAGAGTTATTATTTTCTTGGAACTCTCCATGATTCAACCCAAGAATGATGACTTGCCCTTAACAGTTTTCAGAAGTATATGCATCCTCTTTTCCAAAGGGTGCATGAAGGGCCTTAGGAAAAAGGGTTCCCCCATTTTTGGGTTGCCCTTGACACCTAAGACTTCAAGGGCAGTAGCTATTTAATGTGCTCTTTTCAAGGAACACATAAAAACAGTCCCTCAGAAGTCTATTGCCAGCACATGCTTCCAAAACTGGTTTCACAGATTTGTTGCTATTTTCATCTGAAGTGAGTGTTCGGTGATCTCCTGAGTTGTCTGTGCTCTCCATGAAGAATACATTCAGCTTCACTTCCACACACCACACTCATGATGCCCCACCTGCTTTCCTGGCACCCTGTCTCTGTCCAGGCTGCCCTGGCTCTGCCAGCACCCCTTGGGCAGTTGTTGTGCTATCACAGCAGACCGGTGTTCCATTGGGTGGGCAGTGGGTGCTTTTTTTCAAAGTAGACGTCAAGCAAGACTTTCTTCCAGGCTGTCTTGGATGGTCTTGAACCATCAACTTTTTTTGTTAGCAACCCCAATATGTTACATATCTGCACCCCCCCAGAGACTCCCTCTTCTTTTCTTAAATCAAACGAATGAGCATTCAGTTCCTCAGAAGAGGTGGTACCTTCCTAGACCCATCCTCCATTTTACCCAGCATAGTTTGCCCGATCTGGGCTTTCTAGACACCATTAGAGTAGAGATATAAAACCCAAACCCAACTCACTGCCAGAGAGGCAATGCCAACTCTTAAGCAGCCCTATTGGGATAGTATGGCAGTGCCCTGGTGAGTCTCTGAGACTGTTAACACTTTACCGGAGGAGAAAGGCCACTCTCTCTCCAGTAGAGGTATTCATTTAATTTGCTTGCCCAGAAAATTATTTCAGCGTTTATTGTTGCTCTAATAGTGTCGAATAAGGGCTGAGAGAGGAGAATCCCATTAGAAAAATCTTCACTGGACCCATAGACTAGAAAGCAAGCTCCTGGAATGTTTATGCTGTGGGAAGGCAGGAAAACTCAGAGTTAATTTGTTCAGTAAAATATCACCTAGTGATTCAGATCATGTTAGCGAACATAAAGTCATTTGAGTTGGTGCATTGTGACTTGGAGCCCACTCAGGCGGGTATCTTTGCATTGACCACAGCCTCCCTCAGGCAGAAGCACTTAAGTGTTTGATAATGTCTAGTGAGTTGCTTAAAAGAGGATAAAGCAACATATCCTCAGGCAGGGAAAAAGATTTAAATAGAGCCAATTTAGGATATGGGGTGCTTCAGCAAATTCAGAAATTAATCCAGATTAAGATATTTTGCTTTTAGGATTTATGTCAAAAATTGATAGAGGGAAGTGGACTATGGGAGTGAAAATTCATATTCCATCACCTGCGAGTATTCCAAAATGTATCTACAGAACAGTCAACATCATGTGTTTTCTAACAAGTAGAATATAAGCTTAAAATATTTTTAAAAAATAAATCAATAGTAAAGATGGGACTATATTCATTTTAGTATAATTTGGAAATTGATGCCTATATCTGAAACATATTGGTCTCTGTATGCTACAATTAATGATAAAATGAATCCTTCAATTCTTTCTTTCATCCACCATTTCCATTAAGAACTCTGCTGCTTATCAATGTTCTGGTGTAAGTCTCAGACATTCCCAGATCTCTGAAGCAAATTGAGGAATTTCATTGAAACTTTATTGCCATGGACAATCTAGGAGAAATTAGACGGTGACTTACCTATAGTCTAAAACTGTGCCCACTATGGCTAGCTAAACCTCGACACAATCCTGAGACTGTTCTCTGAAGTATCATATTGATGAGAAACTAAATGCCAGTGTTTCCTTGTATAATCACAAAGGCTGGTTTGTCTGGAGCATGGTAATGCATGCTCTTGGGTAATCCAGAAGCATTCAGCCACATAAGGGGGCTTGAAAAAGTTTTCAGAAATATCTCATTACCTCTTAATTCTATTTTTCCGTGAGCCTTTTGGAGACTACTCATATTTTATAGACATGTACAACAACCATAGTTACAAGCCTCTTGGTAATGAATCACTGGCATTCGTTTCAAATAGTTTTACTGCCAATAATCCCCATCTCCTATAGAAACACGGTATTACTTTGCAACCTTCATGTCCCACTCAGAAAATCTGGGAATCAAGATGGCCTCACCTTGCTTCCATTCTCTCTCGCCTCTCGTTCCATCTTGAGGTCAGACACTAGAAGATTCTTATATTTGCTTTTCCCATTACTGCTGTGATCGTCTATCCTGTACTCGGAGGTCAGCTGCGCTGAGAGGGGACTGTCACTCAGGTTCAGTGGCTGCTCCTCCTGCTCCAGCCCAGTTTTGCTTTCACTGTTGGGGTCTCCCATCTCCCTGCCGTGTGCTCCCCCTGAAGCAACAGAACCGTGCCCCAGAGTCTCATTGCCATTAAAGCTCTCCGCAGCAGAATCATCTGTCGGGAAGAGAGAAACAACAAACAGACATTACTTTTCATTATTATGCTATTCAGGTTCTACTGCAACTGGCATTTCCTGAATTACTACTAGGGACTTGATGTGTTTTGTAATCTTACATGTACTGTGTAATTTAACCTTAGCAATGAACTTGGGAAGCAGTCATTGTAATTTTTATTTCCATGGTCCATGTTAGGCATGAGAAGAACTGAAATAAGAAAGAAATGTGTAAAGTTGCAGAAGGTGTTCAGTGACAAATGGAATCTCAAAGAAATGTGGATTTAAACAATCACAAAAGAAAGTAATAATTGAATGATTTTGAAGATCGATACTGTTTTCCCATGAGGAATACACAGATGTGCTTGGTGAGAACATCCACCTGCACTGCCTGTGGGATTGCACCTTTTCACACACTTTATAGAGAGTAAGGCACATGGTCCTCAAATACGGAACATGCTCACAACCTTGGTGCCAGTCATTGCACTGTGAGATGCTTATGCTGAAGGGGCCTACTCTTTCTGTGGATAGCTGCACAAGTGCAAACACACGGACCTTAATCTGCTGTCCAACAATCACCATTACAAAAGCATAGAGATTACCAAAGATAGAGAATTGGCTTAATGCATGTTAGAATAGCTAGGACAGTATGCAGTCATTCAATGTCACATTCTGGAGATAAAGAGAAATAAGAATCATGGGATATTTGTTGGAAAAACTGAGCTATAAAACAGCATGCCCAAGAAGACCTCAATTTTGTAAAAAGAAACATCATATAGATACAGAGGAAAAAGGTTAAAAAATAGATACATATATATTTCACAATACTAATGGTGCTTTATGACTGATATAGTACTGGATTTTTAAAAGTCTTATCTACAACTAATATTTATTTCAAATAACAAATTATCCAATCTTAATAAATCTTGCTGTCGGGGGCAGCTCACTCAGAACAGCCTTAGATACCAGAGAAGGAAGAAGCACTCACTGACCATCCTCACCATTGTTCTGTTTGACACTAGTGCTGGAATTACTGTCTTTTTAATGATCTCTCTCTCTCTCTCTGTCTCTCTCTTCTCTCTCATCAACTCTATACTAAGCAAGATACATTTCCCCAAGGGCTGGTCTCTCCTGATAACATATCCCAAGTATGAAGTCTAGCTATGTTGGCTTCTAAGGAGTATTCTGGATGCAGTTGTGAGACAGATATGTTTGTTCTTCCTGTATTCCACAGCATTTTCAATATTCCTCCCAACACCACAATTCAAACACACCGATTCTTCGTAAGTTTTCCTCATTCACTGTCCGGATTGCAAGTGCGCATGGTGGGATGATAATCACCATGAATTGGGTCTGGTTCCCTTTAGTCCTCGATAAAAGAATCTTCCTCTATGACATCTGTAAAAGCTCGCGTACAGTAGCCATGCTCCATTTGATTGTACCTTCCCTGGGCACTGATGGTGGGCTCAAGTAAAAGGAAGTTCTTGACAGCTTCAATCCTTTCTCTGTTTCACATGGGATTATCTATTGGTCCATGTGTGATGACTTGTTTTACACATTGAGTTGCGGTTCATACTGCAGTCCATGCAGTCTTTGATCTTCATCAACATGCGCCTCAAGTCCTACTTGCTTTCTGTAAGCAAGATTGTGTCATCTGCCTATCACAGCTTGTTCATGAGACATGCTCCATTTTTTCAAAAAAATCATTTTATTGGGGGCTCGTACAACTCTTAATCACAATCCATACAGTCATCCATCATGTCAAGCACATCCATACATTTGTTGCTATCATCATTCTCATTTTCCCCTTCCCTCCCTCATGAACCCTTGATAATTTATAAATTATTTTTATTATTATTTGTTCATGTCTTACAATGACCAATGTGCCTCCCAATTTTCTGTTGTCCATTCTCATAAAACTGAACAAAAGAAAGCCTAAGGTGGACACCCCCCCCTCTCTTTCTCTCTTTCTCTCTCTCACACACACACACACACACACACATCATGAGTTGGACTTGACTTCTTGGCTGGCTTAACTCATCTTTAAAGTACCTCACCTCCATCTAAGACACACTGTGAACACAAATCCTCAAGAAGCATATGAGTTAACTGCAAACTCTCTTGAGCTTAGATGTGCCTACTTCTTTTATAATATGGACTGCTGCCTTGGGATGAGGATCGCTGCCTCTTCTGGGGACTCTGAAAGGAGACCCTTAGGAGGTTAGACGCCTTTGCCATCATCACCTACCCAGGACTACATTCCTCTTCATAGAATTCAGGTTTTCAATTATTTTTTCGGGACACAGATTGGGTAAGTACAGTGACGCAAGAAAGTACACACATTTCCTCATAGTTTTGTGGAAAATAACACATCTCTCCTGATTAAGTTTTGTGTGTGTGTGTGTGTGTTTGTGTGTGTTTGTGTGTGTGTGTGTGTAGGAACATTTGCTATGCTCTGCATGGTCAGGAGTTCAAAACATCGTCAGTTCCCCAGGAGAAAGACTGGCCTTTCTCCGATAAACAGTGACGGTCTTGAAAAGCTACAGGGAGTTGCCATGAGTCAGCCCTAAATGGCACTTGATGGTAGTGAGTGAGAGAACGTGTATGGGTGTGTATGTATGTATGTAGATAAATATATTAATTGTAACAAGTTAGAATAATTAATGGCAAAAACAATGATAGGGAAAGAAGCAAAATAAGTAAGCATATTTAAATAAAATTGATTTCAAAGGAAAAAATAAAGTCATATATTAATGATAATTTTTGTAGAGAATGAAATTAAGTTTGCATAAAATTATAATTTTCTTTATTGACTTTATAAAATTTTAATTTTATTTATGTAATAGGAATTTTCCACTAATCTCAAAGGACTATAGAGGACAAGTGTATGAAATTATTTCTTTTAATTAAGGGGCTTATTGAAACATGTAATGCAAGTGAGCCAGGAAATCATATTTAATACATATGATATTTGCTTGGAATTCTTAACAGAATGCTTAGTTTTTTGTGGTATAATGAAATATTTGGTGCATTCTAATTAATTAAATTTTGGAAATAATATTTAAATTATGAAGAAATATTATAGCACATTTACCTATTTTTCTATCTAACAAGTATTGATTGAATGCCAACTTTGGAGACAATAGGTTAGACATTGGTTTATAGTGACTCTGCTTTCAATGAATTCACTGTTAATTAAAAAGGACATACACACAGAAATAGACATGAACTTAAGGTGCAAAGAAAAAATGATGGTGATCTAGCACACATATAAAACTATCCCCAAAGACTTTTGGTCTTTCGATGGGTGAGTCTTAACAGGTGAAGAAATTCAGAGAGAATGTTTCTATCAGAGACCCAGAAAGGTCACCAATCAAAGAGTCTGCAGGATACTTGAGATAAGGTCTCTGATGGCATGAGATTGGAGTGTTGGACACAGAGAAAACTACGAAAATAAATCAATGTAGTGAAGAGAATAGGTTCAGAAGGACTTTATATGTCACAGAGCTTATAATTTTTCTTCTAGGGAAATGTTAGGTTTGGGGGTTCATACCACCAGGGTTTTTGTGCTGTAAAGGGACCTTTCTGACTCCCTGAGAATAAGGGAATGAGCTGGGGAACATACAGAAGATGGGAAGACTAGGTAAAAGATCTAGAAGTCATCTACCCCAGCAATGTCAAAAGTTCAAACTAAAGCAACAACAGGGGATGAAAAAAAAAAGCAACAACAGGTACAAGAAGGAAGAAAAGGAAGACTGTGATTGTTAATTTTAATTATCAACTTGACCAGCTATTTGGTCAAATATAAGTCTAGATTTATGATGGAGCAGAGTATATGACAATTGGCCTAAAGTAACACACTAGTGGGCTTCATCAATTGGTTGAAATCCTAAGAGCAAAAAGAGTTGCCCGTCAAAGAGTCTCCTGCCTCCAGATTATAAACAAGCATCGGAATGCGAACCAAGTTGATAGTAAAAGATAGCTACCTTGCCTAAACTTCTCAGTACTTCTCCTCCAGTTGGCCAGGTTATCTATTTGGGGGCACAATCCTGTAGGAATCTTCAGTCTGTGCCCTGACCTATTGACTTTGAATTTGTGAGCCTCCATAACCAAGGGAGGCTGTTCCTCAGAATAAGTACATCTCTTTCTCCTTTAGCTGTTTCTTTTAGAGAACTGTGAGTCAGACAAAGTCGGATTGGCAATGCCAAATAAAATGTGGGTATGAAAAATAAACCTATGTCCAAGATAGGGTCCACGTCCCTTTCCAGGAAAGACATGAAGACAATAAATATTTAATTTTAACTCTCAATAAATGAGTAGTTTTTAGCCATTTTCTAAAATAATATTCTGTGAAGACACTAACATGTGTTCATAAGGCAAAATTGCACAAGTAAATCACTCTTTTTGAATTCACTCACTCAAGAAAAGCACACTGGAGATTTTAGAAAAGTGGCTAGAAATACTAACAGATTTTGCACAGCTATTATATGGGGGAGTCAGAAGCATTCTTCTAACAATTAAATACCTAGGGTATTTGAAAGGTATAAGTAGGGTAATGATGTGCCTACAAATAGCTCAGACAATTGTACACATTCTTTTAAGCCAACTCAAATCGTAAGCTAACATATGCCAGCTTTTTTGATTATTTAGATCACGCTTTCCAAGAACATTCAAAGACAAAAATAATACACATATTCAAGGCCAGTTATTTAATTCAAAAACACACAGGAAAGTGATTAAACATCTGTGTATCAGAATGCTTTAAAATAAAACTTTACTAAACATTTCATGTATAGTAAGCTTTCTCGATATGTTAAAATGAAAATAAGCTTAAAGACATACTACATTTTAAAACAGGAACTACATTCATATGATATAAATCAATTCTGCTTAGTCACAAATTTAATATGGAATGGCAGTGTCCGGTAGGCACTAAATTGCTAACCACAAAGTCAGAAGCCCAACCAAGTAGCCACTCTGAGGAAGGAAGACACCACAAACATCTCTATCTGCTCCAGTAGAGATTTACAGCCGTGCAAATCCCTATATCTGAACCCTATGAATTAAATGGATTTCATAGAAGTGGGTCTGGGGTTTATGCTGTTTCTTCAATCTGAATTGATCAATTAGCTCTAATAAATAATGTTCCTTTCTTTCATATAAGAGAAACATGATCAATGATAAGGGTAGTTCCTAGTCAATGTCATGTGTTTATAATTTTGACATGAAACATAAACAATAAAGGAGAAGTTATTTTTAGATGGAGCAGTTCATTCCAGATGTTGCCACGGTAACCACAGCCAGCGGTTTTACATATTTCATGCCCAAGTAAATCAGTGCATTTTATGAAAAAAAACCAAAGGAATGCTTTACTTACTTGTATCAAATATATCTTCAGCTATTTTATAATTCACACAGCAAAAGAATCAATAATGTTACAAAGAGCATTATTTATAAATCGAAATTTTAAACCAAGTTTTCAATGTCTGTATGTTCCAAATATGAACATAATGCCAGGAGTAAACATTACAATGAGAAACAAATGACAATGATGTATTTTCTTGTTTTGTGTAGCCATATACATGCTATTTCCTCTCTCCTGTAAAGATAATTTTTCCAGACTGAAAAGTAAAGATCTCAGACCCCTAACTCATCTACCCAATTCACACTCTTCCATCGCATTGCCTGGAGAACCTGCTTCCTTACCCTGCATAGTTGACTCCCTCCTAAGCGGCTGCTGGCTTGGGCTTTGTGGGTGGCAGGGTTCAGCACAAGAAGGAGGGTCTAGGTCTGGGGGTAAGTAAGACCCTCCAACTCAGAAGGGTCATGCCTGCCTCAAAGTTTCCACTTGGTATTCACAACATTTGGACCAATGATTCTGTATTCGACTCACAGAAACCCATACCTGAAGCTTCAGAAAATAAGAATGCTGTGGGTACCTAGCAACCGAGAAGAATGTGGACTGTGATGGCAGGGCAGTATGGAATCCAATGACATCAGGAGAGCAGGTCTGATTTGCTGTAAGGAGTCTTGCTGGTACTGTTAGGTGTTACATTTTTAACAGCAAGGTTGGCAGCTCAACCCCACTAGCTGCTAGATGGTAGAAAGGTGAGGCTGTTTGCTTCAATCGTTATTTACTGTCATGGAAACCACTATGAGTTGCAGATAAACAGCTATGAATTGAGATTGTCTTGATGGCAGAGGGTGTTTTGATGTTGGCCTGGTTAGTGAGAATGGCTCATGGTGACCCTAAAGAACAGTTAGAACTGCCACTATGGGTTTGAGAGACTGGGACTGTTTTGTTTACGGGAATCTAAAACCTCAAGTTTACCTCAAGGAGCGACTGGTGGTTTCGAACCGCTAGCCTCAAGGTTAACGGTTTCATAGTACAGCATATAATCCACTGTGCCCCGAGGGCTGCCGTGAGTCAGAATTGAATCAATGGCAGTAATTTTTCACTTTGACTTGTTTGGATGGAATAAAGTTCTTGTTGTGAATTGGGTCCTTTATGTCAGCACAAAAACAACTCTTGTCTGTAAAGTCGAGTCACATTACTAAATTGTATACCATTCATTTTCTTCTTTTCCTTTCCTATGACTCATTCTTGTTCAATTAACAGAGACTCCGAGCTTAGCACACACAATGATTTTTAAGGTCATGACAATATTTTATGCTAAGGGAGTTTCATCAGCACCAAATTTTCTATAAAAGTATTCATGTATGCTTGTGTATATATAGATAGATTTAAGTGTGGAGATAGATTTAGGTGATAACAAAAACAAGTATATATTTGGGGCTTTGAGTAGGGAAAATAGGTAACATTTTGTCTGCTAATTGAAAAGTTGAGATTCAAGTCTACCTAGAAGCATCTAGGAAGAAATACCTGGCATATACTTATGAAAAATTGTCTGTTGGAAACTATACAGAATATCCTTTGTTTGACAGACATGAGTTTGCCAGAAGCTGGAATTTCTTTAACGGCAACAATTTTTTAAATATATAGAGAAATTGAAGTATATATTTGTATATCTTGTTTGTGTACACACACACACAAGCAAGCAAATGCTCTCTGTGTGTGCCTGTGTTTTTGAAATCTCCCAAAGTACCTGACCTATTTTCTTATTAAGTTATTCTCAACAGCTCATCATAGCCTTCAGGCCAAGTGCCTTAGGCAAAATGAATGAGAAATATATATAATACTCATTTTAAATTTATAGTTGAAGGTTTAGTGTTTAAATCCAGGTCATATGTTCGTAGCACCCAAATAGGTTTTTATTATTTCCTCCAAATGCACCAAGTCTTCTCCCAAGATTCTTCATGCCTCCTAAGAAAATTCCTCATCACCCTAACTTTCAAATTTCTAATATATATGCAACATTGTTGCAAAACAATAATATGTCTATATATAACAGTTAAAAATAATAATGCAACTTCTAATTTCCTTTGCAAAGTGAAGAAGTTATTCGAATTCTTCTCTCCATCACCACACATAACCAAAAGGAGTCTTTTACCAGACTGACAACACCAGACAGAGTGGAACTGTCCCATAGCGGTGCCAGTGCAGCAATCTTTGTGACAGCTGATTGTCCCATGTAGCTCCTGTTCCAGGAGGGTTCCTTCTCCTCCTTATTAGATGCAGTCAGTCCTGTCGATTCCAAGTAATATGACCTTTTGTACAAGAGTATGAAACTCTTCTGGACCTACACCAACCTAACACCCCAACCATAAAGTCATCAATAAAAATGGAGGCTTACCCATTAAGAACTGTGCTTTATGGCTGAGGAAGAAAGGTAAGGCAATTTGTTCTTGTAAAGATTTTATTTTATTTTATTTTATTTTATTGGGGGGGGGGGAGGCATCACTGTCTCTCTGGTGGTCGTGGGTGCTACCCAGTGCTGCTCCTGAGAGCTGCCGCTGGATTTGAACTGTCAAGCCCACGGGCCGCACTCAACCACTTAACACCACCAGGGCTCAGCCCATTGTAAAGATTTTAAAAAGCCTAAGCCTAAGATTTTAAAAGCCCCCACAGTGTAGTGGTTGACTACGGGACTGCGGCCCACTGGCTTGGTGGTTCAAATCGAGTAGAAGCAAGGTTGGGTAGCTCCCACGATCACCAGAGGGCAGTGATGACAAGAAAAACCCCTGGAATTTTTGTTCTTTGATACCTGATATCTGGTTTTTGCCACACCTCATGGTTGCACAGGCTGGTGTGCTTCTTCTCTGGTGGGCTTTGTTGTTCCTGGGCCATATGACCATTTGTTCACCCTCAAGCTTTAAAGTCCTCAGATGCTGTATCTTTTGATAGCCGGGTACCATTGGCTATCTTTCCCACTCTTGTTCATGCCCCCACATGTCCTCAGTGATCATCTCAGGAGGGAACACATTCAGTGATATGAATTTTTCCTGTTTGGTACTGAAAGCTGATTCTGTTAACACCTCATGGCCACTTCTTCCGTGTGGGCTTGGATACTTCTCAGCTAGATGGATGTTTGTTTATCTTCAGGCTTTGAGACCCCAGACTCTATATCCTTTGGTAGCTGGGCACCATCGGTTTCTTCACCACATTTGCTTATGGACCTGTTTGACTTCGGTGATCATATTGGGCCAGTGAGCATCATGGAATACCATGATAGAGCAAAGTTTTCTTGCATCGAGGGATTGCCTGGGTGGGGGCCCAAGGTCCAGCTTCTACCTAAGTACTAAACCTATAAATTTATGTATCTGTATTTATTCCCTCCTTACAATATATGTTTATATTTACATATGTACATATGTGTCTGTGTTTAGACATCCGCAAATGCCCTTTGCCTTTGCTGAAGACAAAAGAGAGCAGGCGCAGACAGAGAGGAGGAATCCGATGGCACCCAGCTACCAAACGATAAAGTATCTGGGATCTTGAAGGCTTGAAAGTGAACAGGTGGTCATCTAGTGCAGAAGCAGCAAAGCCCACATGGAAGAAACACACTGGCCTGTGTGGTCACGGGGGGCCGAAGGGAGCAGATATCAAGCATTAAAGAACAAGAATCACTTCACTACGAATGAGGGGGAGAGCAGAGTGAGGACTTGAGTCCACTTCTGGGTAATTGGACATCCTCTTACAGGGGAGTTGTAGGGAGGAGGCAGTCCAATCAAGGTGCAGTGAAGTGGTGGTGAAGCATACAACTTTCCTCGAGTTCCTGAAGGCTTCCTCCTACCAATCATCATGGTTCCAATTCTACCTTACAAATCCAGCTGGACTGGAGGAGATACACTGCTACCAGATGGGAAATGGAAATACAGGGAACCCAGGACAGATGAATCCCTTGGGGCCAGTAGTGAGAGTGCAGCTACTGGATAGGTGGAGGGAAGGTGGGGGAGACAAGGGGAGCCAACTACAAGGATCTACACATAACCTCCTATTGGGAGGACAGACATAAGAGGAGTGGGCGAGGAGAGACACCGGGCAGAGTAACTTATGACAAAATAATAATAATTTATAAAGTATTGAGGGTTGATGAGGAGGTGGGAGCAAGTATGGAGGGGAAAAGATGAGAAGCTGGGGCTCAAGTGGAAAAGCAGATGTTTGGAGAATGTTGGCGGCAGCAGGCATGCGAAGATGCGTGGCACAATCTATGTATTTATGTATTGTGAAAAATGATGCGTGAGCCCCCAATAAAAAGATTTTTTAAAAGCCTGGGAAACCCTACATAAGTCAGTTGGGAGTTGAAATTAACTTGACAGCAGCATATTTTGTTCTTGTTGCTTTTTGTTCTTTTCAGAAACATCAATATCCCTCCACTGTCACAGTGCAGGATTACATTAACTCTTTGGTTCTATATCAGAATGTAATTCACATTGACACATGCTATCCTATTAAACATTATTCAGTTGGTGAAACTATGCTAAAAGCCAGGAAAGCAAAGGTGAGCTCTATGTTAAATGACTGAGCTCATAGTTCTAAAACATAGACTGATAAGACCCAGAATTGATTCGAGAGCAGTGAGTTTGTTTTCTGAGCTAGTATTCAGAAGTGTACTTGCACAGCACCTCCAGAACGTTCATAGAATGTTTCCTTTCTACAAATACCAAAAAGGTAAATCACCTTACAGACTATGGGGTATAGATTGTAGGTGAATTCTGTTCGTCCATCTAACTCTCATCAAAACAGAGAGATGGTACTCTAGGAATTGTATCTAATAGAATTGTGTATGGAACAGAAGAGCAACAGAAAACCCAGTTTTTTGAGTAAGGCTCTTTATGCTTCTTTGAGCTCTTGACTCTTTAACCCTTCTTTATAAAGTATAACAGCTATAGATAGTAAGTGATTTCCTAAGGCCCCAAAGGCATAATCGGGTTGCTTCAAACCCACCATAAAACTGTTTTCTTTTCCTCTCTGTCGACTGTCTTGAAACAAATAACTCATGAAAAATGGACTGAAGATGAAGACTATCACCCTGATTTCAATGCAAATGAAAGTATCAGCTTGGTTTCTATGGCTCTGAGAATCTCTGCAGTAGAACATCCACTTTCCTGGGTGTGTTCAAATGGAGAAGGAAAATTCATTAAATATTTAGGACTGTGTGCAGCAAACCTTACTGCACACTCTCCTTCAGAGAAATGGACATGTGAGGTTATGGTTTCGACAATTTATCAGTGCAGAGGACCCTAGTGACACTGTGAGTTAGACATTGGGCAGCTAATCCCAAGGTCAGAGGTTCAAACCCATCAGTCCCTCTTCATGAAAAAAAGAGACTATCCACTCTCAGTGAGATTTCCATTCTTAGAAATTCTGTGGATCACTGCTACTGTGTCCCCAGGGGTGGGTACATGTCAAAATGAACGCTATGGCAGTTCAATTTTTTTATTTGATTTTATATGGTAGAAGACTTAGAAAAATCTTAGGCTGGAAGATGTTTAACAAGAATTTCATGAAGGTTGATATTGGTTAATCTTTCAGAGTCTGCCAAAGACTTGAACATATCCATGCTATGTCAATTGCCATAAAAAATTCACCACTGTATGAGATAATCAGATGTCGCCAGCTTTCAAAAAGAATAATCTGAAATTTAAAGGCTTGTTTGAAAATAAGCAGTCATATACATGATATATCAGCTGAGTTCATACAAATGACAACATACCAGCCTTTGTGGACAAAGGATTGTAAATAATAAAATCCAAATCAGGAAAAGGGAATGCTAACAGAGCTTAACTTATGAACACCAGGTTTACAGAAGGCAATGAATGGTAGTGGAAGTCCCAAATCCATTTTCAGGGTCTCTGTGAAGATTAATCCTCTGGTGAATGCTTTCTGACCATAGTGCAGGGATGTGACTCAACTTGCTATCAGCCAGAAAGCAGGATAAGGTTGATTATTACAAATTTAGCTAGTTAGGTTCAAATAGAACACCTTATAACTGGATCTTCATTTAGACTCATTTGAAATTTGTCCCAATTTTCGGAGATCTCTATTTTTTTATTGAGGTATTCCTCTGTTTTATTTTGTCATTGTTGGGTTCTTTATTTGTATCTTGTTTTTGTTTTGAATGTTTTTTTGTATATGAAACCCAGAATAAGTAAATCTAAAGAGACAATAATTGGGTTAACAATTACCTTAGAGTTTGGCTGGAGAAACTGTGGAGAGAGATGGGGAGCTAATAACAGTAATTATAAGAAAGAAAAAATGTTCTCAAATTGATTGTTGTGATGGTTGCACAACTCTTCTCGATATGATTGAACTGTTTATTTGTATGACAAGTGAATTATATACCAATAAAACTATTTTTTAAAAACATTACTTTAGATAATGTTCTTCTAATCATGTATACAGTATGAATTTTCTCAAGTATATAGTATACATTATCTTAATCTTATCTGCTGAAATCGGGGGGTGGGGGGGTCCAAAGGATGGTGTATAGAGTGACAGTTAAGACAGGAGTGAAGGGTATACATTGTTGGAGCTGTGTTTTAGTCACTAGATTGATGTGATTGCCCATTGTGCCAGCCCAATTGCCTAAGCTTCATGTATTGATAAAGTACATACTTCTCAGCCGATTTCCAATCTCTCTGGGAACATAAACAAATTAGGTGTCTTTGGTTGTCCAGGTGATTTGTGACTTAGTCTCAATGGAATGGACAGTTTTTTTTCTTGATTTGGTCTTTTTTGGCCCATTCTTTTGCCATTACCAACACCTGTGAACCTCAGAATATTTTCTAGACAATGATTGCTTCCCCTTAACATTTATTTTAATCCCAGGAATCTTATAATACTAAAGTAAGTGAAACACATGGAGAATTCCCTTGAAGATCTCTTTTCTCCTCCATCATGAAGAAACTCATGACGTTAAAAATAATGGACTACACTATTAAAATCAGTAGTCGTCCCCTGGGGAGACTGTACTTGAGTCTCAAGGGCTGCCTTTCAGGATGTGACATATATTCTAAACCAGCTGGGGCTATTCAGGGGTGCTTTCCTCTTAGCTACAATGTGAATATGGAAAACAAGGGATTTCCAGAAATGAGCATAACACTTCTCAGAATACCTCTTGATAACCATAGGCTCCTTTGACCTGGAGGAAAGGCATCTTCAAGTAATGAAACAGACAACTGATCATTTCATGCCCCACAGGCTCATAAGAAAATAACAAAAAGAAGGGTGTTGTGCTGGTTGATATCATTGGCCCCACCCCCCAAAGAAACAATAAATGAAAATGGGACAAGTTGTTTTCCAAGGTAGACACTCAAGGGGCAATAAAAGTATTTATCATTGCACTCTGCCGAAAGGAAATTATTGTGAAGTCAATCCCAATAACAGAGACAAGATCTCTTTTCCTAACATGACTCCCATCCTGGCAAAATTCCATAATTAGTTTAATTGCTAGCTAAAGAAGAGAAAGGGAGGATTTTATAGACTAAATTACTCATAAATGGCTATGACTTTTATACCAGATGCACAAAGTAGGAGGGTAATCTGTATGTGGACTTCTCCATAGGCAAGTATCTCAAAATCAAAAACTTATTTCTCTTTTCCTTTAGTATCACTATGGTCCATACATAACCTCATGTCAACTTGAGGGTGTTAAGGGGTGGAGTCTAGCCTGTCAATCATGTCACAGCCTGATGATGCCTCTTGTAGGCCTGGTCTACTCTTGAGGATTCTGGGAACTTCCTCACTTTTTCCCTGCAGGTGGGCTCTGTGCTCTCTGCGTCACTTTCCTGTTGAGCAGGCACCCAACAGGAGAGGTGAAGGAGCCAGGTGGAAACCTGTGCCTTTTAGATGCTTCCACCATCACTGGATCTACAGCACTTTTCAGTCACCAGCCTACAGTCTTCCTGCATTCACCATCATCACATGTGGTATGGGTGTCCAAAGAGGGATTTGTGGAATGTTTTCAGACATCAAGGCTATCATCAGACCTATGGACTTGATCTGAACTGGGCTGGGATATTTTGTTTCTTACACATATGTGTCAATTTTTTTCTCTACTGTAACACAATTACTAGGTACATAGGTTCATAATCCTTGAGTAGTGCATTAATTTTATTATTTCAATTTTAAAGAACTAACAGAGAAAGAAGCACCACCTGGTGTTCTTAGTGTTAAAAATGAGTGACTCTTTGAGTTCACCTCTGTGTAACAGCTGGATGTAACTTAGATATAGTTATCCTTGTGGGAAAGTCAGGGTATTTGTGAATTATATGACATAGATGGAAAATATTCTGTGGAAACATTTTTGGTGTTGGATATGGTTGTGTAATGTAAGGGTGTGTGTGTGTGTGTGTGCGCGCACATGTTTGTGGGTGAACAGCCAAATGATGATATATATAAAGCACTTAAAGAGGTATCAATTTAGTGCTATTTCCCCTCTTAAAACAAAAGTGTAGGTCATAATAAATTTAAACTCGTGCAACTAATATGAAGTGGAGAATGAGGGAAAAAGAAAAGTTACTAGAATTAGGTCTCTTTACATTAATAGTCTGAAGAAAAAAACAAAATCTCACTGCCACCAAGTAATTGTAATTCAAATTGACAATAGGAGAACTGGCTCTGTGGGTTTCCCCAGGAGTAAATCCTTACAGAAGCAGAAAGCCTCATCTTTCTCCCTTGGAGTGGCTAAAAACAAAAACACCTAGGAAGTGAAATTTTCAATGGATTGACTAGGTTCAGTCAAAAATATAATGAATACATTGAAGGCATTTGGAGCCACCTTTAGAATACAAAGACCTAGGGGAAGCTAAACTCCAGGAAGAGAGTACTTCAGCAATGATGGGGAAGGACAGCTGTGGTTTTATGCAGATAACACACAGTGTATGTATAGATTTTGGAAACTTTGTAGCCACTCCAAACATTAATTTTCTAGGCAGGTTATGTGCATTATTATGTGGGTGAATATGTTATTTATTTTAAAAATATGGTAACTGAATATTATAGTGTTCTGTCTTTATTACCTGTCAGAAGGACAGAAGATTAAGTACTAGAGGTTACTCAGAATCAGATTTTTATGAAAAATATAAGAAATCAATCTGACAAAAGTATTAAAGAATCAGGGATTTTTTGTTCTTTGAAATGAACAACCAAAATAGCACCTTCCAATCAAGTAGTCTATTTCTATAGAAATAGACCATGAGTTGTCAGATGTCCTTATCTCTATTCTTGTGTATATTGCTAGATTACCAACTGCGGCAGCCTGAATTATACAAATCTCTATCCTCTCCCAATTGTAACACCCTCATTCCCAGAACCTGTAAACATATCAACAGCAGTGATACACTATGTGTATGATGTGTAAGATGGCACAATTGATAGTAGGGAGATTATTTGGATGAACATGATTTAATAATATGATCTCTTCAAAGCACAGAGTTTTAATTAGCTGGTGGCACCAGGGAAAATCACAAATATTGGGAGCACAATGTTTTTTTCAACTTGCCAATTCTAATTTGGACATGAGAGATATTTACAAAGGAATTCAGTCCATTTTAAGGATCTGAGAGGGCTTCCCAGAACAACAGTCTATGGTGAAACAGGAATCGCAGTCCTCTAACTGCAAGACAACTGAAGTCATTTCCACGGATCGTGCTCCAACTCAGTAGCCACCCGACTCGACGAGGTAGGGCTGCCCCAAGGGTTTCCAGGACTGTAATTGTAAGTGAAGCAGACTGCCACATCTTTCACCAAAGGGAGGGGAGGTGGGTTTGAACCGTCAACCTTTCAGCCAGAAACCAAGTGGATAACTACTGCTCCACCAGGGCTCCTCCCTACAAGCACAAGAAATTAAATTCTGTCAACAATCCAAAGAGACAGATGGATTCTTTCCCAGTGTCTTCAGCTAGGAGCATAAGCGGTGACCTAAGTGCTACTACCCAAGAAGCACAACCATCCTGATATTGACTTTTGATACTCTAATCATAGAAGCTAGTGGGTCAACATAACGATGAGAACATCAAGGGTGCTGCTTTATGCTCATTCCTTTGCAGCAATTGCTACAGGACAATATAAAATATATAAGAAAAAATACAGACCTCTAAAATTGACAAACAAAAAATCTTGTAGTTTCTCAGGAAAGGTAATCACATTCAAAATTATTCACACACATTTGAAACACTAGATGTCAACAGTGGTTCTCAAACATTACCATGCTTCAGAATCCTCTGAAATGATTTTCAAACTTGTAGATCCCTTTGTGCTCTCAGTGCTCTGCTCCAAAGTCATCTAGAGAAAGACCATGGTTTCACTGATCTTGGTTTGTGCCAAAGAACAAGGACACAGTTCTCACACATGCGCTAAGGGAGGCACCAGTGAGATAGCATCCCCTAAACTGGGGGCCACAGATAAAATTGTGAGAAGCAATTTATTTGTGGATGCCTATGGATGAACTCTATATGGGCGACAGCCTTCGGGGGTGGATTCAATAAACCTGAATCTGAGGATTTCTTCATGCCATTTTATAAATCTGCATTTCAGGAATGAAAAAAGCAAGATTAGCAAGACAAATACTCTGATCAGCACAGGAGTCTTGACCTGCTCTGTTTCCCACGTGGGTCGTTTCACCCCTCCTTAGGCAACCTGGTGGTCCACTGCTTCCGGGAGGTCACCATATTGATGCCAACTTAGGGCGGACACCAGATGGGCATAACGCACTACAGCCTAGAACTCCTGGACTCAAGCAATCCTCCAGCCTCACCCTCCCGAGTAGCTGGGACTACAAGCGCACTCCACCACACCTGCAAGACAAATATTGTGAGCCTTGCTTAAATCTAATAAAAGCAAATATTGCCAGATCGACTCTTAAAAGACAAAACAAAAAAACAACCCCTTAGGCTAGAGGATAACCTTGATTACCTTGAATGTTGATTAACAGTTGTCTTGCGTGGGAGGGGCAGCCCTTTTAGGCGGTCCAGCCTACATTAACCAAATCAGTAATCTTTACACTCTTACAAAGTACAGCTGCCTGCTTTCTCTCTGATCCCATGTAATGAAATCACCATTTCCCTCACCTCGGCAGTAAAGAGGATTTCCTTAGGAACTGTCACCGTGCTTCAATGGGTTCTCTCAGCCCCTCCCACTGCCTCTCCACTCTGTGGCAAATCACTGATCAATTTGTGTGCACACGAATTCCTTCCACCAAGTCACTGTACTGAGGAATGGATTGATTGATTGATCGATTAATGTCGACTAAAATTGCCTCAAAGAATGTTACTTCCACTAGGCACTTGCAATTTAAACCTTTTATCTCTAATTGCAGAATGAAAGGCATCTTCCTCTTGATATTTGCCATCAGCAAGCAGGTGGAGAGATAGATTGTGTTTGGGAAGCAGTTGCAGAGGAAGAGAATTTGCAGGCATATTTAACGAAAGTCAAACCCACTGCCTTTTAGTCAACACAGACGTGGGCGCCTACGACTTCCACTGTCCCGTAAGGTTTCCAAGAATGTAAATCTTTGTTGACAGATCCCCACCCCCTTCAGGCGGTGCCTGGTCAATTCAAACTGTCAACCTTTTGGTTCTTACAGTCACATATATTTATTTCTCAGATGTAGTTAATGGTTAGCCTAAATGAGATGAATGGGAATCTCTGAGTAGAACAAATGGTTAACACACTAGGCTAAGAGTCTTATGGGTGGAGATTGGAATGAACCCAGAGGAGCATGGGAAGAAGTATAGGACCAACTTCTTCAAAAGCAGCCATTGGAGCCCCCAGGCAGCACTGACACACAGGGGTCACCAGAAGACAGAATATACTCCATGGTACCTGGTTTTAGAGCCAAATGATAAGAACGCATTGTCTATGATGACATCTCTGATATCATCCTCCTTTGAACAATTTTCTTCACAATATTTGTGGACAGGCTAGGCCTAATGTAGGAGGACTTTGAAAGGCTCATGGCCTCCATTTCTGAGACAAGAGATCCCAGAACCACCATATTCTGCTTGAACAGGTAGAAAAGGAATTCCTAAAAGAAGAACTTGAAAGGGCTCCCCCTCTTTTTGCAGGATTATCAGTTCAAACCCACCAGCGACTCTCTGGGACAAGATGAAGCACTTTGCTCCCCATTTAGAGTTCCCAAGACTTACATACAGTCTTGGTATTCTACATAGACTGACTGTGAGTCAGAGTCGACCTGGCATATGTCTGGAGTTGGGTTTTGAACTGGTCATTGGTTGGCTTGTTCTGCAATCCATTTCTTTCTCTCCTTGAACACTTCCCAGATTCCCTTGCCTATTACCTTGGGGTAGAAGAAAGAAAAAAATTCCTGGTTATGTTCTCCCTCATACAGACCCTCTCTGACTCAGGTGACCGCTCAATCTACAGCATTGGACTACTTCACTGCTCCATTCCTACAGGTGGAGGGTTTCTGTGAATCCAGTTCCCAGGAGTGGCTCTCCTGTTCGAATCACATCAATCCTCTTCTTCCCCTGCATCCAGTTCTACTGGCAATGTAGGCTTCCCTCGATTATTCATTCCTAAGTTACTCATTTGGTCTTTCAGCTCTGTAAAGGGAGTGCTGTATTCAGTTTTCTAATTGATTCCATTAGAAAATCATCCAGATACTACTGGAATCAGAAGCATACAGTCCGTACTTTAGATCAGACCCTCAGCTGATCCAACTGAATATCTTTGGCCCAATTCACGTTGGCCTCGAAATTTCTGAGTCATCTTTGATTGTATTGCATTTAATATTTTGAGTGCCATACTTTTCTTCATGATATCTATTCATCGTTTGGCATCCATGGTATTTTGACCAGCCCCTTTCTTTCTACTCTGTTTCTGGAGCTAGAATGTATCACCATCAAAAATACCGGTATTACTAAACTGTAAAATGTTAAGCCAATGTGATTGATTGATGCAAATTATAAAGTTTATTATTCAGGTATTTATGAGGGTCATAGTTCCTTTCTAGGAGCCCTGAGTGGTAGTTTTATAGCACTACCTGCCGCTCTGAAGAAAAAGGGAGCTTTCTACTCCCATAAGAAGTGACAGTCTCAGAAAGTAACAACATTAGATCACCCTGTCCTCTAATGTCACTGTGAGCCCGAGTTGACTCCATGCCTATGCAGTGGGCCAGCTTGCTGATCGAGATCAAGACTATTCTGCTATATTTCACTGAAAGTGCAAGAAAACATTCAGCTGAATTTCTTAAGATTTCAGTTGCACAGATTCTTTGTGTGACAGCCATTATCTTTAAAAGATTCAGGCTTATAAACACGACTATGAGTTTGGTCATCTTAAAGAACGTGCTTGTTCAAAGGCAGTTACCAAACTTGCTTAAGTCACATGAGAGTAACAAACACAGGGTTAGGAATGCATCTTCTAAATGCAGACCAAACTTCTTCCAATCTCCTGCCTTCCTCAGCAGACATCACATGTCTGGGTGCCATACTGGGGTATGGGCTAAAGAAAATAGGTCGTAGGGAATGAAATAAAAAAAAATGAGCTAAACTCTGAATTAGGAGGGTCTTAGAAACACACGGCTAAATTACAAGGTGCTCTCTACTTTGATTCATTTTGTTGTAAGGCAGAAACTAACCTCCTAGAAAATAGACCACTACCATCTTTTCCTCCAGGAGGCCTGCTGGAGCAGTGAGTTAAGCACTGATCCTTTAATTAAAGAGCCCACCATTCTTGTTCGTGAGCCCATGAGACACTTCTCAGAGACTGTTTGGTGAAGATGTATGATCTTGGAAACTGAGGCGGGAAGGACTTGAAGGTGTGGGGGTATTTTCAGGGGGTTATCTGACTTCTTTCATGGAGACAAATGAACAGCCAGCGGTAGGTCACTTTGCTTTTTGGTGTAACTTCCCCTCGTGGTATCAATGTCCTTTCTGCGGAACTTCTTTTGGGTGTGATTAAGCTGCAACATCATGGTCCTTTTAGAAAGGAGGATGAAATTTCATTATTCTCATGAATCTAAGAGTACAAGCTGACCAGTTACATGATATTTACAACCAAAAATAATTGTGTAACATTCAGGACTAAATGAGCTCATTTAAGAGAGTTGGGTGAAGATTCCAATGTGACAACAGGGAAAAAAAATAAGGAGAGAAGAATTTGCAAATGTATGAAGAGAGAACCCAAATTAATAAACAGTCATTTGGGGAATTCAGAAATTAAGATTAAAATATGAGTATAGCTGAAGGAGATAAATATTTCTATATCACTTATCATTTAAAAACATAATTTTCATAAATGATTTACTTTGGACTTCAGAGACACATTGCAAAATAAAATAAGCAACGACTCACTGCCATCGAGTCAAATTCTGTCTCATAGGAATGCAGGAGGACAGAGTCGAACTGCCCTTGTGGGCTTCCAAGACTGGAAGTCTTCACGGGAAGGGAAAGTCCCCTACGTCTCTTACTGAGCAGCTAATGTTTTTGAACTGCTGACCTTGTGGTTTAGGAGCCCAACAACACATCACTCACTGGGTCGCCAGAGCTGTGAAGTAAAAATAGTCATGTATAACCTCCATTTTACTAGTGAGGAAACTATTGATGTTTTTTTAAAAAATCCAATAATTCCCAAAAGGTAAACCTACTGCCATCAAGTTGAATCTGCCTCCAAGAGAGTTGGGAGCAGACAGGCTCAATTTTTCCCCACACCTGGCTGGTGGGTTTGAACTGCATACCTGTGGTTACCAGTCCATTGCTTACCTGACCAAGTTAACAGTATCATGCTTTTGAACAGCAAAGCTGGCACATACAGGTGGGAACCAGAGCGAATGCTATTTCCACTTCTTTCACTATTGTTTCCCAAAGGAGTGTCCAAAGTAAAGAAATAGTAGAACATTTCAGAAAGTAAACTCCAGAAGCAGAGGAGAAAAATGGCTTGAAACTAGCTCTGAAGTAGAGACAACATTCAGAGGCTAGGCAAGTGAGCATGTGATGATGGGCAGGCTGGCTGGAGAATCATAGGATTGACAAGAATTGTCCTGAAACAGCCAGAAATGATGTGATAATTACTGAGAATTAGCATAGGGGGCTAATGAAGGTGGGAAAATGTCCTCTAAGGAGAGCATCTTCTAATTCGTTACGGTATCCATGGAGGAGGGAGGTTAGTTTTCAGTGTGGTGTGCCCTGAAGAGAGCATTTGTAGAGTAGATATTCAACAAATGCCTAAGGAGTTAAATGATGACTCTAAATGGAGTGGATCCTATGTTCTACTCATTTTCTCAAAGTTTTTATCTAAAGCATGGACATATTTTTCCCAAATGATTATGTATCCATGGAGTGTGTGACTCATCCTCTTCATGCTCCTTTGATACTCCAGTTTCTGTAGCAATCCATTAAATGGGAATGCAAGTTGGGAAACGAAGGAAGAGTGGGAAGTCCAGGCATAAGAACCTGTGTGCTTCTGCTGTTCCCTGGGTCCTCATAAAAGACTAGGGGAAAGTCCTGTTAGATTGAATTTGAGAAACAGCATTTTAAAGAATGAAACTGGAAGGATTCCCGGGTAGCATGTATTTTTTTTTACAGAAGAAGCATGTGCTAATTTTATAGTGTTTCTCATGAGAAAACATGGGTTATTCTCCCAGCAAACTACAAAATCTGTTGACCATGATAAGAACAATTTATCAAAGTTACTGCACTGATTGTAGCCATTTAAATTCTCCTAATGATCAAAAGTTAAAAGCTCTTAGAATCTGATTACTTTAATGAGCAACGAGCTAGTCAAGCACCCTTAGTTTTCCTGTTCCTGCATGGATACAGAAGGATGCCGCGTCTGAAGTCTTCCTTGGGGTAAAGGGCTGAGACAGCGGCCTTAGGAAGACCTCTGTTTTTTGGCTTCAACCAGAGAGGATGCATTCAATGAGCTTTGAATGACCACATCTACATGAAATTTTTGTTATTGCTGATACTATTCAAAAACTCTCGTAGAGCCTATCCATGCAACGGAGCTAAACAAAATGATGGAACACACTGATTATGTCATTGTATTATGTGGACCTCCTGCCTATACATTTTTCTAGGGCAAATTAAGCTGCGGACACTCTGCTGACTTATTCGGCGTGTGAATCACTCAGACCAAACCTGGAGGACCAGCACATAAGGCTAAGGACTCTGGTGCACCAGAAATCTGCTTAGATCAATACGATCCAATCAGAAAAGGAAATAAGATCAGAAAGACTCCCTCTCTTGGAATTTGCCCTAACACCTCAGTCCTCAACGCGTGGGTGATGGAAGCATGTCACTTACATCAAGAGTACTACCATTGTCCAAATCAAGAGATGCTGATAGAAATGCAGACCCTCTGATCTTAAACCCAACCCCACTGCCACCCAGGTAGCTCCACTGACAGCCGTGGCTCTCCACCATCCTCATGGGCCGACCCTTTCAAACAGTTCCTCAGGTTGTGGTGACCCCCGACCATAAAATGATCTTTGTTGCTTCATGTACTTTCATGTACTTGATGTCAATTTCATGCTTGGGATATAGGGGTGGAGTCTATCCTGTCAATATGGAGATAGCCAATGAGTAGCTAATGAGGCCTCTGTGTGACAAGGCTTTCTTCTGAGAATTCTGTGAAGTCTCGCAGTATTTCCCAATTGGAGAAGAGAAATTTGATAGGGTCTCCAAGATGATGAACTTCAGACAAGATGAGATGACAGCATGCTGATTAATCCAGGTTCCTGGAGACTAAAGGAGCTGAAGAAGAAGCCACATGGGCTTGCCCTGATGGAACCAGACCTCTGGGGCTGGAGAAGCCAGAGAGACCCCTACAAGCACTGAGATGATTCTACGGCCACCAGACAACTCTGCATCCACTCACCTATGATTGTCCTGGTGTCATCGCTTGTGCTTTATAAGTCTGAAGGAGACTTTATAAACTGGTATCAGACATATGGGCTACTATCGAATTTATGACATTGAACTGGACTGGGTGGGGATGCTTTCTCAATGTTCCATTCCTCTTGTATATAAACCTTCCCTGATATCCATATGCATGTCTATGAATTTGTTTCTCTAGTCTCCTCCAACTAACACAGTTGCCCCTTCATAACTGTAATTTTGCTGTTATGAATCATAATGTAAATATCTGATATGTGGGATCTTTTCATTGTTACAAATTGAACATAATTAAAGCACAGTGATTAATCACAAAACAACATGCAATTATATATTGTGAAACATTCATATGCTTTCCGATGGTCTTAGGAGACCCCTGTGAAAGGGTCGTTCGGCCCCCCAGGGTCTCCATTCACAGGTTGAGAATCACTGCCACACAGTGTTTCAAAGACGAAACATCTTTAAGGAAGCACACAGTTACATCCATCTCCCGAGGAGAGGCTGGTATATGTGAAACTTCGACCTTGTGTTTAAAAATGTAACACTGACCACACAACCCCACTGCAGCTTCCTCCAGACCTCCTACATGTGCCATGGAGATGCCCAGAAGACTCTTGTGTACATTGACATTCATCCCCTGACTAGCTATCTAGTTGATCCGGATTTGAAACCCTATAGATCAGGGTAGAATCGCACCTGCGAGTTCATGAGAGAGTAACTGTCTACCGCCTTTCTCCTGTAGAATGGCTAGTGGTTTCGAACTGCTGACTTGGGAGTCTGCAGGTCTATGTGTCACTATGATCTCACCAGAGCTCTTAGATTAGCATGAGAGAAAAGCTCCAAACTTCTCTCTATGTGAAGATGCAGTAAAAGTCTTAACAGCTCACTGGGGGCGGAGAGTGGGGGTGGCGATGAAAGGACATGCCAGGGGAACCATCCAGACTGGAGGGACAGACAGGAATGGTGAAGAGATTTCTGCTAAATAAACTGATCGTTGCCCCACATTTTCTGAAAGTTTGAAAAAAAAAGGATCTCAGGAGGTTGGAGCATATTCTTTGGTAACCAGACAGAGATTACAAAACCAATATTTACAATTACTACAGCACTGCCCTTATCGGCTATGGTGGATAGCAACAGAGTTATTTATTACACTACATAGATGCAGCTTTTAAGAAAGGAAAATCAAAACAGCTATAAATGTAGGAAATATCCAGGCAAGTATAGTAGAGAAAAGAAGTCATAATAAGGGGAGGAAGAGAAAGAAAGGGGAGAGGAGGCCACAAGAAAACACAGGCAGAGCGGAGAGGCAGTTGGGAGAGGAAGTTGCAAGATAGAGGAGGGAGAAAGGTAGCAAAGAGAGCACTCATTTCCGCTTGACTAACATAATCACTTAGAACCACTGCGTGCTTCATATTTAGGTCTCCTTCAGCACTCTTTCTTCTCCTGGTCCAGCAGAACACCCAGCCCACAGAGTGATACTTCTTCAACTGTCTGTGTTACAACCGGAGGTTGGGATGCTATTATGTCATGAATGACTATTTTATAAAGTTTATTTCCTAAAGAACCACTAGAAAAATGAAATGTACAAAGGGATACAAAATATAAATGACTTTATTTTACAAATGTATTCTTCATACATAAAATCACTCTGCCAGGGCTGAGCCCCGGTGGCGTGGTGGTTGTGCGCGGAACTGCAGCCCACTGGGATGGAGGTTCAATTCCAGCTCCACAGGAGCAAAGGCTGGGTCTCCTACTCCTACCACCAGAGGGCAGTGATGCCCCCTCCCCCCCCAAAAAAAAATCACTCTGCCAAGTTGCCATCGAAGTATCTCCATACACCCCATTTCTGTACTTACCTCATCACAGACCAAGATACCGAAACTTCCAAGTGTTCTTTAGTAGCCTTATTTGGGGAGGCACTCATGATTATTGTGAAACTTACAAGGCCTCAAAAAGAGAATGAAGAAATTCCACTATGGCTTAATTTCACTTTTTTATTGCTACAATCCTGTGGCGATCATAGGGTAAATAATAACACTTCTTCAAGTCTCTAAGGAGCCCTGGCAGCAAAGTAGTTATGAGTTGGGCTGGAATCTGCAAGGTTGGCAGTTCGAAACCACCAGTTGATCTGTAGGAGAAAGAAGAGGTCTTAGACTAGACCAGGGGATGTATACTGGAGCTGAAAATATGGGGAATTTAGGACAGATGTTCCCTTCAGGATCCGTGACAGTGGTGATACCAGGAGGGTGGTGACAGTGGTGATACCAAGAGAGTGGAGGGAAGGTAGAGTAGAAAGGAGGAACCAATTGCAGAGATCTACATATAAGCTCCTCCCTGGGGTATGGACAATGGGCAAGTGGGTGAAGGTATGCATTGGACAGCATACGATATGATGAAAATGATCATTTGTAAATTATTAAGGATACATCAGGGAAAGGGAGGAGTGGGGGAGGGAAAATATGAGGAGCTGACACCAAGGGACTAAGGTGGATGTTTGAGAATTATCATGGCAACAAAGGTACAATGTGGTCTGCATACAATGGATGGATGTATTGATTGTGATGGGTTGTATGAGCCCCCAATAAAATGGTTTCTTAAAAAAATGTACTGTCATGACACCCCACATGGGAAGTTCTACAAAACTGGTTTGAGTCAGAATGGGGGCTCTGAGTCTGTAACGGGTTCCATTGAGGATAAAGCATGGGGTTGGTGTTGCTGCAGCTGAGAATCCAGCCCTGAGCAGGGAAGAATGGAACTCAGTTCCCCAGACTCCCTGGCCTGGCTGCTCGCTCCCATTGGACAGGTGGCCCTTTATTCTGCAATCACATTTGACAGACAGCATTAATTAACGAGCTTTAAGCACCTTCCTTTGCACTTTTGGCTAGCAGATTCCAGGGAACCTCTGATTTGCACATTACAGCTCTGCCAGCATTCACAGACCAGTATGATAAGAGCCCATCTTTAATGTGGCAAAGTCTCCATACCATGTTAAGTTGGGCATGAAACTGCTCAATCAATCAATGCTTACACAAAATCAGCTCAATCTATAGCTGATTCAAAACCATGACAAAAATAAAATATCCATTTATTCGAAAACTTTACCAACTTTTTTAAAAGAAGGGTATCTGTCCATCTATGATTGGCTTACCATCTCTGGAAAGGTATGTGCCAAGCAGATCACGGAGGTGGTTGAGTGGAAGGATAGCATATTGAAAATAGACAATAGTGAGCTTTTCCTTCTTTATACATTCCTGTAATTTCAGAATCATGTCATATGAGCATACCTTTTAAAAAGAACTATATAATACTTTATTAATAATTTATTGGTGGAAGATAAGATTCTACATCCTCATAGAATCCATTCTCCTGGAGTCAGTTAGACTCACTGTGGCCCTTGAGGACAGAATAGAACTGGTTTTTAGACTTTTGGGGGGAGCAAACTGCCTTGGAGGACCTGATGGATTTGAACCATTATCCTATTTGTTAAAACTCTATTGGTTATCCCTCCAATTCACTAGGGCCACTAGATGATATATTAATAAGGGTAAATATTTTCATCACGAATATATTTTCAAAAGTATTCTGTTAAGTTACATTTTAATTTACCAAGTAAATTTTGGAAAACAAACAAAAATGCAAGTTACAGTCTTGGTCCTTTACACAGTTGAGGAAGCTGAAACAGACATGTGGGAATGAGAAATCAGTTGAAATGAGTCTAATGCCCATGTCTGTATGCATTCCATTCCACACTACTGGAGGCCCATGAAAGCAAAAGTGCAAAGTATCATTGAATGGAATCGCCTTGTATTTTCAACTCAGGTATTAATGTAATGGATAAGCAACAGAATGAGGCATGTAAGACTGATATCCAAAACAGTATTATCACAACAGAATTCAGGGCAATAGCATGCCGAATTGTTCATACAGGTATGGTTCGAAGTATAGTCCATGTTTTAACTTCTCTATGGAATGTTTGCTTTTTTATGATGACAGAAGAAAGAGAGGTACATAAGCCCCTAAATGGTTTGAAACTAGAGCCATGATCTGTTAAGATAACCAGAATCACTTCCCCCACTCAAGATAATTCTGGAATGCCAAAAAGACCATGAAAAGAGCATAGAACACACAGCCATGAAATCGTAGCTCATAACCCTCCTGTATGGCAGGGTGGAACTTCTCCCTTTGCTTCCTAAGATTTAACTCCTTACAGGCATAGACAGCCTTATCTTTCTCCTGTCAACTGGCTCAAAACTCTAACCTTGAGGTTAGCGACTCAATGCATAAGTTGCACAGCCGCAGTGCCTCATGGGAAAAGAGACAGCTTATAAGGCTAATTTTCAATCACAGGCTAATTAGTACATACCTCGCTCCTAATTGCTAATTCCCAAACCCTAATAGTCAAAAGAAGGGTCACCAATATTATCATGTTTGACCCAGCACTTCTATTTTCTTGACCAGTTAACACCTAGCATGTAAATGTAAAGAGAGGTTGGGTGATAAGAAAACCAAATATTGAGGTCAAAGAAGATCACAGATGAAAATTCAAAAAGACAAAAATAAACCATAAGAGGGAATTATGAGAGTAACGTTATTAGGCTTTATAACAAAAATGAAAGACACCCCACCCCCCAGACCCTCCCCATAGCCCTGTGAAGAATAGTGACCAGAGGAAAACACTGAAGGCGAAGCTCATCTCTGGTCTTTCTCTTTGACAGGTGTTAAAGAGCATCACACGAGTCTCCCTGAGATGGGTAATGGTCATCCCTGGGGATCTTATTAGCTAAAAGTTTTCTTTTTCTTTCTTTTTTCAAAGAACAGGTTGGTTATCACCCTTAAATTTCTTGCCTGCTTAGAGCAATTTCTAGAGAGAAGACACACAAGGGCAGCAATCTTTAATAAACCATGGCTTCTGGGAATTTCTAAACTTACAAAGCATTAACCCTGTCTGTTAAGCCAGTCTGAACTTAACAGCAAGTCTCCAGGACAGGGTGAAATCGCACCATCTGTGAATCATTTAGGAACTCGACACTTCCTCCTCCGCCTCCTCTGCAGCACAAGGTGGGCTTGAACCCCTGATGTGGATAGCAGCTCACTGCTTGAGGAAAGCACTTTAATCACTCTTTCTTTTCCTTCTTTTGCTAATTGGGTAAAAATTATTAGCCCACTTCCAGTTACAGGCTGTGTCGATCAAAGTCATCTTCTGATTACCTATTAAATGTACTTTACTTTGCAAATCATTATATTAGCCACCTGGCAATTCAGATTGCGACTCTTACCATTAATTATATAGGACAACACTTTGTGATACTGCAGTTCTTTTTTATGAAAAAAAAAACATGCGCTCCAAGTGATTCTGTCATAAATAAAGCTTGAAAAAGTGCATCGTGTTACACAAAGTTACACATGTGCTGTCAGAACATGACAATGCACAGAAATTTAAAATGATACTCAGGCATGCATTCAGAAGAAATAAATGAAATTCTTTTCTATATGTCGTGAACTTTTCAGTATGTTTTAGTATATTTTGACATTTTGGTTAGAATATTGAGCACACCGACTGCATTTAAGATGTGATTGTAATCTTTCCCTTTGTTTTCCCACATCTAACTTTCCTTGTCACAAAGCATCCAATCAGACCCATGAACTCAGATGACATGCAGGATGAAGCAGGTTCCAATGGAAATTTCTGAAGACATTCCCACCCACCAAACTCACTTTTGTCTGCAAATAAAAGGACAAATAGAATCAAAGAGAAAGTCGTTTCTACAGTGTAGAAGAATACATCCACCATTTCTTACCCTTCTTTTTTAAAAAAATTACTTTATTGGGGGCTCATACAACTATCTTCATAATCCATACATCCATATGTCAAGCACATTTTTCCACTTGTTATCCTTATCATTCTCAAAACATTTCCTTTCTACTGAAGCCGTTGGTATAAGTTCCTCATGTACCCCTTTGTCCCTGTACCCCCTCATGAATCCTTGATAATTTATAGATTATTATTATTGGCTGAGTCCTGGTGGTGTAGTGGTTGGGTGTGGGACTGCAGTCCACTTGGTTGGCGGTTCAAATCCAGCAGCAGCTCTAGGAGCAAGGCTGGGTTTCCTACTCTTACCAGAAGGCAGTGATGCCCCCCTCAAAAAAAGCAAATGAATGATTGTGATAAGAGATGTAAAAACTCCCAATAAAAAGTATTTAAAATATTATTATAATTATTATTTTGTCATATCTCACACGGTGGGATGTTGCCCTTGACCCACTTTTCTTTTGACCATACCTCAGGGAAGTGGTTATATGTAGATCCTTATAATAGTGTTCCCCCTTTCTATGCCACTTTCCCTCCACCCTCCCAGTATCACCACTGTCACCATTGGTCCTGAATGGATCATCTGTCCTGGATCCCCTGCGTTTCCGGTTCCTTTCTGGACCAGTGTACATCCTTTGTTCTAGTTAGATTTATAAGGTAAATTTGGGATCATACTAGTGAGTGGGGAGGAAGCATTGAAGAACTAGAGGAAAGTTGTATGTTTCATCATGGCTACACTGCACCCTGATTGGCTCGTCTTCTTCCTGTGAACCTTCTGTAAGGGGATGTCCCATTCCCTAGAGATGGCCTTTGGGTCCCCAGTCTGTACTTCCCCTCATATATAATGATATAATTTTTAGTTCTTTGATGCCTGATATCTGATTACTTCAACATCTCATGGTCACAAAGGCTGGTGTGTTTCTTGCATATAGGCTTTGTTGTTTCTGAGCTAGATGGTCCCTTGTATACTTTCAAGTCTTTAAGACACCAGATGCTGTATCTTTTCACCCCTAGGCACAATCACCTTTCTTCACCACAGTTACTTATGCACTCATTTGTCTTCAGCAATCACGTTGGGAAGGTGAGCATCATGGAATGCCAATTTAAAGAACAAAGAGTTCTTGCATTGAGACATCCAAATGGATGTCTGTTGCCATAATACTAAACCTATAAATGAATGCACATAGATCTATTTCCCCATCATCATCTATAAATATATTTATCTAGGTACATGCCTGTGTTTAGACCTCTATAAATGGCCTTTGTCTCCTAGTTATTTCCTCTATTTCTTTTTACTTTCCTCTTCCTTTGGGTTCCTGTAATTTCTCTCAAATATATTAGCCTTGATCAATCCCTACCAGGCCTTTCACACCCTCCTTGCCACTGATTTTGGATCATTTGTTGCACCCTTATCCCTGGGTTGATCAACACCTCCTTTCACCCACCCCCATCTTAAGTCCCTCCAGAACCATCAGTCCAAATGCTTATCTTTATTCTTATGAACACAGATTTGAGCATATGGAAGATCAACTATTGGCAAGGCTGTCTGTTGATTTTCAGTAAATCGCCTTCCAAACATTGAAGCAGAGGAGAGTCATAAAACGCCTTTTGGAACACGAGTCAAAGAAAGAAGAAAGCAGAGAAAGAGAAAGAAGCCCCTGAAGTAGCAGCTGAGAACCTGAAAGGAGAAGATGCCCATTTTAAAAGAAGACCCTCAGGAGAGGGATGGACACAGGTGGACACAGAGATTGTAACAATGAGTTCACATGTCACCCAGATGGGTAGGAGAAGGAGGCCAGGGCAGGGTCTTGTTGTCACAATAGCTTCATTTATCAAGCACTGTGGACAGGACCCATCTCTTCATTTCAGTTATCGCCTCAAATGTGCAAACCATTCCATAAAAGATTCATTATGACACTCCCACTTCAGACAAGAAAAAAAGATATTTCACCACAAAAGCTTTCGTAAAACACCCTCTACCTGCTAACCACTTTCTCCTTTCTGTCAACCATCTTATCTTGACTGAGCCTTTGCTAGAGCACTTTACATACTCAGGCCCTAGGCAGCATAACATTATGGCTAAGAGTAACTTTGCACTCAGGGAAACAGATTCAGAATGTGTCTCTGCCACTTACTATATGCGTCCTTGGAACATAATCTTTCTGTATCTCCATTCCCTCAAAGAGAAAGTCAGCAGCTATGCTACCCAGGTGTAGGGAAATTGTGAAGACTAATTTAGCTAATGCTAGCAAAAAACTTTGCCAAAAAGATTTGGTCCATTTCAGGCCAGCATTCATTCCCATTTTTGAGAGAAGGGACAACTTCTGATTTTCCTCACGTCCCTGCAAGTATGCAGATGGGGATTAGTAAATGCTGAATGGATGGCGAATGAAGGAATGGATGAATGAATAATAATATTAATGCCAGGATAACATATTTTCTATTAAAGGGCCCTCTAAATGTGCATAGCCTACATTTTCTGTGATATTCTAGTAAATATATGGACCTTGCACTGCTCTGTGATCATCTACCGATGTAAAGATACATTTTCTAAGGGTAAAGTTAAGCAATTTTCTTTGAGAGGAAACAAAGCAGATGTGGCAATGTCCTCCCCAGAAGCCCCTTCTAGAAAACATAGTGAGCAATCCAGAGACAGGGGCATTTGTATTTTCCAAAACAAGTTCAAAGAATTTGACCCTTGAAAAGCAATGGGCAGCTACAAAATGAGCTCAACACTCCTGCTTATGCAGTAAATAGCTAATCACAAGTTGCATTCACTTAATCCTCAAGGAGCTAAGGATAGCGGCATTAGTCTTTAAGTACTGTATAAATTTCTATGCAATTCTTTCCAGACTTGGTAGTCATCCTCATGTCACCTCACAGGCATATAAATCTGCTGAGAACAAATTGTACTATTGCTTCCTTTGTATTATTACCATGGAGTTTATTTTTGTTGTTGTCAAGATTGTTTGATTTCCCCAACAATTATCAGCTGTAAAGCTCACAAAATTCTTAATTTAATTATTATCATTCAAAAAATATGATGGTCACACATTAAGTCAATTGTCCACCTATAAACAGCCAATAAAATACTCTGGTCCTTAACTCATTGGATAATTTCTGCAAATATGGTTTCCCCCTAAATTCAGCTTTTCATATGCTCTTTCCTTGGTTCTGAGTTTATTTTTGTCACATGCTAATGATAACATCAAAATTAAAGAGTCTCCCCAAACCAAAGCAAAATAAAACCAAAAACAATCCCACCGCCCCCCGGTGAATCCTGACTTGTGGCGACTCGACAAGGCAGGGCACTACAGTTTCATCGGTGTCCAAGGCTTAAGTTCAGGGCTTCATGGCAGAATTCTTGCCTTTTGCATAAGAGCATGCTGGAATGGGACCCTTGGCCAACACACTCCATGCGCAGCTACCATCCATCTGTCAGGGAATGTTTTCTCCTGTCATGATGCTGAAAAGAGTGCAGAACACTTTTCTACCAAGGAGCAGGTATAAAGGCCTAGCCACCCACTCCCCCCCAAAAAAGCCGGCAAAGACTTTATGTATAGAGAGACAATCTTCATCTCAAACAACCACAGAATCACCCACGGCCGGGCAGTGTTGTGTGGCTCTGTGCAGAGTTGTGAGGTGTGAGGAGTTGACTCCAAGGCAGGTAACAACAGTGATATGACAAGATGGAACTCTTTTCCCTCGCTGGGTGATTCCTAGGCAGGAAAGGTGTGCATCACCATTGTATCCTTTCACCAAACTTACTAAATCTGCAGGGTGAGCAAATAACTCAAAAAGCTGGGCTATAGATGATGAGCGTGGCATCAGGATTGGAAGCAGGCTCATTAACGACCCGTGATATGCATGGGAGATATGGCACAAACTCAGTCATATTACAACCTAATGTCAACAGCTGCTGAAATACCTTCTCCGGACCTGTCCATTTGTTTACATGCAATGAAATGACTCACTCAGTGTCACTGACTCATGTCCAACCCATAGCCACCCAGTACGCAAGGTGGAACTGCCCAGTGGGTCTCCAGAACTACAAAACTTTGTGGGAAGCCTCCTCTTTGTCCTGCAATGAGACTACATGTGCATTCAATATCTAAGCAACTGACTTCCACATCAGCACAAACGCCAATATTTGAGAGAGAAAAAGATTTGCTTGCAATAATTTTGTGAAGTGGCCTGTCTAACTTAACAAAGTATCATAGGAATCAGCCTTCTATAAATGTTACCACTGAAAATTTCACTTGTCGAATAAAATATAAAAGATATTTGTGTGGCAGTAATAATATTTTTATGCTGAAGATTCCCATGTCCCCAATATTTTCCACACTACACCTGTCAGCTGCTGACCAAAATGAGCATTTTGACATACTGCCCTCCGCGAACATGAGAACCAACCGTCAGGAAAATCCTGTATTAAAATCCCCCCCTCGCCGTGTTTTGCTGGTGGAATGTTCCCTCGCTGAGGAAGTAGTGGAAATCTTCCCATGTGATTTTTCTTTTTCATTTTCACAAGGTTTCTTTTTGCCAAAGCACAGGTCATTTCTGGATCACCTACTGGCATGAAGAATAATTGGAAGACCTTCACCTCCTAAAGACTTTTATTCTTAAACTGACTCCTCAGCTTTTCAAATGATAGTCTAGACCTTTGGGACCTTTCAAGGAAGAGACCAGTCGTTCTAGCTGAAACTCCTGGAGCAATATCTGCAAGGGATCCTTGAGTTTAGGGGAATGATTAAGGAACTGTCAAACAATCCCAGACCCTGGAGAAGTGACAAATCCCAACTGGTCTTTGGTAGATAACATTTGGCTACAATCAGAGGCAGATTACTCACTAAGCAGGTAAGCACAGACTTGATTCCTTAAATAAGCACAAGGAAGCCCGTGTTTAACTTACTCACTGTGTGCCCCATCCCTCTCAGAGGTTCCATATTTGAGGAGACTTCAACTCTATGGGACAGTGTCATGACAGATGCCAGTCATGCCTAGCAGTGGTATATTTGATATGAGTATGACAGTGTGCAACGGTTCACTCTAGACTCGTAAGTAAGGACAAATAAGTTACTGACCATGGTTACTGGGTAATCTGACTCAGGTTCCAATTTATTAGTCACTGTATTTCCAAAAGAAATGAGCACAGAAAAATCTAAGTGAGGCAAGTTGGGTTTGTTTTTATTTTGTTAATTGGGTAGGAATGCCACTAAGAAAGCTTTGAGACTGAGCATGGAGATACGCTCCGGATGTGCCGTCGGTTAGAGCAGTACTTAAACGAGAATGGAGACACGTAGTCTTTTTTAATGGTTATTTTTAAAAATGTGTAAATTTTACTCTATTCTCTCCATAAATGTGCATATTTTCTTAGCAATCCTTCTCCTCTCCCAGGTTTGTGCCTAACATGATATATGGAGGCCTTGGTTTCTCTCTTGAGAAAAGGTCATTGGTTTCTCTCATTTTTGCCCAAAGTCTATCAAGAAAGGCAAACTGCTCTGGTTTGTTTTCTGGGGATTAGGGGATGGGTCAGAGAAGGATGTAGCTGGCTCACCCTCTTCCTTTGGTGAGTTTTAAAGGTTCTGTCCTGAACAATGCATAGTCAACACTAATAGAAATTGTTGGAATAATTTGCAAGCATGTACTCAGAAGCTCTCCTTGGCTCCCTGCTTTGTCTCCGTTTTCTTCCGCGCATCCAGCTTCCTCACAGTTCCAGCTAAAGGGTATTGAGCCAGGTATGACCCTTGAGGTTTAGTGTATATTTGTATTTCATAATATAAGATGAGAATGATTTTATGTAGCATTTTGATACAATTATTCCTTCGAGTTCAAGACCTCTCAGCTATTCTAGGAGTAAATTTGGGAGAAAAGGGCTCTATGGATGACCTGCACTCTTTCTGCAGCAATATTCAAGCATAGTCCATTCGAATAAATTAAAGCAGCAAGCTTCCCGTGAAAAATTAACAATTTTTCTGATAATGGCTGTATTTAGCCTAGACTTTGTTATTGGTTGCAATGTTTAGTACCTTAATAACCTTGGGTTTTGGTCACAGGAAAAAAATCAAGGTTTTAAATACACATTATAGCTAGATAGTCCTCCTCAAAACAATTGAATATTGTGATGAATACAGCATTATACAATTTTTGCAATTAATACTTTAAATCGAACACATGCATGTTGAGGGTACCACCCACGCAAGGTCATAACCATACCAATATGTATACATATAGTATACAATATGTAAAACTATATATATATATATATATCCTTGCACAATTCCTTTTATTGTTGGATGTTGCAAAATGCTCTTTGAAGCAAGTGTTTGAAAAACGAGATATTTCCACAATGGGTAGCAATAGCATACATTTTAGGTCCTTCACACAGATTCTAGCTTTAAAGTTGTTGTTTTTAAAAGCAACTGCAGAGTAATTGAAAAAAGAGCTGTACAAATACAAACCAAGAGAAAAACTAAGCTTGTCCATAAATGCAAATCCCAGAACAAAACCCCCTCCAAGCTTTACACAAGCTTTGTGCTAAGTTGAGGAAACAGCAACAGATAGACTAGCTAACCAAACTACTCTTCCTCCCGCCAAAGGATCTCAAAATTGTAACTACGTTAAAAGAACCAAACTTCCCAGATGCTGCTTAAAGGATTTTCTAAAATATACACATTATTGATAAAGAATATTTGCAACCTAAAATGAAATTTGATGACTTTTAGTACTGAAAAATATACCTGTATTCCATAGAGATGCCCCCTATATTTTGTTTTCTTTAAAGAATTAAATATGTCCATGCAAACAAATCTAGAGTACATAAAATTTGAAAAGCATGTAAGACATTTGCATTGCTTATCTAAATTTGTCATGCTCTCGAGATTTTAGACAGATGTTCCAAAAGTATCCAAAATTTTGCCTCAAGTTTTTAATCTGGTCCACCCTTCCAATGCCACCTACACGAGCACACATTCTCAGCAGTCTCTTGCTATCGTCCGGCTGCTGCGTGGGACAGTCTTCAACCAGACTTAAGCAAACCCCATTCATCAATAGTTTACTCTGGAAGAGCTGACACTTACTGTGAATTCTGCTCCTCAACTTAAATACCAGTGTCTGTGGCAGGCCAATTCTATCATTGCAGACGCAGCATCCCTCAGGCGAGGTCCAACCTTTCTCTGGAAGTGCACCCAGGGATTAGTCTGACTTCCCCTAAATTCTCTCCTATGCACAGTCAGAGCTAATCTTTCCTGTATGAAGCAGGAGATGGTGTTGCTATGACAACAGAGCACATTCTAGCAGTGGGACTACTGAGATGAGTCTTCAAAGACTCAAGGAAACATGCACTCAGTTTTCCTCCAGGGCGATGGGCTTCTTCCTTTACGATTTAATCCCCCAACAAGTTTACCGACAGACTGGTTGTTGATTATCTATGCATTTAGCTACAGGGAGATTACTAGTTTAGAACGGGGCTGGAAGATCACAGAATTATTTAGTAAAAGTGCCGTTCTCAGTTAGATGGAATTTCCAGGAGTAAGGCATGACTCCCACCCAAATGTAAAGCTTCCAGCTTACACTCAAGTTTCAAAAAAAAAAAAAAAAGGAAAATAATATGATAAAAATGGTTTTATCCAGGGGAAGCTTTGTCTCTTTTTTCATTTTGTTTGCATATCACCACCAATGTATCAACTTGAAGGTTAGATACAGTCTCGCGCTTGCATGCACACACACACACACACACACACACACACACACACATACACACATCCATTTTCTCTCTTTATCATCCACGTCTGGAGCCTTGAGGCTTCTGTGTGGGGGAGGGGATCTGCTAACAAAGCAATCGCTGCAGTCGATTTTGCATACATATATTAGCTGGAGGATAATCACAATAAGCTCTAATCATTTAGGGGGAAAATCATCCTAAGTGGCCGTGGAGTGCCTGTGTAACAACAGAGATGCACTGCCAGGCCGCAGTCTGTGATGGCAGTCTGAGATATTCTTCCTCAAGAAAGCAGCTCTTTTGGAAAATAATAAACATGCAGCAGTAGTTTTTGAAATGGCGATTCGTAAATTGTATTCATTCTACCAGTGCACTCTTTGGGGCACTCTGGTGTCTTGGGTGCTTTGTTTTTTCCTTTTTCAGAAACATTCTCCCGAGTTCAAATACAGCCTGACTTTAATTCACATGTCAGGGCAAGGACACAGAGTTGGAAATTGCCCCTCCCTAAAGCAGAGGTTCCATTTACATGCCAGTGAATGAAACACTCATCTATGGACTCATTCAGACTGTCCTTTCCACTCCTGGATGTCCCCGTTTTCTCTTCCATTCCTTAACTCCTGTCAAAAGCAGCTATTACTACGCACCACCACCCCAAACCCTTCACTCCCTGAAGGCTGTCATTCCTCTCCTTGGTGGCCGAAGCACCATTCTGGACATGATCTACATATAATTTTTGAGTGCCAAGAGAACAAAATTTTAGGAATGCTTCTGTCACTCAGAGAATGAATTCAAGGGTCCTATTGGTGCTCGAGAAAAATTGTCAGGATGTCTTCAGTTACCTCTGGCTAATCACATTAGACGTGCTTTTAAAAGCTTTAATGCATTATCTAGAGTCTCAGGATAATGAGTGCTGCATGCATTCACATTTAATCGCCATACTTTTTCATAAAATAGACACGGCAGTTTTCAACTCAGTTTGATTTGTGTTTTGATGCTATTACAGTAAAAGATGCCGTTGAATTTGTCTAATATGGATCTTCATCTCTATCTCTGAGATAACACATGTATTTAGCTCACAAATTCATGCAGAACATGTTTTCCCTCATGATACTTCTGCCAAGGTTTTCTTTTCTGGAAATGTATTCCCATAGCCCTAAAAGTTATAGCACCTGTGTTCATTATGTTCATTATTATCTAATTAGTAAGGGGTTTTCTTTTTTTATATAAATTTCACTCATTTTCTTGGAAATTGGCTAAGTGCCAAAACTTGCAAACAACATATGGTTTACTTTCAAAATCAACCAACTGGAATTGCATATTTCAAAAGAATTTCTTAGCTAGAAAAATGTTGAAAAAATAATTTCCTGAATTAAATAGGTAATGTTTACCATCTGCTATTCCTTTTAGACTAGCTACCTAGAGATCAATCATATTATACAATTTTTGGTTTCCCTACACACACCCCACTCTCCAAATAAGAGAAGTTGTTTTCTTGTGTATTTTCTTTTAAGCAGTTCATGCTGAGTGGACTACACTTAGATGTGATTTTAAAAGCAGTTTATAACCAATTAAAATTGCATGTAAGTCAGGAATCACTACTCTAAGAAATTGTAATGTTTTAAAATTTTCTTCTATGTATTATTTTTATAAGTGCCTTATTTTCTACCAAATAATGAAAACACAGTTGTCTTAATTATCTAGTGTTGCTATAAAAGAAAAATACCACAAATGAATGGCCTGAACAGAATTTTATTCTCTCACATTTAAGAGGCTGGAAGTCTGAATTTGTGGCACTGGCTCTAGGGAAGACATTTCTCTGTTGGCTCTCGTGGAAGATCCTATTTTAATATCTGTGGACCCAGTGGCCCTCAGGGGTCTCTGTGTGTCTTGACATCAACCCTTCCCTTTGTCCGGGAGATTCTCAGTACAGGGACCTGGGTCAAGCACTACTCACAGCTCTTCTCTCTCGATGGCACTAAAGAATATCTATCTAATCTCTGCATGCTTGGTTAAACTCCCTGGCAGTAATCATAAAATAAAGCTCAATAAAGAAAAAAGAAACTACAGTTGAAATAGTTCCTATTCATTGACTGAGCTTGCTTTACTACATACTTAAAATACACTTACACCCCAATCTGTGTACACCACACACACACACACACACACACACACTCATTTCCACCTCACTTTGGCTTGTTTGACTATCATGTTGCCAGAATATATCACCATCTGGCATAGGGAGCATGTGTTGGATGATTATCTGTGTCCTACACTACTTTGTGAATGCACAATCACTCACAGCATACCTCAGGAACTTAGCATAAAGTCTCCTAAGGCTGATGCTAAATAATTCCGTAATGAAAGAAAATTAAATCCTCTGTTAAGCAGAAAGATATAGCTTTGTGGTGATTTATTATACCCATGGTTATTTATCATAGCATATTCAGTAAATAGCTCTTACTATGGAATTAATAAGTGACTACCCATTTAAAATTTACTTAATTCATTCCTTTGCCATTTATTGAGGAAAATTGAACTGATATAGAGCTAGGAAAAGGAGTGTCCAAGATGAAAAAACAACAACAACAATAATAAAAGCTAGTATTTAAATAGTATTTCCATACTTGGAGAAACCATGCATATATTGTCTGGTAAAGTAAGAAGAATAGGAGCTCAGTGATTCAATGATTAAGAACCCAGTTGTTGCCTCAAAGGTGTGTGGATTGACACTACCAAATACCAAATGCCAATATGACACTTTCAATTGGGACTCTAGAAGGTTAACTTTTATGATGGGAGGAAACAGTCAAAGACAATTCTCTAAAACATAAGACCTGACCATCTGCTCCTTACCAGCTTCCACTCCCATTGAGTTGATTCTGAGAGTGTTACTGAGGCTACCTCCATCTCCTCCTTCTCCCTAGTGAACCCTAGAAGACAATGCCCTGCCACATCGAACCTGGAGGAATTTGAACTGATGACATATAAGAACTGCCAGCCACTTGAATGGATGATATCTAGGGTTACTAAAATATGGAATAAAAGAAATATATTTCTAATAACCAGATGTTCAGGATTTGCAAAGTTGAGGAATACTGCTGTCAATGAAAATATATATTATTCTAACACCTAGAGTAATATATGATTGATCTTTGAAAACAAAAATCTTACTAAGATCTTTGCTGTCTTTGACTTACAATACATCAAATTAAAGAGATATAACTGTAACTCTATTTGAGTCTTTACAACAAAATAAACTCCATACAACTAAAAAGTTAAAAATAAAAGACTAAATCCCAAGAACACTTAGGGGAGAAGGGCATTTGTGAAAATTCTAAGCTTACAATTTGGATTCTTGAAGATTAACTTTCATGATTAGAGAGAAAAATAAAGGAAATAGACTTGTAAAAACAAAAACTAAGGATCAAATCTTAAACTAGTTTGCTTAAGATAATCCATGCTTAATTTTTAGCCTTGTAGAGCATAAGATAAACTCTCTGAGTTGGGTAAATTTCCTGAGATATTCTACTATTTCTCATAGGCATTACACTGAACTTAATTTTAAAAATAAAATTACAAAGCATAGTTTAAAAAAATGACCAAGAGAAAAAATAGTAAAATGAGACTTCAGAGAAAGATACAAAGCCAATAGTTATCAGAGCTACTAGAAAGAGAAGTTAAAATAATTGTGACTGATCTAGTGACAAGAATTGATGTCAACAGACAGATCCTACTAAAATTGAGATATATAACAAGGAATCAGATGGACACAATAAAGTTTAATATATTGAACAATCAAAATAGGCATGTAATACAGAAGGCTTTGTAGTTTGCACAGTTCTATAAAAATGGAGTAATTAGTGAATTGAAATATAGCATTAGAAAATAAACAGATTGAAAACCTTAGTTTAAAAAGTCTGAACTATAAAGAAAAGAATTTTTAGAAAGAGTGAATAATTAAAGAGGAAAATGACCCAACGATAGTGATGTGTTGTCAAAATTTATAAAGAATGTGCAATACAAAATTTGCAAATAACACCCAAATATTCAATGCTCTTTTTTATAATTTCTATATAGCCAATCCAGACTCGGGGAAGACTTTTTTTAAAAAACATTTTTTTTCACATCACTGCCCTGGTGGGAGTAAGAAGCCCAGCCTTGTTCCTGGAGAGCTGCTGCTGGATATGAACCGTCAACCCTGTGGGCTGCAGTCCCACACACAACCACTGCGCCACTTGGGCTCAGCTTCCTGAAATGCTTTCAGTGACTTTTAAAATATACTCTATTTGACTTTCACTGTCACTGTTGAGAACACGCACCACAGCTTATACACACAGTGAACACTAACTAACAGTAAAATTCCGTGACATTGATGACATCCTTAACTTGTGCAAACTTTCTCACTCTCCTCCTCGGAGCTGTTTCTCCTTCCTTAACATAAATTCAACGTGCTGTGACTTTGGGGTTTCCTCCTTCCAGCTGCTGTTTTCGCTGAGATCACACATAGATATGTGTTGGAGAACGCAAAATTAAAGGCAGACATTTCTTTACTGGTTCAGCTGAATTATTATGTGATTTTATGAGGGCTACAGGGATTGTTGATTGATGTTACTTATATTAACAACTAAGATAAAAGTATAACTTTGACGATGCTCATTGAAAATGTGATTGCTTGTCAGGAACTGAGCACCTTTGTTTTTTGTTGGTTTTTTGCTTTTTTTGTGGTGGTATTGTTTTAGAATCAGATGATTGTTTTCATAGAGTGAACTATTTATCACAACGCAAAAGCTACGGGATATGACACACCTTGACCTGTATTAGTTAAACTTTCTCTTTCAATTTGTTCCCATTTAAACAATCAAGAAAACAAAATATCATGTTCTTATTTTTTCACTTTTACTGATTTCAATCATGCATAAACTACTGTGTCAGCTAATGTTAAAGCCCCGAGGTGCTGTTGGGTAGGCCATGGAGTGCTAAATACCTGGTGAGTGGTTGAGTTGCACTAATCTCCCCAAGAGTTAAGATGGGGTGGTCTGCTCCCCTAAAATCCACAGTCCATGAAAGCCCTATAGAGATAGAGTCAATTCAATGGTGTGGTTGTCTGGTTGGCATGATGCCACTGAATGTAGAACTGAGATATGTAGTAGCACAATTGTGGGCTAAAGGGGCAAGTAAACGTATTTTTTCAAAAAAGTATTTCTATAAAATCACAGAAGCTTTTCTTGAACAAAAAACAACCCAAATATACACCTGCTGTTTCCTGATATATCTTCTGTCTATTCACTTCCTCCCCAAATTCTACCCTCTTCCATTGATGCCACATGGGAATGACAGGCTTGGTATGTCTTAGGGATACATATCTTTGAAATGTGCGTTTGAGTTTGGGGAGTAAAAATTCCTCTGAAAGCACAAGACCTAGGACTATAGGTGGATGAGGTAAGGTTTTCCAGTGAAATTCCCACAGGAAATTCCTTATGACCCTCAAATATTATGTAGGTACATTGTCATGATTGGGAAAAAAATAAAATTCTGCAGCGCAGCTTTCCTGAGAGTTTTTTCATCAACCTCAGTTTCCATCATCTTAAAACATGTTCACAATATGCTTCATTATGGTCCTCTGTCCTCTGTGAAAATTTATTAAGATGGCTCTTTACCAAAAACCCACTGCTATAGAATGAATTCCAACTTAGCATGACTTCAATCCCATCAGATTTTCAAGGCTATACATCTTGACAGGAGTAGATAGCCTCATCATTTCCCTTCCAGGTTGCTGGTTGGCTTGAAGTACTGACCTCCAGGCTAGCAGTCCAGCAATGTCCAGAACGGTGCCACCAGGGATCCTTGGAGGTCCAAGAGGAAAAACAAGCTGTCCAAACTTTCTGAGCTGAACTCTTTGTCTTGTACTTAACTGGTCTCACTGATCCCATAGAAAACCACTCTTATTGGATCCTTTTTCCTTAAGACAACCTAATGAAATTACATGTATTTTGAAGAGAACTTACCTGTAGTGATCCACTGACATGCATGTTTACCCTTGTTCAGTTCAGAATAAATCCCTACATGCCTCAACTACAGCCCTAGTAGCACTATAAGGCTTACCCTCAAATTTTTGGAAGCAAGTATTATAGATATAAACAACTGTATGAGTACAGAAATAGGAAAATGTTGTCAAATTATTAGAAAGATATTATTTTGTAGTCACTAATGTTAATTTTTAGTATACTTTACTTAATTGGGCATTTCTAGAATTCAAAGTTTAATGGCAGATGCATTTAACAACTGGCTTGTACAACTTTTGAAATTTTAATCATTAACTTCCCTGAGCTATTATGAGTCAGTTCTACTGCACAGTATCCAACATGCATATAGATGGAGAGAAAACAGAATTAAAATTGATATTTGAAAAGACAGCACACAGAGATTTAGAAAAGTTGTAAAAGAATATGAAACTACCATCTTTAAAACGAACCAAAAATATAAATAAAAATAAAATAAAACTTGTGCATACAGGAACCAAAAGCAAAGGGAAAAATTTAAAGGAGCCAATAATGGAGAAACACATGAAAGTAGCATTAAAAGTATCCCAACTGAAATCCTGGGAAACAGAGGATATTGGAAAGATATCTTCAGAACTCCAGATCAAGTGCTAACATGAAGTCTATAGCAGCAAATGTCCTATTCAACTCTGAAAGTGCCGTTGCATGTTGTCTGCGAAAGAAGAATAGAATTGGCTACCGCCAAAAATGCTTACAAATGCAAAACTGTTGGTGTATACAATGACATAACTATGATGAAATCATCATATTAAAAATGACCTCACAGTAATTACAGTAATTGCTGATAGCAATAAAAGCTTATTTAAAGTTCAATGAGAGATAACAAAAAGACAAGCCGAAATGGAGTTAAAGTGTCCTTAGATTTTATCTTTACTTTGGCATTTATAATAGTGTGAACTTAAATGCTACTCAGACAAGAATGCATGGTGTAAACACTAGAGTACCCTTATATAATTACAAAAGAATATGTGATAGAAATAGTAGAGTAAATGGGACTCAGCAGGGAAAAAAGGATTATTCCAAAAGAAATCCACAAGATAAGCAAAAAGTTCATGAAATGAAAGCGCAAATATTAAACACATAGTAAGATGACAGATATATAAAACTAAATCCACTCTTAATTGCAGCCCCTAAAACAGAACAGGGCTATGGACACAGTGGGTGTCAATCAACCAATAAATATAATTGACAGCCCCCAGCCTGCCCTGCCCTATAAGTGTGCAGTATAACTAACTCACAATAGCTCAGGGAAATTAATTATTAAATTTTCAAAAGTTGTACAAGCCAGTTGTTGAATACAAGTGTTATTAAATGCAACAAAATTGCAACTGTAGTGTTGAAAATGCAACAAAACTCTGGATTTGAAATAAATTCAATGACATATCTTTATGTCCACTGGAACATAAAAGGGGCTTAAGGGCACACTGGGTGAAGAACTGAGTCGCTAACCACAGGGTTGGTGGCTTGAACCCACCAATTGCTTTGCACAAGAAAGACGAGGCAGTCTGCTTCCGGCCAGGGTTCAGGCGTTGCCAGTCCTACAGAGCCACCTTTCTATGAAATCCTGTAGGTACGCTGCGAAAGAAGCCAGTTTGATGGCAGTACGTTTGCTGCCTTTCAGTCGAGGTGCAAATAATTACTTCATCGTGGCTGCCCTTCCTTCTGTTTCTGTACTGAACCTTGAATGCCATCTGAGTGAAAGAGTACAGAGCAGCTTAGTTTTCCATTCAACAATATATAGATATTTTATTTCGTGGCATTCCTTGCCATCCCTTCGAAATAGAAGAGCCCCTCCCACGTGGTCCCTGGGCTTCCCTTTCCTGCTGCTTTTGCCTTCTGAACTCAGCCCTGGGGCAAATGGCTGGTATCATGGTGATGCGTGATTTATTATTCTGAGGATTACTCCTCACACGTGCTGGTTGTTCACATTCTAGATTATGGCAAGGCGCGTTCATAATTCTGCACATCATTTCCTTTACTAGTCGCATTTTAGGACATGCAAATACATATTTAGAAATATCCTCTACCAAAACTATGTAGCAAGAGGGGGGAAGACTCACAGCGCAGCAGCACTAGAGTCCAACAGCTGCCTCAACCTGCCCTGTGATGGAGGCCCCTACCTCACACAGCTGGAACACTGATGGTGGGAGAGTCCATTCCTATTCGCTGGCTCCCTCCCTCCTCTGTGGTCAGTTGTTGTATGTCTCAATACAGACAACTGTGGCATGAAGCAAAGTATGCCCTTAAGATCCCAGACCCTATTTTTCTGATAGCCAGGCATCATCTAGTTTCTTCACCACATTTTGCTGCAGCACCCATATCTTCAGTGATCGCTACATAGGTGTGCTTATCAAGTAGGTCCATGTTCTTAGATTAGGAATAGAATTAAGTGCAATCCCAAAATCTGTCCCCTTATCTACGGACTATATATGTCTTTAGTTCATATTAGATACATCATTTTTGCTTTATGATAGAGAACATTATCAGTCATCTCCCTGGAGCATAAGGTTATTCTGTTGATAGTGTCATTAATGTAGCCGATGGTAAAGGATTTAAAAGACAGTTGAGACAAGCCGATGATACAAGTGCACGCTGGTTTTAAACAGCCATATATGAACTATTGACATTTACAGATTTAATCCTTAAGTGATTGGACACTATTTACACAAACAACGTAGTTTGGTGCTGAGGCAAACCTTTCCGTGATATTCATTGATAGTGGCAGAACCAGGGTTGCCATATTAATATGTATGCTACTAAAACAAGGAGGACATTGGAGAAGTAAGTATATGATAGTCAAATGACAGCCAGTTCTATTCCGTTGGCATAGCTATCTTCTGTGTCTTCTCACACAATATAGCTTCAGTCTGAAGTCCAGGGGCTATAGGGGAAGGGGGGAGGTTAATTCACATAGTAAGCTTCCCCACCTAGTTCTTCTGAGGTGGCCTGTGAAGCCTGTTATGTGCCTGGAAACACAAGCTTTAAAGTCCCATTAGTCAATAACACATGGCCTGGGTCACCATGGAGAATCTATTATTTCTGTATATAAATGATAATTGTTTCTCTAGTACCACATTCTACCAATTAGAATAAAAATTCTAGGAGGTCAACGGAAGGTTTGTTGTCTGGGGTGGGTAGTTCACTGATTTATCCCAAGTATATAATTATCTTTTAGACAATCCATATTTTTCCTTCAGAAAATACAGCTTCCAGTAAACTGATGTATTTTTTTTTAGATTGGAATTTTCTAAGTGGATTGGATTTCATAGAGAGAAAAAATCTGAAAAAAATATCTTAATGGATTATATTATCATATAGTCATCACTTATGAGACTCTGCAAAGGTTTTGTCATCTTGGAAATCCACAGGGGAAGTTCTAATCTTCCGATAGAGACTCTGTGAACTGGGATCTACTCGGTGGCCGGTGAGCTGACTTTTTAGAGAGATTGGTTGTGCTATGAGTTAACCACAGGGTCAAGGACTGCTAAGCACAGGGTCAAGCACTCCAGTCCGCCAGCTGCTCGGTCTGAGAAAGAGGAGGCCGAATGATCAAGATGGACTGTTTTGGAATGCCTACTTAGGCTCGATATGAGTTGGAATCTACTCGATGGCAAGAAGATTGCCTTAATTTTTTCTGAGAGGTATGTATAAGAGCCCCGTTGTCACTATGGCTAAGCAATTGACTGCTAACTGAAAGGTCAGCAAAAAGCCCCCACTCCACAGGCGAAAGATGTCGTAGCCTGCTTTGCAAGGACTTCCTGCCTTGGACATTCTATGGGCACTTTTACTGTGAGCGGGAGGTGCGACTAGCTAACTGCTGAGCCTCTGCTATAAGGTCAGTGGTTCAAATACAAATACACCAACTGCTCCACAGAAGAAAAGAGATGCCGTGTACCTTTGTAAGGATTTAGAGTCTCAGAAAGCCTTTCTAAGGGTTCTATGAGTCAACTCTTGCCAGTGCATTAATAGGGGGTCCGTGGAAGTGCTGGTGGTTATGCTTCGGGCTATGATGAACAGCCTCCAAGCTTGGCTGTTCAAAGCCACCAGTTGGTCCTCAGAAGAAATACGGGGATTTCTAAACTTTGAAAGGGTTACAGACCTGAAAACCCACATGGTGAGTTCTACCCAGTCCTGAAAGGGCACAATGAGTTAGTTTTGACCGGTTGACTCTGAGTTTGATTTGGGTCATGGCTCTGAATTGACTCAATGGAAATGAGTTTGGTTTGGTGCTTGGTTAGGAGAAGGAGAGAAGGAAAAAAGAGAAGGCTGGGTGAAGTTAGGGGTTCCGCACAAAGACAATGAACTGAAATAAGAAATCACAGATGTCAAAGATGGGGGCATTCTTGGGTAACAGATTCCATTGAAAGGGGTTCTAGGAGTCAGCTGGAAGAGAGACAACAAAAGCTATGTGCGAAATATTTCATAGGAAATATTTAACCTGGTATTATTGAATCTGGTAGCACTCTTAAAGCTAACAAAAGATAGGAAGTTCAAATACAATTGCCCCAAAGAAGAAAGACATGGCAATGACAGCCTGGGTAATCCAGCAGTTCTGCCCTGCCCTGCAGGGTCACTGTGAGTCAGGAGAGTGCCAACAGCAACAAGCATGCTTTATTGGGGATGATGAACCTTTAAAACAAACAAACAAAATCCAGCCAAATTTACTGCCATCAAGCTAAATCTGACTCACAGTGACCTTACACAGAGTGGAGTGGCACTGTGGGCTTCTGAGACTAAATCTCTGTAGGAACAGAAAGTCTCATCATTGCAGCGGCTGGCGGTGTGAAACTGCTGATGTGTGGTAATCAGTCCAACACATCACCCACTCTATGACAAGGGTGAGATTTATATCTCAAGTATCTGACCCAACTTGAGGAAACGGAAAAGATCAACAGGTAAGCTCGTTTCCTAAAGAAGTTTACTGTTACAACTGTGAGAGAAAATGATGAGTTAGATAAAGAGGTAAAGTGAGACCCTTTTCTCCTGCAAGAGTAAGAGCTGTCACAATGAACTCATGTCACATGGGAAGTGTGAAAAGTTTCTGACAGCTTTAATCTGGTTTGTATGCAAAAATGTCAGAGGTGTGATCATCGTATTTTTAAAATATCATACCAATAATAAATTGATTTCATTCAAATATTCAACATATGTATCAAGATTAACATAAACAGATGATAGTAAATATGCCAATTTTATATTGTCACAAAAAAAGTCATTTGGACTTTGATCATAATAAGTAGAAAGCTGTAGTACTTATCAATTTTTAAAAAAATTAGCCATGCCCCAAATGAATGTTTTTAATATCAAGTGAATGCAAACAGAAAATCAAAGAGATTGGTAATTGATTCATTGGTTATGTATTTATATTTGGCATGCAAAATTTGCTATTCCTTGTACCATAAAATTACAGAGAAGTTATGTATTATGTTACATTACATTTTACCTGAGTACTGAATGTCTGCTTGTGATTGGATGAAGGAGACTCATCTAAATTTGAATGTGTGTATGTGGGGAGAAGGGAATGTCTAAATATTTCTGTAATAAGACTCTGCCATATCAACATTCTTCACATATACAATTCAGTCATATTCATTATGCTCACCATTTACTTTTCATACTCTCTCTTATGCATTTATGCTTCAATTACTCCTACAGCTGATGAAGTATAGACAGAGCAGGCGGACAACAGAACCTGAGACTGATATGAGTAGCAGCCCACAGTGTGGGGACAATGTCTCTCTGCCCCAGATTTAAATTAGGGAAAGATTTGGTTTGTCCAAGGTAAGGGGGGGGGGGGCTTCCTGTCCTTGCTATCCTGTTACTTGATGTCCTCTGCTTGACCAAATAACGATCTCATTAAGTTTTTCGCCTTTGGACACTCTAAAATATGTTCAGCATATATAAGACATAAGGGAATCATTTACATAAAATCTAGCAAGTTTCACTTGACAATTAAAATTGCACTATAAACATTATAGGCTGGATTTTTAAATAAGCAGGGTTAAGACCTAAATCTTGTTCTTACAAGAGCAGTCCCGTTGCACATAGGTCATCTCCTCAGCTTGAGTTTTCAAGCATGCAAAGTGGACATATCAAAGAAAAAAAACCTATGTTTTTTGTCTCTCTTAGGAACATCTCTGAGTCCCAAATAAAATGTCTGTAAATGTTCATTATAAACCATAACATTTAACAAAACACAAATAACTATTATCGCTTTTAACATCAGGTAATGCTCTTATGTGAAGATTGATAAATATAGCAAAACAAATTATATCAGTAGAATGTTGCGGTAAAGCTTAATTATTTTCTTTCAAGTTGTGATTCTCTTGATTCATTAAAGCAATAGATTCCAGAGGTCCTACAAAATAGCCTTCAATATGATTACACATATATACGGGAAATGATTAATTCTATTTATATTTGGACACTGACATCTATTCCTCCTAGTTATGAGTACATAATGAGTGGTGTGATTGATGGTTCCTGTGCTTAGAAAGAATTAATAATTCTAGAATATAAAAACCACCACATGGAATCAAGCCCAGCCACAGAACACAAGCAGTGCATTGCAACGTAAGAAGCACAAACTATTTTTACTCTTTTATTGGTTCAAGACGATCATTATTGAAGCATCAAATCAATCTGAAGAAAATGAAACACTGGCAATGTCATTAAGTAGGGTTGTTAGGAGTGGGAACTGATGCGCTGGCAATAAGTACGTTTGAGTATTCTTAGATGACATCTCTTATTTGTTAAAAATTTAATAGAGCACTCATTAAATAAAGGTTGTGATCAATATCGCAAATACTGGGACTTTCACCACAAACACTCAATTATTAAAAATTTTTTTAAAACTTTATATAACACCAAGGACACATCTTTTGTTCCCTCCACATGTATCCAAACTGTAAAAACCTTGACATAGAAACCTTGAATTCTGTCACCTTCACCTAGAAGTTCATCAGAGAGTCAGTGACATTTCAGAATTAGACATAGAATCACTTATACAGGGAAACTAATCTTTGAGGATTATAAGATAGAAGACATTTTATTTTAATAGATTCTCATGCCTTCCAGGTTATGAAACATGAAATTCATACTTATAGATCATTAGTATTATGAAAACTGCCTTTGAAATTTCAAATGTTAACATATGTACTATGAATAATAGTACTGGATATAATACATATACTTAGCTGGTGAGTTGTGAAATACAACTTAATAGTATTATGAATATTACTAGACATCAATCATTATACAAAATTCTAGTACTTTTAATACATGAATGGTTACCTCAGAGATAAAAAATGCTTGATTTGATTATTGCAAATTTTTCTAGAATATGCTATATTTTCTACCCAAAAGTGACTAGTACATTCAGTGCTGTGCAAAAAAAAAAAAGTGCAAAATCCTGATCATTTTATCTCATGCTTTATTGTAGCAGGTAAATAATTTATGGATATCTTAGTATCTTTTGCTTAAAGGAATCTGGTGCCATGGCCTGGAAGCCCTCAGCTGCTAATTGAATGATTTTCAGCAGGTCAGCCCCACCAGCTGCTCCCCACACAAAGGAAAGAGATGGCAATCTTCATGTCAAGACCAACATTGCCTCAGGAGGGCGACGGAGCGCTTCTCTGTCCAATAAGGTCACTGGGAGTTATCAACTTCATGGTTGTGTTTTTGCCATGTTGTGTTTCCTCATGTCAAAACATCACCACACTGCTATACTATATCATCTAATAGCTAAAATATTCCATGTAGGTATTTATCCGGTTTTATTACACCAACTCAATAACGACAGAAAAAAAGATCTATCAACCAAGCCAAACTTACTGCCATCTAGTCAATGCAGACCTATAATGGCCCTCTGGGTCAAGCAACACTCCCCTGTGCATTTCTGAGAGTGCAGCTATGTGAGAGTAGACAACCTCTCTCCCATGTTTCCTACTGTGGACTCTGCTGCTGGAAGCTCAGTGAGGAAACCACTATGCCACCACTTTGTGGTTCTCAACAATTTATATGTTACAAATCCTCCAAAGTAGGCGTTCTTTAGAAAAACGCCATTACCAGCAAAGGGGCACAGAAATTCAGGCCTCTGAAGTTTTCAGAAGTGTTAGAAAGGAGATCAAGTGCTTGAAGAGAATGCGCATACAAACATATTATTTAGTTCCTTTTATCAACTCATTAATCATCTCATAATTTCATTTGAATGTGTAAGTTCAGTCTTTAGTTCAAGTACTTAAGAGCCAGGAACAGCCTACTAACCCCATAATAGCTTTCTTCTATTACTCCTTTCAGTGAAAGGCATTTTCCAAACCTGACTACTAAAATTATATTACATAGTCTTCTAAAATCTGGAGGCTAAAAATAAGGAAAAGTATACATTTTAAAAGTGAATGCCCACCCATTACATTAAAAGCAGCACATTTAAAAAAATAAAATACATAGGCTTTTATAGTTTGTGCTACTAACAGATTTCATCATGCATTAGAGCTTCTTTCCAAATTATTATGCAAAATACCTTTCTTAAACATTATAAAATGTTCTGAAGGTATAAAAATTGGTACAATAACAATTTCAAAGCTTCCAATAATTTCATCATCTGATTATAAGAAAAAGAGACTAAAAACTTCTGATAGATATATTTAAAATGGATTACTTAATTGAGGACTTTGGATGGATAGTTAATGAAGTCTTCTTGCATTCGGTACTAAAGAGTACTCATCCATTGTCTCCAGGTGGACTCTGACTCACAAGGATCTTGGAGGACAGCATGGGACTGTCCCACAAGTTTTCCAAAACTGAGGTGTTAGGGGTTACACATTAGGTTGAAATCTGTGTGGTTGGTAGTTCAAAACCTCCTCCTGTGAGCAGTTACAGTCGTGGAAACCCACAGAAAGTGACTACAAGTCAGCAAATACCCAATGGCAGTGAGTTTGTTTGTTTGTGTGTTTGTTTGTAAGTTTGGTAACTTTACAGAAGCAGACTGCTACCGAATCCTTGGGGAGCGGCAAGTAGATGGGAACCAGTGACTGTGATTAACCACTGCACCACCAGGTTTCTATAGGAGAGCTTATCTTCTGAAACACGTGGTTTTCAGAAAGCTGAAATCTACAGTGGAACCCTAGATCCAATTTGAGTTTTGACATTGGTTCAGATGTCATTTGAGTTCTTTCTGAACATTAAACCAGCAATACTTAGAAAAACACTACTGGAGACCAGGGAGGGAAGTTTCCCAACCTCGGCTTGCACAGAAAACTGATAAACTACCCCAGATATATCCCTAATGATTTCTTGTAAAGAGTTCCATGTCATCTAGAGGGAGTTAAAAGTTGGGGGCCTGGTGACTATGACTTCATGGACATGAGACACACCCTAACCACTATTTAGAACTCCAAAATGAATCCTTATCACTTCTCACCTGCAATCATGTATGTATTCCAATTATGATCCTTTACCTATTGCTAAAGTTCCACCCGCAACAGTGATGGACTGTAGCTGCCCCATTCATCCTCTCATGATGATTTATATTTCTACCTATCCTACTTCTTTCTCTGGAGTCCTTGTGGCGTAGCTGTTCTATAATTCCCAAGGTCAGCAGTTTGAAACTATGAGGTTAATGACGGTCTTTATATTCCCAGAGAGAGACATGTCTGAACTACGGAAGGATATGATATATGAAATCAATTAATAAAATATTTTTAAAAGCAATACAGTCTCATAAATTCACAGGAACAGTTCTACTCTGTCCTGCCATGTTTCTAAGAGTCCGCATCAACTCAAAGGCAGTGAGGTTGCTTGTATATCTCTATCCATTTACCTACAGCTCTGGGGTGTGGGGGGGGGGGGTGGAGGAGGGCAGTGTTTACACATTGGGATGCTATCTGCAAGGTCAGCAGTTCGAATCAGACACTCCCTGGGAGAAAGAAAGGGCTTTCTATTCCCATCAATGGTTGGAGTCTTAGGGACTCAGAGGAGCAGGTCTTGCCATGAGTTAACATTGACTCAATGGCAATAAGTTAGAATTTTGTTTTTATGTGTATGTACGAGAGGGTACCCACTACAAATGGAATTTTTTTCAAAGCTACATATTTAAATTGTTATACAATACAACCTTATCAACTTCAAAGTACTCTCCATTGCATGAAATACATTTGTCAACTCTACAATTCCATTCTTGGAACATTTTTCAAGCTCATCTATTTGTATGGCTAATGGCACCAATCTCATTTTTTTCTTCACCTTTTCTACATCATCAAATCGCTGTCCTTTCATGAGTCTCTTCATTGACAGAGTCGACAAGAAGTACACAAAGTGAGGTCGGATGAGTAAGGTGTGTGGAACAAGAGAGGCAAGCTATCATTTGCCTAAAACTGGCACACTGAGATAGCTGTGTGAGCGGACGCATCGTCCTGGTGGCAAAATCAGTCTACCATCGGCCACAAATCAGGACTTTTGGGTTATGCACTGTTAAGCAAGCTTTTCGGAACTTCAAAATAGAATGCTTGATTAACATTCTGACCTGGTGGAATAAACTCCAAATGCACTATCCCCCTCACATCAAACATACGGATGAGAATTGTCTTGATCTTTGATTTCACTTGACAAGCTTTGCGGGGAGGCAGCTGTGGAAGGGCCAGTTGATGGTGATGTCCTCCACGGGTTTGATTGATGTTTGCTTTCAGGGTCTTAAAAGAAGCACCAGGCCTTGTCTCCAGTAATGACACTGGAAATAAAGTCAGGGTTACTTTGGAACTGTTCTTTCAAAGCATGGTATGTTTCCATTTGCTGCTTTTTTTTGTTGGTCAGTGAGAATGTAAAGAACAAATTTCACAGAGACCATTCTCCTCTCAAAATTTCATGTTAAAATTCACTGAACAGACCTCCAAGGCAGTCCAGATAACATCCTCACAAATTTTGTTGGCATTTTCATCTATTCGGGAAGTTGACAGATGTCCAGAATGAAGTTTGCTATCAATTGACATTTCATTTCCTTTGAAACAAGAAAACACTTCTACACTTAACTTTTGTCCACAGTGCTCTCCTTGTTACCTGTGTTCAATATCACAACTTTTTGAAGCATTTTTTTCCCAAGCAGAAAGCACAATATCACAGCTGCACACTGTTCTCCTAAATTGGTCATCACACACAAATGAGGTTCAAGTGAAGTTGCTGTTACAAAAAACTCATTGTGACCCAAGAGAATCTTCACAGATGACACCACTAGGTACACTAACTCAGAACGAGTTGCTCCATGCTCTCCTTGGGATACAAATGAGGATTACAAAAGTCCACCCAAGATTGCTTTTGTCCATTTGGGGGGTATCCCTTCATGTACTATACACACATGTATAAATGTATTAAATCTGTTTTACATTTTACTATAATAACTTTAAGAGAATATTATATATACAGTATGTTATAACAATATAAACAGTATGTGATATATTATTATATACTGTTTATGTACCACAGATAAAATAACATATCTAATATAAATAGTATATTATAACAATATGACCTATCTATCTATCACCTATCAATCTAGTGAGAGAGAGAGAGAGGAGCAAGAATGAGAACCAGAGTGGCCTGATGGCAAAGCTATGATTGGGCCACAAATCAAAACCCAATTCTACCTTATAAATCCACCTAGATCAAAGGATGCGCACTGGTACAAATAGGAACTGGAAGCACAGGGAATCCAGGACAGATGATTCCATCAGGACCAGTGATGAGAATGGCAATACTGGGAGGGTGGAGGGAAGTTGGGGTAGAAAGGGGGAACTGACTACAAGGATATAAAAAGTGGGTGAAGGAAGACATTGAACAATGTAAGATATGACAAAATAATAATGCAGAAATTTTAATGTATAAATTATCAAGGGTTCATGAGGGAAGAGGGAATGGGGAGCTAGGGGGGAAATGATGAGCTGATACCAAGAACTCATGTAGAAAGCAAATGTCTTGAGAATGATGGCAGCAACTAATGTACAAGTGTGCTTGACACAATGGATGTATATATGGATTGTGATAAGAGTTGTAAGAGCCCCGAATAAAAAGATCTAAAAAATAACCTAACCACCATCTATTTCGAGGGAGAAGAATGAAGATTTCTTCTCTCTCCAGAGTTCCAGTCTTTGAAACTGACCGGGGTTGTCCTACTCTATGGTGTAGGACAGCTGTGAGCCAGCATCTCCTCAATGGTAATGAGATTTTGATCACCTAGAGGAATTCCTGGGTTGTGAGTCAGTTGAGTCCCTTCAGCCTCAGTGTTGTGTGCATCCTGACGCTTCGCTCCCCTGATCCAGAATGATTATGCTTGGTTTCCCTTTGTCCTGTCTAAGACAAGAATCGGTTTCTATAGTATATGCTTGATTCTCGGTCTTTGCCCCTCCCCTTCCTAATCCCTCCAACCCCAAGCACATATACTCCAGAGCTGAAATTCACAGCCATGGAGTCTATGCCAGTTCAGAGTCATCCTATATAGGGGCTCCATTACTGTAAGTCTTCATGGGTCTCCCAAAAAGCAGCTGGTAAGATTGAACTATCAACCAGGTATAATGTCATATCTATAATAAAGTCAAATTTTTCATCTTTCAATTAAATGGCATAGAGTGATAACAATTTAGAATGACATGTATCTAGATAGGTTTTTAAACTCTTAATTTGACTTGGGATTGTTAAATTCTAAAAAATATAAGTCATTTTTTTTGCTTTTTTCCAGAGTCATGACAGTTACAGAGCTTCTCTCCAGCAAGTGTTTTCAGAGTGCCGAAGTGCAGACACACAAATGAAGTGACACCTCTCTACTCTTAGAGTTCCTCTCATGCATGCCTCTCCACATTTCTCACCCTAGTGCTAGGTACACTTGTCCTCAAGATCCTGGAGTTCAGGGATTCCTTGTCACACGGACCATGACATTTCCTTGTTCATCAGTTGTACCATGGTCTGTTCACTGGAGAACCTCTCTTTATCATGAAGGTTGCGGGAATATGGCAGCCATCTCGGTACAGCTTCCTATGCACCTTATCTAGCATCTTCATTCCTCCTGGCCATGTCCTCAACATCCGCTGGCTCCACTGCTTTGATTGACCTCCCTAAGTGCATGACACCACTTTGAGGGGGTCCTCATAAGAAGGATGGAATTGGAAGTCAGGTCACTGAGCAGTTTGGAGGCAGAGGGATAATATAGAACACTCTCCTAGAGAAGATATCGTCTAGTAAACATCAGAAAGAACTGAAATCATTAATCATGGAGACCCTTATATGAACATTTTAAGGAAAAGGCATCTATGTGTAAATATGTTAGATGTGTTTCTGTGACATTGATGAAATAACATATAAACTGCAACTGATAATTCAAAGAAGGGAAACTTTGGGCCTTATAACTCAGATGAGAAACCTTGACTTCTTCTCTTGGGAGAAGAGAAGTCATTGAAAGCATTTGAGCAGATTAAAAGGATCTCGTACATATTTTAAAACTACGGTTCTAATCATTGCAATGGGGTAATTAATTGGGGTAATGGGTAATTTTGAGAAATTCCTGTAGTGGACCCATCGGATAATAATTGTAAGTAAAAACTCATTTTCTCAGAGGAAGGGGGAAGCAGAGAGGGCTGTTGACAAAAGGTTGGTTTCTATCTAAATATGCTTGAATGCAGAAATAAACTGAGTAAAGGAATGGGATGGAAAAGGATCAAAAACAACATTAAATTCTTTGATAGGAACCTTGGAAACTTGGGGATTCCTTTGGCATCAATGGGAGGCACATGGTAGGGCAAGCTGGGTGGAGATATGGCAATCACTGTCAAATATACCATTGGGGCATGTGGAGTATGAAAGTCTGATTAAACATTCAAATGGGATACCAGCTAGAATGTTAGATTATCTGCTTTGTGGCTTAAGACAGTATTTTGAGCTAGACATAAATGTAGAAGCATAGCCATGCCAATGATATTTAAAGACATGAGAGAGTCAGTGATCACCAATGGATCATATAGAGAACAGAAACACATTGCAAGGGCTGAGCAGGGGCTACCAACATAGCTCAAGTTCAGAAAGATGAGGGAGAAGAAGCAAAAGGAAGCCAAAAGATTAGAGAGTCTCACAAAAAACCTTAGCAGTAAGTCAAGGAGATTGACTCCTTGATGTCCATCATGTCTAAGGATGATGAGAGTCCAAGGATGAATGTCCAGTGGATTTGGCAAGATGGAAGCTATCTTGATGCTTGATAAAACCAGAATCACATGGTGGAAGATAGAAACAAAACACCAATGGATATGTTTGCTTTATAACGTAAAGACGGTTGATAGAAAAGAGTAGCTCAGGGTTAAATTTATATATCATTTAAAATAGATAAAATGTGTGCTAATGAGAGAAATCAGAATGGTAGTCACCTGTATGAAAATGTTGGGGAAGAGTTGGAGGAGACACAACTGGGGTTTGCAGGATGCTCTTGATGGGTGTGGTGTGATACTAGCATGTTCTCTGTAAAATTTCTGAGCCATGGACCTATGATTTTTTTCATTTTCTGCTATTTTTGATACCAAAAAAAAAAATTCTTTTAAAAATAGGGAAGGATGGGAAGTGATAGGCAGGACTTTCAAAATTAAGGGTGGCAAGAAATGAGGCTGCAAAGAAAGAGTGAAATGGGATCAAGGCGAAGACAGAAATATCAGCCTGATGATTTGCTAGTGAAATGATAGAGTGGAGAGGGAGAAAATGACAAGGCAGATGCGAGAAAGAGGAGACTGTTGGAGCAACTGTCCTTGAGTAGATGGGAGAGGCAGTACTGAGTGCACAAGCAGAGAGGGTGGCTGGCCTAGAAGCATGTCAGTTCATTCAGAAACAATAAACAACACCAGTAACAAAAGAAAATCTGGAGATCAGCAAGTAATTAGACTTGCTGGGGGTATTTTTATGGAAAGTCTTCTCTGCTTTCTTCTGCTGTTTGACCAAACACAAAGCAAAGCAATCAGCTGAGAATATGGTGGAGTGTGGAATTTTTGCAGAGTAGAGAAAGTGAGATAATCATCCAGTAGAGAAGAGAAAAGAAACTATCAGGAAATAAAATACAAGGAACAACATGAAGCGCCTCATTAATACTCAAGTTCACAAATTTACAGTGGGACTTGTCAGTGAAGTTTTCTGTTTTACTCCAACCATATTCCACTACACACACGGACACATGGGAAAGCAGAGAGTTGAACTTAAGGTGGGCTTTAGTTGGCCAATTGTAAAAGCAATTGAAAGGGTGGGTGTTAGGGTATAATTTTAAGGACAGTAAAAACATGAAAGCAATATAAGGAGGGAAAGGATCATTGCAGGAATACATAAATGATAGTGACATCAACATCCACTCAAATAATACAATATACCACAATATATGTATGTATATGTGTGTATATATATGTGTGTGTATATATATATATATATATATGAAGAGCTGCTGGTTGACTTGTCAAGATACTGTCACTTAAGCAAACAGCTCACAAAGGGAATGTGGACTTTAGATCCCAAAATTATGATAACAAATACAGAACAGTAGAAGGAAGGAAACTAGATCCCTGTTCTTTTCCAATAAAGACAACTTTCAGAATTAGGATACCATTAGAAAATAATCATCATTACTATGATCATTTCATTAATCCTGTTACATTTTACCATATCTTCTCTAACTCACTTTCCAAGTCCAGACAAAAAAGGATTCACGTTTTTGTGCAGTTATGTTTAATAGCATGAAATGTGGGAGTTAGACCATATTCCCCCAAACGTAATTAGCTAATAATTTATAAAGAATAATAGGAATAATAACTATGATAATACCTTTTAGTAATAACAGGAATAAGAATAGAAATGAGAAATATCAGAAGCTCTTTTCTACTCTTCTAAAAACTTTTTGGTTAATCTGTAAATTTTACAAAAATAAATCTGAAGTCTGGCATAATTAATTATCATGGAACTTATAAAAATTGTGAAAACAGTGTTCTATGCATATTATGCTCTGAGTAATCATTAGACATGGATCTTGACTTCTCTCCTGCTGAAAGGTTCATCTTACATCAGTGTTTCTCAACTTTCCTACTACCATGACTCTTTAATACAGTTCCTCATGTTGTGGTGACCCCCACCCATAAAATTATTTTTGTTGCTACTTCACAACTGTAAATGTACAACTTTTATGAATCATAATATAAATATGTGATATTCAGGATGTATTTTCATTGCTATAAATTGCACAGCATAATGATTACTCACAAAAACAATATGTAATTATATATTATGAAATATTTATTTCTAATGACAAATAAATAAAATTTTGTCTTTAAGCATGGTATAGTATATAGTATGGGCAACATTCTTGGTGCCAGGTACTCATATGTGGGTGCATCTCTATGTGGGTGGACCCACCTGGAGATGGACAGAGGAGTGGTGTCTCAGTTCCTCAGACCATCAGAAATGACTTAAGCAATTCCTGTGAAAGGGTCGTTTGACCACAGAGATTGAGAACAGCTGTATTACATGCAAGTTTATGTTTATAGTCTAAAGAGTATTGGGTCTGGGCAAATAAATAAAATATGACAATAACTTCATATGTTAGGCTGAGGAAATAATGTGCCAGTATACACTTTGAATATATATAGTGCCACAATTCAGGAAGAACATATAAGTTAAATGAAATAGAGATATATTATAAAATATTGTTACATAAAAAATAGCTAACATAATATATAATATTACTATATATTATGTAGTAAAACATAAAAGACCTGATAATTTGCTCCTATACATATTGAATCATAAGAAACACTCTAGGCAGTGGGAGTCTGAGTCTGAGTTGATTCATGGCTTACAGCAATGATTTTAATTTCAGCCCTGCGATATCAGAATAGTAGGAGTCTCCAGAATCTGACCCAATGTCCACGGAAGAAAAACCACATCCCACAAGATCAAGGTGGAGGGGAGAGATGAGAATTCCTGGAAAAGATGGAAGATCTGGGAGATTTTGCTGAGGACAGTGCTGAAATCACAAAGGCTAGAACAGGGAGCTTTTAGTCATTCCAAAGGGGGTTGGCATCTGTGGAGAGCCCTCATCCAGAAATCATACCAGGTGAGGGAAAAGTGCACTCGCTTAATTCAGACCTTGAAGGAATATTTTACAGAACAAGATACAACCTCATTTGTCCAGCTAATATGATTAAAATTGTATTTTCTGGCCTCTCCTTTGAAGTTACAGTTGTCAAATTTCATAGGTGAACTCACTGGAAGTATAGTAAATTGCTAATTTCTTTGACTGTTCCTCAACTTGCCCACTTGCAACTTATAGTAAGTCACAGTGCATCTTGTAGGACAAGAAAATGCTTTATCCATATTATGTGTATCCTATTCACACTTCAATTTGCCTTTGGGTATATTTCCAAATCTAGATTTTTAAAATGCATTGGATGGTTGACATAGTTCAACCTCTGCAAATTATTTATCTTCATATTTTAATCTCCTCAACATGCGTATAAGAGAGGTTAATATTCATGCTTCGGGGAGGTGCCTTTCAGTCAGTTCTCATTCCTAGCAGCATCATATATCCTACATACACCGGTACACACTACAAAGTAGAAGCACCTCATAGAGTTTTCTCAGGTGTAATCTCAAGAGAGTGGAGCCCTAGTGGCGCAGTGCTTAAATGCTCATCTGGTACCCCCAGGTCAGGAGTTGTGACCCATCAGAGGCTCCTGAGAGAACAATGTGCTTCCATCAGGAACCGAGTGCAGAAGACCGTGGGAGACAGCTCCCCTCTGTCAGAATCCACTTGAGAACAGGGGGATGGGTTTGAGATATGAAAATGAAGTGGTACAACATGAGTTCAAGTAGCACATCTGTAGGATAAAGATTTACAGTGAAGCTTCTAGGGTAAACACTAGAACAGAAGGGGTGCACACTAAAAAGGAATACAGGAGAAAGAATGAAATCATAGAATATACCTGACCGACCGGCAGCAAAGCGTGAGAAGTGAAAGAGAGAAGAGCTACAGCAAAGAGAAAACACTTGTTAGGAGAACGACGGGCATGAAAACAATCCATTCCACAGAATGAGACTGAATGTGCCAGTCAAAAGCTGAATCTTTCAGATAGCCAGAAAGAGACGACAGACGGACACAACCTGACCTTTACATATAAATCGATAGGATAGAAAAAAGAATGCAAAAATATCTCCTATTGCTCTTCTTGTTAAACGCCATCAAGTGGACTCCAAGTCATCAAGTCCTCATGAACCATCAGAAAATTGGAATTCCTTACAGCTAAGGAAAAACCAGTCACCGGATTTACATGGAAAGCAAGAAAGACACCTCTGATATGCAAAGTGAGAGGCATTATGCTGCTTCATTACAAACTCTACAGCCTAGCTGCAGAGGCCAAAACAGTCTGGTGATAGATGGATAGACCACTAAAACATAATGCAGAGTACAAGTCCAGCCATTTATTTATGAGCAGCTGACCTTTTTAAACGGGCCAAAATACATGAAATGGCACAGAGATAATCTCTTTAACAATAGGTGTGGGGAAACAGGATATACATTTTCATAAAAATGAATCAAGAACCATAGTTCACCCAATATAAAAAATTAACTCAAGATGAATTAAAGACTCAAATTTAAAACTAGAACGATAAAGATTTTCAATGCAAAATAGAGACAAAATTAAGGGGTCCTATATCATAGCATAAAAAAACTAACCTGTGTCAAACATACCTTAAAACTCCGAAAGAAGAGAGGATAATCTAAATGAGTGGGACTTCATAAAAATTAGGCTCTTAGATGCAGCATAATATTTTACTGAATAAAGTGAAAATAGATTATATTGGTTGAGAAAATGTTTTTGGCAATGCCATGCCAAAAAAACTAACTAGCGTCTAAAATTTATAGGAAACTTTGACATTTTCACAAGAAAAAGACAAGACAAGAGCAAAAACTAGTTAGTATTAATGAACGCTGTATATTGACATCTCATTTAAAAATATTATTCACAAATTATAAAATAAACATGACTTGGACTTAATAAAAATTTCAATTTTTTGCTAATCAAAATAACCCACTAAAAATTAAAAAGCAGCCTATAAAATGGAAATATTCACAAAATATATACATACTATTATCATTAAAATTTTAAAGATATGTACACAGTTAAATATCATAAAGTGACAAAAAAGGATACTTCTTGAAAGAAGAAGTTTAAATGGTCAACCCTTACAAGGAAACACAAATTAAAATCACAGAGTTATCACCATATATCTAATAGAAATGTTCAATTTTTTAAAAAGCGTATCAGTGCTAAACATTGTCAAGGACAGAAATAGTAAACATTTAAGATGTTTGAATATTGCAGGTATTGCTATAAAATCATACTGCTGTTTGCAAAAGTAGTTTGTGCAAAAGGGCAACAGATGGACATCGGGCCTCCACTCAAGTACTTCCTCAATGCAAGAACATTTTGTTCTATTAAATTGGCATTCCATGATGCTCACTTTCCCAACATGATCGCTGAAGACAAATGTGTGCATAGGTAAATGTGGTGAAGAAAGCTGATGGTGCTCAGCTTTGAAAAGATTTACAATCTGGGATCTTAAAACCTTCAAAGTAAACCAGTGGCCATCTATCAAGAAGCAACAAACCCCACATGGAAGAAGCACACCAGTCTGTGTAACCACAAGGTGTCAAAGGGATCAGCTATCAGGCATAAAAGAACAAAAAAATCATATCATTCCTGATATGATCACTGAAGACAAATGTGTGCATAAGCAAACGTGGCGAAGAAAGCTGATGGTGCCCAGCTATCAAAAGATATAGCATCTGGGGTCTACTTGAAGGTAAACAAATAGCCATCTAGCTCAGAAGCAACAAAGCCCACATGCAAGAAACATACCAGCCTGTGTGATCCTGAAGTGTTGAAGGGATCAGGTATCAGACATCAAAGAATTAAAAATTATATCATTGTAAGTAAGAGGAAGTACATATTGGGGACTCGAAGGCCATCTGAAGGTGACGCAACATGTTCTTACAGAAGGGTCCCGGGAGGAGGCTAGTCAGTCAAGGTACAATGTATTTAATGATGAAATGGGCAACTTTTCTCTAGTTCTCAAATTCTTCTTCTCCACCCCCCACACCACTCTCACTATCATGATCATAATTTTCCCTTATAAATGCAACCAGACCCGAGGATGTACCCTGGTACAGATGCGAACTGGAAACACGGGGAATCCAGGAGAGATGATCCCTTCAGTACCAGTGGAATAGAAAAGAGGAACCAATTGCAAGAATCTACTTATAACCTCTCCCTAGAGTATGGACAACAGGGAAGTGGATAAAGAGAGACATAAAACAGTGTATGATATGACAAAATAATAATAATTTATAAATTATCAAGGGTTCACGAGGGAGAGGGGAGCAGGAAGGGAAGGGGGGTGGGATAGGAGCCAATTCCAAGGGCTTAAGTAGAAAGAAAATGTTTTGAGAATGATAGCAACAAATGTATGGATGTGCTTTGCATACAATGACTGGATGTATGGATTGTAATAAGAGTTGTATGAGTTCCTAATAAAATGTTTTTTTTTAATAGCCTGGGGTGTTGTGTTCCTCTGGCTACACATGCAAGGAGAACACATCTCAGATTGAATGCCACAAGGCAGAGGTAGGATATGTCTCTGTCTTCCACATCCACCCTCTATTTTCCTATGCTGACATCATCATTTCCTTCCCAGACTCTCGGCTTCCTGTCTGGGCTTCTGCATCAGTTACAGTGGCCACCCTGAGCTTGTAGCCCATACTCATGACTGTGGAGCTTTATGAGGGAAGGCAACAGGCAACCACAAACCAAGAGCAGAAACGTACCGGGGTTACTGTTTTTCATCCACAGCAATGTCTCTCCCCAGCTAGTAGCCAAGTCTTCCTCTTCTCGTCAGTCACTAGACCTAACAGTGATCTGTTCTCTGCTCCTTAAGTCCAAGAAACCTGCCCACTGCTCGGCTTCAGTCTCACCATACCACAGCTGCTCCTCTGCTCTGTCTGCTGGTCTCCCTGCATTGACCTCGGGGCTTGCTCTGGCCTCCATGCCTCTACCATGTGAGAAAGAGCTTTCAAAGCCCTCCACTGAGGGCTCATCTTCCTTAAGGGTCCAGAGAATTCTCTCTGTGCCTGCTTCTGAGGTGGCTCATTCAGATGAGGAGGAGACTGGCCATCAAAACTGACCAATCCCCTTAAGTTTGTGCTTCACACCCCCTATCAGCTTCCTCTCTCCCAGTCATTTGGTGTCACAGAGCCACGGACACAACAGTTATCATAAGAAATTCCACAGTACCACTGTCTGGAATGTAGTATGTATGGACTCTGTATTCTATCAAGTGCCCCAATAAGCCATCACCTGACAAAACGGACAATATATATCCAGCAAAGATCTTGAACTAGGATGTTCACAAAAGTTTTATTCACTTTGGAGACAGTTCAAATATAAATCAAGAAGAAAGTGGATAAATGAATTTGGGAATCCTTTTCTCATCAGTGATATAGACAATCCTTTTCTAATCAGTGATCATACCACTGAAATATACAACCTTTAAGGATCTTAAAATAATAGAGCTGTGTGAGAAGACACTGAACTGAAGGGTAGCTGGGCAAAACATGCCTACTTGAGAATGATCTTTGACACAGAACAGCTGATGTACAATTCTAGAAAGCAGTTTGTGCTGTCCTGAAAGGGATGAAGGGGCTGGGGAATCAGAAAGAGTCAGAACGGACTGGAGCTACAAAAAATGAGGACACGGGCCGAGAGTTATGCACAATTAGACATGCTTTTCACCTGGGAAAAGAATGAAGTAGACAAAAAGAAGGCTTTTCTGTAAGAAAAATAATCATACTAATCATGCTAATCATTTAAAATTTATTAATTAGTGAACTTCAAAAGGGTATAACTGATTTAAGAAGACAAGAGGAAACGGGTGGATGTATGATGCAAAACCTGAAAGGTGTTAAGACAGTGCTAACAGGGAACATTTCTCACACACATTCATGTTTGCATTTACACCTATGGACATGTTCCCAAGTAGAATCCCAGGAAACAGAACTGTAATTCAGGGAGACATGCAGTTTGCTCTTTTTTGTAACCTACTGACAAATTGCTGCCTAGCATGAATCAATTTAGGTTTTAACCTATGATGACAGCAACACTGCTTTACCTTATTTCTAGCTCGACCAGGACAATACTATCATCCTTTTGAAATCAAAACTAATTTGATGAGGAACTAAGGGTTGTTTTTGTTGGTTTGCATTATTTAAATTATGTCTGAATAATTTTCTCACGTTACTACTTTAATTGCTTTTATTGTTTGAATAATTTTTCCACAATACTACTTTGGGGTTTGTTTCGGTTTTTTGCTCTTTTATTTTGTGAGAGGGAGTTTGACTCCATGTTGTGATACCACTAATCCTTGTTCCCTTTAATATCAACTAACTGGAAAATAATTAACAGAATTCAAAGCAATAAAGACTGAATTTCATTTTCAGGAGGAAGAACACGCAAAATGATTTTTAAAATTTCGTAGTAGGAAAAGACAGTCAAGATCATCTCTGTCATTGCAAATGCGTAACGTTTTTCGTTGCTTTGAAAATCATGCCTGTTCTTATACTATCTTTCATACCTGAACTAATAACATCTCAAGCTTCCAGTTTATTCAGGAGTCATCCTTCCATTTGTTTTCTAATTTTGGGGGACATCACTGCCCCCTGGTGGGAGTAGGAGGGCCAGTCTTGCTCCTGGAGAGCTGCTGCTGGATTTGAACCACCAACCCCGTGGCCCACAGTCCCGCACAAAACCACTATGCCACCAGGGCTCAGCCCATTTTTTCAAATTGTACAAGCATGAATTCACAAATCGTTAAATTAATTGAAGTACAAAGAACCATTTGAATGCATTTGGCAATGGGGGGTGTTAGAGCCCCCATTGAAGATATTTGATATTTGTTCTTCAGTGAATTTAGCAACCATGTATTAAAGATCGTGTAATTTTCCTTGAGTATGAAGAATTCAGAGAATAATAGAGTAAATAAAACACATAAATATTTTCAGAGTTTCTCTTCTTTGTTATTAAACACTCCTAGTGGGAAATGACTACTGATTTCTTCCCTTGGGAGAAAAACACATCCTTCATCTTTTTTAATTTTACTTTATCTTTGAAAAGTACTTTTAATTTTCCTTATTTAAGGACTTAATTTTTATCATGTGGTTGGACATTTTCATGTGGTAGGATGCAAATACCATGATAAAATAATATTTACTACTATGGTCCTCACAGTATACCAGTGTCTGGCTCACAGGAGGATGTGTGCCCTTGAGAGAATCAATGAACTATGTTGGCGGCCTGGTTAGGCAGAGGGCTGCTGGCCACACAGTCAGTAGTTCCAAGTCCTGAGCCACTCCACAGGAGCAAGACGAGAGGTTACTGTCTCAGAAACCCAGAAGGGCAGTTCTAGTCTGTCCTATTAGGTCATTGAGTTGCAATCAATTTGATGGCAGTGGGTATGATATTTGTTCTTCAGTGAATTTAGCAATCATGTATTGAAAAAGTTATTAAGGAAATGAGAAAACTGTTTTTCATTCAATGTGAAACTGGACATGGTGAGCTTAGGTAAAATTCTAAAACTCAAAAGCTCTTGCTTTTTCCTATTCTTCACAAATTTGAAAAGTCTCCATCATGTACTACTAATCTCTCTATTTGTGTATTGCTTTATGTGATATATATGTATACATCACAGAAAACATAAAGCAAAAACAACTTTACCTGTAGAGTCTTCCCAGTTGGTAGTTGATAATTTCAACCTGGGGTTTCTTTTCTAGGGATAGATATTTTGATAAAGGAAAACATATAAAATCCCTCTGAGCGCAAAAAAATGATGGTAAAAATCTACCTGCTGTACTAACTGAACGAGGGGCATATGTTCATAAGGAACAGCTAATAGATATACAACATTTCTCTGAGCAAACCACAGAATAGAAAACTTACTGCAAAATGCTTTCTCCAGTGGGATGGACTATATAAAAGCTCTCCCTCCTGCACGGATGCAGACTCATGGCTAGATGCTTGTTTCTTCCAATCACCCTGCAGCCTTTGTCGAGTACAGACTTTACCACTTCACACTCATGCGCAGCAGCCAAAGAAAACCATGTTCAGCATCCTCCAAGCCAATCACAGGGGTAGCAGATCAACCAAAAGATCAGCATGAAAATGAAAACTCATGAAAAGACCAGACTCACTGGTGGAATGCAGACAAGAGGAACCCCCAAAACAAGAGCCCTTCAAATCTGGAACTGAGAATACCCCCCGGGATCATCTTCCTGCAAAACAATAGACAGCCAACATAGTGAACCCTAGGCCCTTGATGAATATACCAAACACAGGAGGCCAAGAGGCTGGAATCCTTTGCCCAAAACCCAAATTGCAAAGGCAGGAAGGACCAAAGGAGAGTGAGAAGCCAGGGAAGACGTTAGAAGACTGCTATCACGGTGACAGACTGGAATGAAAATTAACATCAAAAAAGAAAATTGGAATCAATTGTAATTTTAAAAGAGTGGTATGTGACACAAAATAATTGATGCTGTCCAAGTGGACTCAATTGAATTCACGGCTTTACTTAGATTTTTTCTTTGAAAGAAACATTCTTAGTAACATCAGAAAATACTTTATTATAAGCACTGAATGTTTTATTTGTGCAGAGTAAAATGCATAGATACCCTTGAAAACTGTGTTTACATTTCTGCTGCGATATTGTCAATGAATAACAGCATCACACCAAAGAACATGATAACACTCTTTCAAAGAGTTAAATCTGTCAGTGGTATCATGTGATGGATAGACTTAAGATATTATGAATATCTTAGATCCTGAAGCCTGATGTTAAACTCATTAAAAATGCTTTATTTACATAAAGGTAATAGATTGCCTTTGCTTTGAATGACTTTTCAAATAATCTACTTGATATCAACTCTAAGCAGACTCTTCTCAGGTATGTACGTCTTTAATCTTTGCCTTTTTCTTACACTCTCTCACTACCACTGTATAAGAAAACACAGGTGTGGCTTTTAATGATATATTCTTAAAGGACTTTTGTTATATGCAAGTGGAAATCAAAATTTATTTAAAATGCTGTAAGTTTTGAGAGCTTTGCTATAAAATGTTAAGGACATTTTAAATACATCCAAATTTCTTGTTGTTTGTTCTTTCTTCCCCCTCCCCAACAGATTTCTTGGTATGTCTTTCACATATCACACAAGGCAATAGTTCAGTCACAGCAAGAAATTATACAATCTTCACCACAATCGGTTTTAGAATGTCTTCCCTCGTTCTTGGACTGACCAGTTAGTTAGTTCCCCTTTTCCCCCAACCTCCCATGCTAAAGTCCTAAGGAACAAGTAATCCAGTTGCTATAGATTTACCTGTCGTGGATTTCATATACAGAAAACTGGTACGAACAAAAAGGAACAACACTAACAAAATAGGGCATATAAAAACTTCAATCAAAAAGAGGGGGAATATAAGAAACTAGAACAAATTTAAATGGACCAAATGATTGGGTTCTAAATTTCAACCTAACTGCATGTGCAACAATCCACTTTCCAAGGCCCACTGAGTGACAGTAGACTGGGCACACCCTGGTCCGTGGTCCACGGAGATTCGCCAGGGCCTCCACCCGCAAGAAATCACTGCTTTGATGCATTCATAATCTTACCTTTGCCATCTAGACAAAGTGATGTCTGAAAACGAACAAATTCTAGGACACTTTACTAAACTTAAAAAAAAAGTAGGTGTGATGCTTACTTAAAGTTCAATTATGTAGTTTCTATCAAAGATTCATTTGTGATTATTTTGGCCACTGGGAAGTTGACTTTGGGGTCATGTGTATACACATTATTCTTCCCAATTCTTTTGCACAAGATGACACCATATTTCACTCTCACCTTGGAAAAGGGATGGGACTAAGTCAGAATTGGAATGGAAGATGAAAATGACAGTTTGACTAAGAGTCATTGAAAGCAGTTGAGCAGCAGAAGATTTTCATATAGGGCATGTCTTCAGATTTCAAATGCCATCTGATACACAGAAAGACAGAGCCACAGAGGTTACTAGCGGTTACTATTAGCAAACATTAAATGGTACCTTTGTCCAAGCATATAACTGCCATCTTTTAGGAAATTTTATCATACTATTAGCTTAAAATTATAAGGCAAATTTATGCATCTTTTACTGAACCTATATTATAATAGTATGTGAAAATTATCACTGCACCTCCCTTGCTAGCTTGGATGGAAAATGGACTATGATGTGTTCAGTCATTTATTTTCTAGTTTGTTCTCTTTCTATACTCAGCAGAACATGACTGCTATCAGCCTTGACCTCTAGAGGATCCCAAATGTGAAGTTATGACTTTAAATTTGCTGAATGGATGCTCACAGCTCACCACGGAGCTGTGGTGATTGACAGGAATAAGTCATTGGCTGCCCTCCTTGTTGGTGCCCAGGGCCCAGGCCATACCTACAGTATCTTAGAGAAGCCTATAGACCAAGTGAGTAGTCCTTGGAGCGTTTCCTCAGTCTGTCTGATGTGCTAGAGTTCAGAGATAGGCTTTTTAATTCTGTTGTGTGTTTGTGTGTGTGTGTGTGTGTGGCATCAATGCCCTGGGGGGAGTAGGAAGCCCAGCCTTGCTCCTGGAGAGCAACCCTGTGGACCACAGTCCCACACACAACCACTAAGCCACCAGTGCTACTTTCCTTTATATAAATAATCTTAAAGAGCCATATCATCAAAATGAATGGCACAGGAACATTTAAAACACCCAGGAGGTAAGATAGTAAGCATCTTACTTCCATATATCTTAATTATATAAAATAATGTTCAAATGGCGAATCATCGTATTGAATAGCACAGTAACATTTTAAACTTCCAGAATGCCTAACAAGAGTATCTTAGGTATACATTTTCTTCAAAACAGTGGTTAAGAAATACCATTTTCTGAATAACAATGTATGCACTTTGATCAACAGGAGTCCCTAAATGCTGCCCTCTCAGCGATGTTTGACTTCTGTGCAAAATCCGTGAACGCACATTCTCAAGTCAGTGTAATGAAAATAATAGACAAGACAGACTTCTTTCTTTTTCAACTAATATTTTTATTCCTGTATGGAGGAGCTTTTTTAAAAGTGTGTGAGAGAATTCTATCAAACTGTAATACCATCGTCTTCATGAACTTTTTGAAGGACCCTCATATATACATATATGCAAGCATATACACATACCCATATTACCATATTTCATGGTCTATATATGGATATGTATATTGATGGGGATATTTAGATATCCATAGCTATACATCTATTACACATAAGTATATATATATATATATATATATATATATCTGAGTGTTTGTGTGTGCGTATATACCCACATACACACACATATATTTCTCAATACTATAAAAGGGAAAATTCTCTAACATTCATAGTCACAGTTTAATATTTAAACACCACTTGAGAGGAAAAACAGCCCTCCAATTTATTCTAAGTTTTAAGAGAAAATAGAGTTAAGAAATTAAAGAAATAAACATGCAAGTATAAGAAAAATCTACTTAAATTCACTTGCAATCATTAATAAAAAAATGTCTCTTGTATTCACTTCTGTAGCAAATACTCTAAAATTAAAGCAGAGACAGTCAGCATTTTGCTTGCACAAGGGAAAGCAAACTGGGGGAGGACTCCACCTTCTAAATGGCTGCATAACTCCATGTCTAGGATCAATGTCATATGTAGAAATGACTGAATTAGTGTGTGTCTTGCTGTTTATATTCTGAACAACAAAATAAAAATTTAAATAAATCAATAAAATGTGTGTAGAAGTGAAGGACGTTGGTAGAAATTTGAGAGCAGTAGACCTCTAGTGGTTATTAAAGTAACTGATGATCTTGCTATTTTCCATTACTGTCCTTTCAGCACAGAATAAAAAGGGTTCCAGGGCGGCAGGATATTACCTCCCATGACAACAATCAAGGATTAACTTAGATCGCCCTACATCTTTAGAAAAATAAAGCATTTGACTTGCTAACTAGGTTGCCCACACTCCACCAAATAAAATGCCCTATGATACTTACCCTAAGCAAACAGGACAAAATAACCTTATAGATTTTCACACCTTGACTTTCCCCATCATAAACTAATTTCTCTAAGCTATGAGAGCCATAAAATGCACAAGTGTGGGTTTTTTTGTTTCATTTCACTGAAATACGTTGGCCTTTTTCTAGAAGCCATCCTGTTTCTGTTTAACTTTAGAGATGCAGATTTTAACTGAAAGTGAGATACTAAGGACTTGCCCTGCTCTTTAATTTAGAAGGAAACATATGTGGTTTCAAAGATGGTGGTCAGACCCCACTGAAAATTAGTCAGGTGACAGAAATTTGCCTTAATCAGATTCTAATGGAAAGAAAGCTGTCACAGGTAAAGTTAATGCTCTTCATCTAAAATGAAGCCATTCTTACTAATGATGGTGGTTGTTCTTTGTCAATAAGGACAACTGTCATCATGTAATGTTTCATGAAGCAGCATTCTAGGAGTGACCCTGAATGTCACAGGCAATCATGTCAATGGAACCAATTTCTCCTACATGTAAGAAACTCACTGCTTTGTTGCATTTCATCAAGCAATTCATTTTACCTGTGAAGTGTAGGAGAGGATAAAACATGTACTAGATCATGTTAAGAGAGCATGCCTATGTCTATCTAGTGACAAAGCAAACACCCAAGGTAGTAATTCAATCATTACCTATATGGAAACAAATTATAAGCAACCATGGCTTAAAGTATTTGTTTTACCTGAAGGATTTCTCAAATGCCTAGTGATCACATAACAAGGAAAGAATGCATAACATGAGGTAAATTGCCAGTCTTCATCAAAGTATTTGGAGAAGTGACCATGAACCTATGCTTAAGGTGGGTAGGAGCTCTGGTAGCACCGTGGTATAAGCGTTGAGTGGCTAACGGCAAGGCGGGTGGTATGGACGGTTCAGTCACCCTGTGGGGGGAAGATGGGCCTGTCTGCTCTGGGGAAGAACGGGTCAGAAGGAGTTGGAACTGACTTAGTGGCAATGCATTTGGGGCCTAGTTTGAGTTTCTGAAATTGTGGCAACGCTGATGTCTGGACATCACCCCATGGTGCTTATGAGTCACCTTTGTTCCTGGCCAGCACCAATAAATTTCTAAATATGGTTGTAATCTATCCAGGGGTACCGCAGGTGTCCAGCCAAAGGCTTCTCAGAAGCTGTTGGTGGTGTCAGTTGCCGGGCTGCCTTCTTGGACTCGATGGCCGTACCTGTCTGGAGCAGAACAGCTGCGTGGGGTGTAAAGGCAGAGAAAGTTAGGTCAGGGATCACCAGACTTATCATCTGCCAATGTGACTTCAGGCTTTTCTGTCGTCCAGGAACTCTTCCATGAGATTTACAGCCCATGGAGGGCGCTTCTCCTCTGACACACAGATATAGGGCAGCCATGAGTCAGAGGGTTTATTTCTGATATCTGGATTCCAGGTAGGGCAGGGATGAACTTATATGGTTACCAACTCTGATGTGTAAAAAGAAGAGAGCATTATTATCTTAAATAAAGTCCATTTATTTGTTCATGGCTCAGCAAGGGAAACCTGCCAATTAAATTACTTAAGCGTCAATGAAATTCTACTCTTCATAGAGTTACAGTCTTGGACACTCATAGGTGCAGTTCTACCCTATCCTTAGGGTCTCTGAGTTGTCATCAACTCTATAGCAGTGCCTTTAAGGTTTTTTTTTTTTTTGAGCACAGGGTATTTCCACAAAGCTTTGCTTCTCCTGGACCATCTGAGTAGGGAGACCCATATTCATTCTGTCCTTGACTCCTTCAGGCACTTTTCAAGGATCCTGACCACCCTATCCATGGTCATCAAGCCTTTCCCAGAGAAACTAAAGAATGGATGTCTCCAAATTACTCTTTCCCACCTATGGTTGCCTGTTATCATCTTTGGGAGAGAAAGAGTGGTGAAGTCATTAAGCACTCTTACGCTGTCCATAATTTATTCTCTAAGCTCTATTTGTTCAGACTTCCAGGACTTTGAGCCTGCTTGAAGTCAAGTTTTCAGAATTCTATTCCATATCTGGCTTGTATTTTATAGATACATGTGTAGGCTATTGTTTTTAAAATACATGCTTAAGAACACTACAACCAAGCAACTGATTTTGTATTCTTTCAATACCATGCTTTTTTTAGAAAGCCCTTGAATAAGCTGGAAAGGCGGTACAGATTTGAAAGCCTAAGGACATGTAGTTTAAAATCAAAATATCACTTTATTATACCCTAGCAAATTATAGATCACAAGGCTTTGCACATACTATTCCTCCTTCCTGAAGCACTCTCCTACCTTTTTCACCTGAACTACTATTTATTATCTGTAGATGGGTCAGTCACTACGTCTGAGAAGCATTTTCAGCGTCCCCAGCATCAGCTTCAATCCATGTCACTGTTATTCCCTGCTAGAAGGCACTGTCCCTTTTGAACTGGTTGCATCATTTGCAAATATACATTTAAATGAAGTTATGTGTTTGTTCAGTACCTCCCCTCAATTAAACTAAACACCAAATGTAGGAATGTAGGCTTTGCTAAAAACTTCGAAATTTTTGAAAATTTTATTTTATTTTTTGGTTGCTGTTGTTGAAAATATTCCCAGCAGAACATATACCAGTTCAACATCATACAGGTACCATGGAGTGCCATGAATGAGCCCTTGAATTATGCAGCAATTCTTACCTTTCTTTTCTGAGCTGTTCATCTACTATCAACATACACTGACTGCCCCAAAGTTTCCTTTCTAGCCTTTTGAGCTGCTGTTGTCAATTTGTTCCTCTATAGATGGATGTTAAAAGAGTACAATGCTTCAAGCAGCCATTATTTTACTAGTTAAAGTAGACTACCATTTGGAGAAGACTTCAGACATATTTCTGGTGGAAAATTCTCAGTCTTTCAGAATAATAGCTTTGTGGGTCATTTACAAAGATCTCAGGAATCATTTGCTTAGCAAGGCACCCCTAATGTTGTCAGTGATACCAACATGGACTGAGGGAAAAAATCCATAAGACAAGCTGTCATCTCAAACAAAGCTATCATGTGTGACACAAGAGTATATGTAAATGATCATAAAGTGTGACAGTGATTTTCTTAGTATCACCAGAATCTTAGTATCACCAGAAATTTATAAAAAAAAATGATTCCCAGAAGTCTATCTGGGACAGAGCTGTAGAAATTTCTAATAGACAGAGCATTAGCTTCCTAGGTAAGCCATACAAAATCTCACATAAAGGATGGTTATAATCAATTGAAATTTATTCTCCCTGAAAGTTGAAGGGTGGCAGTCCAAAATCAAAGTGCATGATCCTTATGAACATTTTTGGAAGGATTTGTCTTTGCTCCATAGTTACCAGAAAATCACTTCTTAATTCAGGGCAATGTAAATGCAACTTTTGCTTCCATCTCCTTTCTCTCTGTGTTGTGGTAGTTACATACTCCATTGTCAATTAGAGATTTAAGAGATAAGGAGTGAGGTTTAGCATATCAATCAGGTCGCCGCTTGATGACCTCATTTGGAGGTGCTAAGGAAATAAAGAGCCCTCTGCAGGTGGGACACGGGCCCAACTCCCGTGAGACATGCTTGCTGGCAAAATACATGGACCTACACTAGAACCCTGGAGCTGAAGGAATCTCCTGGAGATAGATTCCTGCCAGTGCTGAGATGCCTTTACCACCACTGGATCCATAAGACTTTCCACCTACTGGCCTGTGATCTTCCTGGATTCTGCATTATTACATGGCTGTGAGCATCTAAAGATGGATTTATGAACTAGTATTGGATATACGGGCTAATATTAAACTTATGGACTTGATCTGGAGTGAGCTGCAATGTTTTCTTAATTTAAAATTTCTCTTTGATTTAAAACTCTCTTATACACACATTTGAGTGACTCTGGATTTATTTCTTTATTCAACCCACTGCGTTCAATATCCCACTCCATCCAAGGACAACGTTCACATTAGATTAGGACCCACCCTCCTCTAGCATGCCTTATCTTAACAACTTACATCTGAAAGATGAGTTCCAAATAAGATTCCAATAGGGCATGCTTGAGAGTGGGACAGAGGGGGCACTGTTCACACAAGTGTGCATAGAACAACAATAATTCTAATCCCTTCATAAAAACGTAGAAGTAAGTCCTTTACTACAGATGTCATTCCAGAAACTGACTTGCTTATACTGATCAAGTGAGTATAATGTGAGGCAGGCCTCAAAGCCACAACGAAGCACAAGCATTTTATAATCCTACTTTCATCCTCTTCACAAAAGGCAAATACATTCAATTTCTGAATTTAAACTTTTCTTTTGAAGTTTGATAATTTATTTCACTTTCAAAATTTGCTCACAAAATTTGGAGAGGGCTAAGTATCCCACTAATGTTGAAGCCCCAGAAAATCTCAAGCTGAATAATTTCCCCATTAAGCACACTTCAATATTAAAAAAAAAAACTATTTTATTAGTTTAAAATGACTTGCTGCTTTATGAAATCTACTACTTGAGACATATGGTTAATATTATTAGTATTTCAAAAATTGACTCTCTTCACCTGGATGCTCTCTGTAGGAAAATGGTACTCTTCTTCAAAAAGAGAATACTTACTTCATTGTTACTTTGCACAAAGCAAAACTGAAATGTTACCCAAAGGAAAAAAGCCTATCAGCTAAGCTAAGGCATGATTGACTCCAGAGGAGGTCATGATTAAACAGGGTTGGCTTTTTAAAATTTTTCGGCTTCTGCTCTTGCCCTTCTACACAAGCTTATTAGTTAGGAAAAAGCACAGTGGAATAAAGTAGGAAGGTTCAAAATAATGAATGCAGGAGAGGAGGCCAATCACAATTCCTTATTGTCTCTTCCGCACAATCAGGAAGAATCAGGAGAAATTAAAGAAATTGTCAAAAAGTCAACTACATATTTAACAAATAAAAGAAAATATGAATTTTAAACCAAGGGCAATTATTATCAGAAGATATATTTGAAGGGATAAAAAAGAAGTTTCCGTTTGCTACTCTCTGTTTTGGAGTAGCTAGCTAAAACCAATAGAGCTCAATGGCTAGATACAATACTTTAATTTTTTCCATGACAATACAAGAACAAAGAAAGAATATGCATGATAATGGGAAGATACAGGAAAACAGTGACAAGCAGCCATTACAGAGAAATATCTAAAATATTACCAGAATATTAATATTCTATTCAGAGAATAGAGCATAAAAAGCAAGTGGGGCAGGAAGGATACCTTCTAAGATATAGCGAACACAGTGGTTAGAAATGTGGGCTTGTGACAGGTTCAGGGTCTCAAAATGCTTTCAGGACTCCAGATGCAGGCCCAGAATGCTAGAGTTCTAATTCTGCTTCTACTATTCAGCAGGATGGCAGGCTAGTTTCTTGATCTGTCTTATTTCTCATCTAACCCAAGAGAATAATGATAAAATTTAACTCATAGGATCATTGTAAGGAATGCCCAAGTTATTTCTTTGGACAATGTCTGACATGTAGTAAGTGGTCAAGAGAATTTCCTTATCATCATCTTCTATCCTCAGTTTCTAGAACAAATACCCTTAAGAGTCATTTGATTTTTAGACAGTTGATTCACAATGAGAATTTATAGGTTCTATTTTCTTCACCTCATTATAGAATTATGTACATGGCACCTGAAATGAACAAATTGCTGACACTGTTCAAAGGCGTTAAGGAGGTAAACATAGAGACCAATTTAGAACACGGACATTGACTTCCAGGGTACTAAACCCCCGCCCCCCACACACACACACTTTTAATGATAATTAGATTTCTCTTGATAGCCTTCTCGTAGGTTTGAATAAACAGAGCTAAGCAGTGATGACTTGCATTGTGCACTCTGTGTGGTGTTAATACCTATTGTCCAAGACTTTGCTACACCTGAGCAAAAATGAAGTCTTAAAGAAATAAATCCCAATAATGACATAATGAACCGCCAAAAGAATGGAAAGTTTGGGAAATGATGTAGAGGTATTTATGATTGTTCAAGACTTTGATGATGATGATGATGATGATGATGATGATGGAGCAGTAAAATCTAAGAAATTCAGGCTACATTTTGGGGAAAAAACTGTTTCAAATAAATATTCCTGAAAAGGTTAAACCACATATACTGTCTGTCCACATCCACACAGGCATACAATCAGAGTGGAACAAGGATTTTTTTGAATAATGCTCTTGATAGAGAAGAGGAAAAGAAAAAGATGAAGAAGATGCATGATGTTAAGACAATCTGTCATTCCCCCAAAGCCTCTGTTCTGATGACTATCTTACAGGAGGCATAGCAGGTTGGCAGCAAAAGAAAGAAAGGAGACAACTTTGGAAGATTCTTTCAGTCAAGATGGGAAGGAATTTCTAGCATCATTCTAAGTCTGATCCTTTAGGAATCATCCTGGCTTCCAATGTACTCCAAGGAGATTTGTCTCTGAATTAAAAGACTTTTCTTTTTTCAGATAGAAAGGATCTGGGAAGGCAGAAGCTTGGAGTGGGGAGGAGGGTTCTCCATTTTCTTCTCTAGTCTGAAAGTGCACAGATTTCAGGTAAATAATAGAATCCACTTACTTTTGTCAGGAAAGCATTGGGCAGAATGAAGTCCCAAAAGTAGAGTGTGCAAGACCAAACCCTGTTGAGGGGAGCACCTAAGGGTTCTTAATGTAGAATGGCATTTCAAGAAGAAATCTCAAAGCTCCTCATTTACAGAAATGGTTGGTCAAATCTGTTAATAATTCTTAAAATAGGCTAAATAAGTAGTGACTTGCGCTCATAAAATAAGAACCCAGGCCAAAGGATTTACCATAATACATTTCTGTGTGTTGCTTTCAGAATGAGTCTAGTTCAACATCTCAAAAGTGCTTCAGCACTTCATGGCTCCTGAACACATATGTTAGCTGAGGTGCCAGTAAAAAGATGCAAAAAGTCCAGAGTATTCATCACATCACCCCTGAATGGGAAAATCAAATGCCTAATGTTGGAAACAAAACTAAAATACAACCATAGGTAGGAGGTGAGTTCCTTTTACTACAGAAGTTCGCAGATGGGGAAACAACTTTACTCTATTTTGACTCAAGAAGCATTTGTCTTCCACAACCTAGGTGAGAAAAGCATTGCTACTATGAAAAACATATATATTACTGAGCAATAGTGCTATTTTTAAAAAATTTAATAAAATAAGAAAATATTGCTACTGGTATCATACATGCCTGAGTTTATTCCAAACAAGAAGCATTTAAACATGTCGCTAGCACCTGTGAATGACTGTAAACAAATTTTCTTTGTAACACACTTATCTAAGTCTTGGTAGGATGCTTTCCCAAAAGAAGGAACTAACAGAATGACTTCTGCTGGATCTTCTGGGATAGTTAAATTCCAGGCAAAGAGGTCAGCACAGGAGTTTGTACCAATTGTTTTTGTTTTGTTTTGTTCTTTGCACTCCAAAGGGCTATCTGAATGAAGGGAACATGCTGATCAGCGGTGTTAAGAAAATGGAATGCAGCTTTGGTGAGCAAAAGGCCATGGGGTTGGGGCTTTTCCCCCCTATTCTTGACAGTGTGCTTGCTCATTCTTTCAGAGTAGCAAGGGATGAATGAATTTTCCTCTCGTTCTTAAATGCTTCTTCCAACCCACCCCCACTATCATGATCCCAATTCTACCTTAAAAATCTGGATAGACCAGGGGATGTACACTGGTACAGATAGGAACCAGAAAAGAAGGGAATCCAGGACAGATGATCCCTTCAGGACCAGTGGTGAAAGTGGCGATACAGGGAGAGTGGAGGGAAGTTGGTGTAGAAAGGTAGAACCAACCACAAGGATCTATATATGGCTTCCTCCCTGGGGAATGGACAACAGGAAAGTGGGTGGAGACATTGGACAGTGTAACATATGACAAAATAATAGCAATGTATAAATTATGAAGGGTACATGAGGGAAGGGGGAGCAGGGAGGGAGGGGAGAAATGAGAAGCTGATACCAAGGGCTCAGGTATAGAAAGCAAATGTTTTGAGAATGAAGAAGACAACAAATGTACAAATGTGGCTGACAAACAATGGATGATTTATGGATTGTGATAAGAGTTGTATGAACTCTCAATAAAATGATTAAAAAAAAGAATTGTGTTGGTCAACCTCATCCCCATTTGGACTACACCTCTGACATGACCTCTTCAGACTTCTTTTTATTACACACACACACACACACACACAAATGTAAAGAACATAATTTATGAACTGAAGGATGTCCAAACTACCATTTTTTGACACTATATCAATCCAAGAAAACAGGGGGTGAAAATATGACTTTCAGAAGTATATAAAAGCGATGAGTGATATGTCAAGAAATAATGATTTCACTTTTTATCTTTATGTTTAACAAATATCTCTGTGATTCTGTGGCAATACATGTAAATGTAAACTTGTATATGTAAAATACTGTGCATGGTTCCAATGGGTATGTGAAAATTATACAGGAATAAAACATATTATACTTCCTGTGCCCCAAAAGTAATCAATCAAGTAAGGGGAGTTATATTAAAATAATAAAATTAAATGCCTTTTCAACACCTTTATTCATTACTAGCCTATAATTCTTTCATTTTATCTCTGTATTATCTAATTAAAATCCCTATCTCTGTGAAATCTGTTATTCTGACAGTTACAGTGGCCCCATTCTGTAGTTGCTTTAGCCCTCTGAGAGGATTTCATGACAATACAAACTTCAAAGACCTAGTCAACATTAAAATTGACTTTGTCTAAATGCTAAGCTATTTTTTTAATAATAGCTACCTGACCCATAGTAGCAAGAATATTGTTGCTGGGTGTCAGTGAGTTGATTCCAACCCACAGAGACTCAAAGCACAACAGAATGAAACATGGCCCAGTCCTGTGTCCTGTGGACTAGATGTAGACAGACTCACATGGATTCCATGCAACAGAGGCAAACAACACAACTGAGTTTCCCAGGCTGTAATCTTTATCGGGTAGACCAGGTCTTTCTTCCATAACTGCTGGGTGAGTTAAACCACCAACTCTTTGGTTAAGGTCACACTACTCCATTGTTGTGTGCCCAGGGTACCCATAAAAATTACAGTCTTGCAAATCTGAAGGGCATTTCCTGAATGGGCAGTGAATTCTTTAATGTGGCTCTTCTAGCCAAAATCTATAAATTCTCACCAAATGAACTTTTCCTGGGAGGGCCCAGTAAGAAGGTTGGGGAAGATACTGACAGGATTTACTCTGTAAATAACTGGGAATAGAATTCCTGAAGTGCCACCATTCTATAAATCCAAGCATACAATGGAATGTTACACATCAATAAAAAACACCTCTAGACACGGACACCTCCAATGACTCAACCACCCTCAAATATAGACAAAACTAGAGAACATCATGCTTAGCAATTTAGTCAATCTTATAAAAATAAGTATTTAATAACACCACCATGATATGGAAAAACAAAGAAAAAGAAAAGCAATTTTACACCAAAAGTTAAGACTTAAGAGGAGGACAGCGACCTGATTGGGGAAGGGGGTGGTGGGAGGCAGGAAAAGCGGAGAGAGAGGTAACTGTAGAAGAAAGGAAAAAAGACAGGAAGGGGAAAGAGAAATAAGAAACAGGAATCACACTTACTTATGGGGAATAGTATTATTGATTTCAGTTGTTGACATGGGCTATGCCACCATGTAGCATATCATCTTTAAAAAATCAAAAGAAACAAACTAAATACAATAAAAACAAAGCAATAATACATACAATAACAAAAAGAATGAGAGAAGGCTCACAGCTTAAACAACACATCAGATTCCTTCCTCCTTAGATCTGAATATTAATTAATATTAATAACTCAAAACACAGGAGGAAAAATTAAAGTGAGGTAGATGAACTTGGAGTCTTTAGTGACATACAAGTTCATTTTATATATATGTATATATTTCTTTTATATATATATATTTCTAATAAAGAATTAGAGCTGAATGTCTTAGAGCTGAGGTTTATACCTGAGTAGTGCTCCCTTTGGCTATATATTGGCAGCCCTACAAAAAGCCTCCCAACATTATGCAAGAAGAGCAGAGAGAGACCAGACAGCGAGGCTAAGGCTCAGAGACATGCCTACTTTCAGGTCAGGCAGCCTGTCTTGATGAAGAAATTTTATCCTGAGCATCTCTCATCGGGATTGTAACCTGCTAACTTCCTGTGAAATATCAGCAGTTCCAAACCACCAACGACTTGGTAAGAGAAAGATGAGGCTTTCTACTCTATAAAGAGTTATGGTCGCCTGAAATCAGAGGGACAGTTTTACCCTGTTGTCTCGGGTTACCATGAAGCAGAATGGACTTAATGGCAGGGAATTTTTTAGTTGCTGTTGTTTTTGTTTAGCTTGTCTAATAAACCTCATCTTTGCAGACATCCTCTGTGAGTTCTCTGTGGACATTGCAATGAATTTTTGAACCCAGTTGCAGAAGTAGAGTGCTGTGAGAGGAAAAGGCTGCTGTTAGAAGAGGGTGAAGAGGAACAGAAAAGGAGGAGGGTATCCCTGAACCTTGCATTGTGGCAATCAGTCTTAGGAGGCAGAGGAGTTCAAATGCAGCCTCCACACAAGTTCTGCACTTTCCACCATCTCTCCAGGGGCATATGCCTTCGCCATCTTATGTCTGCATTAAGAAACAAAACTCAATAGTCACAGAACACAGGCTTCGGTATCTGTTGCCTGGTTTTGAGCGAAAGTTGGCATCCACTGAAGATGCTGAAACATTGACCGTGGAATCCATATACTCGTCCATGACACCAGTCATGAGGCAATAATCCAAAATAAACAACTCACTCATCAAAAAAAAAAAAAAGAAGTCCAAATTACTCTGACAGCCTCCTTGATCAGATTAGACTCTCACAGGCAAGCTTGGACCCAAGCCCGTTTCCTCCAATTTTCCAGAGGACCAGGATCTAGTGAAGATTGGTCTGGACTATATGGTTAGTTAGCAAGCCTCTCTCTGAGTTCTGTGGGCTACAGTGATGAACCAGCACACACACCCCCACACACAGCGAAAACAAAAACATGCAATTTGAGCAAACTATAAAATGGCAGAAAATTTAACTAAAGAGGAAGGTACCAAAAAACTTCCAGATAACCTACATACAAGAAAAAAAAATCACATTCCCTACAAAAAGCACTTTATATAAATGCATTAGGTAAGCTTCATTTTTTCCTGCTTGTGCTTTATATCAAAGCCATGTTGCACTTTCTTCTGCTTTTTGGAGTAGAGAATTACTACTTAAAAGCAATTTCAAATCATTAGCTACACCCATGAACACACACACATCATAAAAGAATCTATCGATACAAATTCCTTCCAATATATATAGTAGCATTTATTTCAATTATCTGATCTCTTTATGTGATCTATATTTCTCTGTATATAATTTTATTTTATAGAACAGCTGCTATGAAGACAAAGCTTTCTTTTTTTGGGGAGGGTGCATCACTGCCTCTGGTGGTCATGGGCGCTACCTAGTGCTATTCCTGAGAGCCGCCCCTAGATTTGAACCGTCAAGCCCACCGGCTACAGTCCTGTACTCAACCACTTACGCCACCGGGGCTCAGCCCGAAGACAAAGCTTTCTATAAAACATTGTCAGTTTAATCATGACCCAGAAGAATTCATTAAACAAATATATCATGTAAAGTACATTAAATCTAGCTTTCTTTGGAATAACCTGAATTTAAAAAAAAAAAACAGCTGCATTCTATAATCTCCCCGTGTGTGTACAAGCAAAAACCTATAAATAATGTGAAGAACATACTCAAGAATTGACTCAACTCTGGAAGTCAAGATTGGGAAATATTCATGAAAAAAATATCAAGTGATTTTTTACCTTCATTCAAAATTTCCTGAGCAAGTGGAAATAGCAACAGGAAAATAAACTTGCAGAAAAAAAGAAAATGACTTACACAGGACAATATAATCTCACTGGGGAATTTGGTGTTGAGTCTGAAACACATTTTAATAGCTTTTCTAATTAAAACTCACCATCATAAAAAAATTAACTGCTAAATTTAATTTCCTATTAAGTATGCTGTTTTACATCATTTTTTATTAAAAACATGTATTATTAGATTTTTCACCTAAATTAAATGGTGAATAGTAGTTCCTTTTATTGCTGGTTTATATGCCTTAATAATTATTTGAAAGCATTCTACTCAGCCAAATGAGCTGTAATTTTAATCACAAACATATTTTCACATGTAAGCTGAGCAGTAAGAGTTTTGTGTGGGCAGATGTGTATTAAATTAAATCCGGTGTGTGAAATATTCATATAGATAAGACAGCAAACAGACTTTAAAAACTTAAGGAAGGTTTCCAAAATTTATTAAACGACATCAGAATGGAACAATTCTCAAACACAACTAACCAGAGATAAACCACACAACCTAGCATATTAATTTTCAATCAGAAGTTATAGAGGTAACAACTGGAAAAATTAGCACTTCAGTAAGTAGAAGACACACATGACTTAATAGTCTTAGGGTCTTACCATCTTGGTACTCAAAAGTGCTGGACAAAAATGTACTGAATGCCTGAAAAATATCTGAGCTATTGCTATTTCTTCTTTTAATTCCCACATGTTGATCCTCTCCATCCAAAATACATATAGGTGTGTGCTATAAACTCACAAGCAAGAATTTTAGGTATGCAGAAATTTTAATAAGGAGGCCAGGAAAATGATAAGCTTTTGTGTTTCCACCAAAAGCAGGATTAAGATCATTTCATGAGTGTACAAATCAAGATGGATGCAAAGTGCATGTGTGCACATCATTGTTATTGGCAACACGTCGATTTCAAAATCACATGAATTTCCAAAAAATCCTTTGTTCTCATATCCTTCACGTTGTTTTATTTTAGTGCTTGAACTCCTCAAGACAATTCCATTTGGCTCAATTTAATATGTCCTTGCTGTGCTTATATCCCTGTTGGATGGTTTTGCCTGGGACTCATAACCTATCCTTTGAATGAAGACTGGAATTATTGAGTCTTTCACCATTTACCCTGGTCCTCAGAAAATTTATTCTTCCCAATAAGATACCTTTTAGAATTATATTTTTGAAAAAGATATTGCCTCTCTTTCTTTTTACCCAGCCTTAAGTATTCTTCCCATTTTAGAATTCTGCTACCTATCTTTCAGTGGGAGGCAATAATGCACACTTCAGAAGTCAATGGTGTTTAGATAATGGTAACATAGAATTACTCTAGAGTCACTTTCCCAGCCAATCTTTCTCTTAAAAACACCTCTTTGGACACCAGTGTCTAGAACTAACTCTCAGATGTTACATGTAAGGTGCTGGAACGGTCCATCCCAGAACTTCCGGCACATGTTTGCTTCTATCTCATTTGCTTCGACAGAATCATGAGGACCTTCCTGATGTCAAGGCTATGGATACTGTGATTAATTCAAGACTGAATGGTAGCTACACATGTCTCACCTTCCCTTAACAATACTGGTATGAGGACTCAACGTGGCAAGCCTCCCATAAAATATTCAGGAATTAGGATTGTACACCATGAAATTAGAATGTAAGTAATAGTGAGGCAATAGAAGATTTCAAAGCAGGAAATGATATGTAAGTTGAAGCATCAGGCACAAGAATGGACCAAAGAAAGGAGTATCATACAGAAGGCAAGTTCAGTGATACTCAAGGAGCAAGGAATGCCAATCAACTGTATGAAGGGAGAAGTGGGGCAAGATTGAGAGGGAGTCCCCACAGTTATTGACAGTGAAGAAATATAAGGTTCTCAGCTCCAGCAGGAACAACTGCTTCCTTACCCTTGAAATGGCCATCACTCTACCATTATTCACACTCATTGATTCCCACCAAATCAATGCCAATGCATAGTGGCCTTATAGGGCAGAGAACTGTCCCTGTGGGTTTCTGAGACTGGAACTCTTTAAGAGGATAAAGCTTCGTCTTTCTCCCAGGGAGCTGGAATGGTGGTTTTGAACTGTGACCTTCCATGCCCAACACATAAGTGTTTTCTCTCCAGAGAAAGCACTCTGTAAAGTAATTCCAATGCACTTTATTAAGGTAAATGTTGATTTATCGTGACATGAAGGATCCATAACTGGAATTGCCTATGAAGAAAACCCCATCTGCATCAGGAGAGGGATCCTCTTGCTATCTACATTCTAAACTAAGAGTGATGATGATAGAAAACATGAGACTTCGATAACCCAACAAGTAAATTGAAAGATATATATATATATATATATATATATATATATATCACTGTATATTCCAGCTACCCTTGGTATCCAAACAAAATAAAACTGTTAATTTCCATTCAAAGGAATGCAAACAAATTAAAGTCTAAGAATGTCTACTCATATTTTAGAAAAAGAGAATAAATATAAAGCAAAATATCTTCCTTTTACATCCCAAGATAAACGTATTGCCTCCTGCAACAATGACGCCAGTCAGTAGCAAATAATAGATACACCTTCAGCATCATCGATGTGAATAGTCTTCCTTCCCTCATTACTTGTGCCATTAAGGAAGGTCACTGAAATCTTTTAGACCCATTTGAAATGAGAAAAATAGGAATTCTATTTTTTTCAGACTCGCTGCCTGGTTCTAATTAGGGATTTCTTAATCCTTGCCAACATAGAGTACGAATAGCAGCTAGAAATTCAACACTCTACTTCAACCAGTTTTTAATAGCAAGTATCAGAGAGTGCATGGAATGATTTCCCCTACAAACAGATGTAAGAACAAAACTATATCGTCAAATAATTCTTGTAAACTTGCTAATTATAGAAATAACTGATCTTGAATAAAACTGGCCAATTTTCTCTTCTATTTATATCCCTTACATTTCATCTACAATTATCCAAATAAGGCACATTTATTTGCATACATAATTTCATACATACAAAGACAAAAATGAACAGAAGTTTTTTATGGCTTTACTTTTGAATCTCTGAAAATATTAGACCAAAGTGTTAAGGATCCCTTTTACTTTAAGTACAGATAATGCTTTCTTCCCAATGCAATGAGTCAGGGAGTTTTGGTGGAGCCAAGAAAATAAAGCATGATCTTTAATTTTCCTTATGACTGATGGCTATAATTAAAAATTGTAGAATAGTATCTGCTTCTACAGAAAAATCACCTTTGAAAGTGTTACTTTAAATAGGAATATTTGGGGTCACAAGTTTGTTTTTAGGTAAGAGAAAAACATCAAGTGTAATAATTCGATTATGCTTCAACTCATAACTCAGGCAAAATAATCACACACACACACACACACACACACACAAACTAACACTAGAAAACATCACAGAAAGCCCAACTGCATTAACAAGACATGTATTTTAAGACCAGGAAACAAAACACTGGCAAGTTTGGAATTTATAACTGATTTTTGTGTAGAAACTGGTTTAACATCCTACTTTGAAGCAAAGCACTTGAATCTCAAAGTAATGAAGTAGCTAATAGGCCCCGAGTTCACAAAATTGGTCCCCATAGAAACAGATAAAAATTGCACACAAGTACAAGCCAGAGGTTATTTAACTGATCTGACTCATTTTCTATTGTTGCTTGGTTCCGTTTGAAAGGCTTACCATCTTGCTGGCCAGGGAGGGTCTGGGGGCTTTGTATTCTTTCTTCAAGATTGGAGCTAAGATCAGAGTTCACAGCTGACATCCGTGTTGAATCGCTCATATCAAATTCATCGCTTTCTATTGAACTTTCATCCTGAAAATGGTTTTAAATATCGTCAACCATTATAAAATATAATAAATTCAAATTATAAACATTCTATGTATTGTTCCAGATTGTAGTGAGTAACATTTTACAGAACTCAGAACAAGTAGTTTACCTAGTAGTAGATATTTGTAATTACAAATGATGGAACAAGTTCTTCCTTCACGTAATTTCAAAACTTCGGAGTAGTTTTAAAAAAACATATCTATAGGTAAGCAGATTTGATAGGCAAATTGAGTGTTTATGGGAAGTAATTTTAATTGATAAAATCCTCTTAAAAGTGTCCATCACAAATATAGCATAAAGAGGCAAGGAGAAAACATAGATGAGGTTGGGGAGGGGACAAAAAATTAAGGTTTCAATAGGAAAAAATAAACATATAGAGACTATAATAAAGTAAATCTTCCTTTATTTAAAAAATAACCCTCCAGATTCACCAATCCACTGATCTAAATATTGGTCTGAGTGGCTAAAAAAAGAGGAAATGTTAAACTAAATTGGTTCTGGAGTCTTTAATTACATACACATTCATTTCAAACACATGATATATATATATAGATATACACATATAAAAGCTTTGATTTAAAAATGACTGATCTAATACAATAGCCTAAACAGAAATCTTAGAGCACACTAAAGAAGCCTTCAAACCAAAAACTCAATTGGCATAAAGAACATATGCCACTAACGGACAAACATGTATATTCAAACTCTATATGCATCATAAAAGAGTGAATCTTCACATAACTTCTTTCCTTACAAGGGAATAAATATTATACTGGAATTATAAAAGGGCATTAGAGGCAAATTTGTGCAAGATCTCTTTTTTCTAAAAGCTATTTCAACAAATGGTTAAATTACCAAAAGATTAGTTTGCTCAATAATCAATTCAAGACCTGTCAAATATTAAACTGACTCATAGAGGTTCTGCTGCAGCCATTTCACAGAAGTGAATTCCTTTTGGAGAACAGACTTTCAGACAAACAGAATCAGGAAGTCTGAGAAGTCTGTGGAAATGGAAATGTTTCATTAACATCACCAGATTAGATTTTAGTTTGCATATTTTGATCTGAAAATCTAATACAACTCTATCAATAACAGCAGCAGTAGTAATTATGCAGCTATTTATGCTGCATAAATAGCTGACCTGGACACATCTTCCCACTTAATGTCACCACAACCTATAAGCTATGCATTATTGTCAATCCATGTTTACAGAAGGAGAAATTCAGAAAACATAACTCACTTTCCCCACTATAAGACACCAGCACTGGGATTCATAAAGTTACTCAAATTAGATAAAACAATTCTTTTGAATCAGAAGAATTGCTTAAGAAAGGAGATCTTGGTATCAGCAAAGAGGTGCCAGGCAGGACTAGTCTAGTCTCTGAAAAGGCAAGTGCCCTTGTGGGCTCAGGTGATCTTAGGATCCTTCCCTTACAAAACACCTGGCTTTGTGGGGGGGGGGGGGGGGGGGGGAGGTGCTGTACTGAGTGATTCTAAGTTTCCACTAACTCAGCAAAGAAGTGCCACCGTGTGAGGTCTCTGGGCAATCTGCCAGCCAGATTTCTCCACAACATGCCCTCTGTTAGCACACTGTATCCTCCCTGGTTCTCTATACAAGGGAAATCAATAGCATCTGAAATAAATGTGTCTTTTGAAAGAGAAAAAAAAAATCAGGCAATTCAATGCACATGTTATTTGTACCATGGACACTTAAATACACATTTACACACAGGAAGGCAATGTAAACAGACATCATACACTGTTGATGGAGTTTGTGATTCCAAAGTGTCTTATAGTCTACCCTCTGGATGGTGGGTTCAATTCCATATTTGCCACTTTGTGGTAGTTAAACAATCTGGTGTCAACTTGAGATTATTAAGAGTGAGTGGGGTGGAGGTTAGCCTGTCAATCAGGTCACTGCTTGATGACCTCATTTTGGAGGTGCTATAGAGATAAAGAGTTTGCTGGTTGGGCTGAGCCCCGGTGGCGTAGTGGTTGTGCGCGGGACTGTGGCCCACTGGGTTGGAAGTTCAATTCCAGCTCTCAGGAGCAAAGGCTGGACCTCCTACACCCACCACCAGAGGGCAGTGATGTCTGAAAAAAAAATTTTAAAAAAAAAGAGTTCGCTGGTGTGAGTCACACATACTCTCCCTGGGAGTCATTCTTGTTGACAAGATGCAATATAGGTACACTGATAGAGCTAGAGAAGTCCCATGGAGACCCCTGCCAGGCCTGAGAAGCTTCCATCACCACTGTGTCCACAAGGCTTTCCCCCTACTAGCCTGTGATCTTTCTGCATCCGTTGTCATTGTATGTGTTGTGTGCATCTTAATTGGAATTTATAGTTGTGATTGGAAATGTGGACTAATATTGGACTTATGAAATTGTCCTCGACTGAGCTGGAAAGTCTTCTCCATAGACAAATACTCTTTATATAAGGCTCTTTCTGACACTTTAGTGTCTCCCTGGATCTGTTTCTCTAGTCAACCCAGACTAACATGCACTCACTATTAACTTGGGTAAGCTACTTAATGTTTCTCTGCTTCCATTTCCTCATCTACAAAATGGGGACAATAACCAGGCCAACTTCACGAGGTTATGTGAGGACTAAGGAGGTATAATAGGGAGAAAAGTTGTCAGAATGCTTCATGTATGGTGTGCACAATATAATTGTTTTCTATGTAGTATGTCTAGTAAATATAATGTTTCATAATGCCAATGGTAAATGATAGCAGAGAACAATAGCAAGTAGTATATAGTCACATAAATATATGAACATAAGCATTCAAATAAATTTAAGTATGATGACATGAGCATAGTTTATTTGTGAAATAGTTTTATACTCTACATCAATATAATTTTTGTAATAAGATTTCCTACATAGGTGTACCAAAGGAACCCTGTGACATAGTGGGTTATGCTTTGGGCTGTTAACTACAAAGTTGGCACTTTGAACTCATGGGCCACTACCTGGAGAGTTATGAGACATGTTTGTTCCTCTTATAAAGATGTGCCATTTCAGAAACCAAGAAGGGCAGCTAACCTCTGGCCAGAGAATCTCAGTGCGTCAACCTTGACTTGAGGGCAGTGAGTTTGTATTTTGAGAGTGTGTGTGTGTGGAGTGTTTCCTGCACCATCCTCACAATTGCTGTCATCTCTGAGTCCATTCCTGCAGCCATTTTGTGTCAATCCTTTTCATTGAGTCTTCCATTTTCTCTGACCTTCTTCTTTGCCAAGGATTACATGCTTCTTCAGAAATTACTTCTTTGTGACACAATGAGGGCTCACTATCCCTGCCGTGACAGAGCATGCTGGCTGTATGTCTTTCAAGGCAATTTTCTAGCAGCCCATGGTATTTTCCATATTCTTTGCCAACACCACAGCCCCCGTGCATCGATTCTCCTCTGGTTTTCTTTAATTGTTGTACACAAGTGTAGGGGGGCGTGGAAATCCTGCCAGATACTCCTGAAAGTGACAGTGCTGAAGAGGCTTTTCTGTCGCACAGTTGTCGACAGTTTTCTGTCATGCAATATGCCCTCCTATTTGACTGTGGCTTCCAAGAGTTCTGATTGGGAATCCAAGAAAAGGAAGTCCTGACAACACCATAGTTTTTCCCTATTGATCATGATATTGAGTCTTTGTTTGCCAGGGAGTACTAAAGGTTATCACCTAAGAAACTCAATATGGCCACTGTACTTTGTCGCACAGGGTATCAGTGAATTGGAATAAACTCCCCCAAACAGGGTAAGAGTTCTCTGATTTAAAGTGAGAAGCTGTGAACCTACAAGTTTGTGTTCAAAGAAAAAGTTGACCGAAAAGGAAGAGTCTGGTCATAGCCCTGTTCTATGAAAATGATTGTACAAACTGCTATAGCATATAATTAATAATAAACATCTTTCAGCACTGAGTGGCATTCGTCACAGTATATACCTTAAGGAGGTATTTGGACAAGAAAATAAAAAGGTTAAATTCAAAAAATAAAAATAAACAAAAAGGTTAAATTCTAGGCAGAGCTGCTCATGTCTTGATGATTTGCTCATATCATGATTTTTAAGTAGTTTTCATCATAAGTGACTTAATAGTTGTGACTTAATTCTCAATATCTCTTACTGTAGCTCCCTGGGAGACATAGTCCAATTTTTATAATTGTACTTCTTACAGGAGGATCAATTATCCAATTGCTATACATATATTAAGTAATTGTACATGTCTATTCTCTAAGTTCTATTCTAATTATTAAGACATTAAATTATTAACTTTAATAAGATGGAAAAGAAATATGAAATATAAGATAGTGGTTTTTATCAATATAGAGAAAATTTTAATCATCCTAGGAAGAAATTACTTAAAGTTTCTCAGGCCTAAGAATCAAAAGCTTGATTGGGGTAATAATAAGCAGCTATTTTATTCATGATCATTTTTAGACTAATCATCTCATCAGCATACTTCCCATAAGCATCTATTTTGTGGGCTGAGCCCCAGTGGCATAGTGGTTGAATGCAGGACTGCAGCCCATGGATTTGCTGGTTCAAATCCAGCAGCGGCTCTCCAGGAACAAGGCTGGTTAGCTCCCACAACCACCAGAGGGCAGTGATGCTCCCCCCCACCCCGAAAAAAAAAAAAGAATCTATTTTGTTGGGTCAATAATCCGAAAAGCTCTTCCACACTCTGTCACGAGAGCTTACTGCTATGTGAGTAACACTGGGTGATCAGGAAAGCTCTGGTCAACTGCTGCAGCATTTCTGCTTCTCTGAAACAGAATTTTTCAAAACTGAGAATGAAATTTCTATGGTAACTGTTTTCTCCCTTTTAACTTTAAAATGTGAAGATAACAGTATTTTTAAAAGCTTTATTATTGAGTCCTGATTTACTTATACTTTGAGAGGCAGCTCCCAATTCTGACCTCTGATTCGCTCCACATTTCATGTAGGTTTCCAGATGTCCAGTGTTCTCTCTTACGGGATCTTGACCATGATCCTGCTGATTGGAGTCCTTTCTATTGCCCTGATTGCTTCGAGGATTTATTTTCCTATTCCCAGAGTTAGACAATAAGTCTCCTTTTGCAGGTCCATGAGCGGCATAGACAATATGCTCTCAGTTACTTACTTCTTTATGTAAAGAACGTTCCTTATGTTGGCTGGTTGGTGGTTGGATTTCATGCTGCAGGACTGCAGAGGAAAGGCTGAACAAGTGATATCTCAATGTGATGGTGGTGGTTGGGGGGGGGGTCATGTGATGCAACACATGGGCCACCGCCAGTGAGAATCAACTTGACTGTCATTCAGTGACATGTAGTTTAACCCTCTCCAATTGTTCTCCCAGAGCCCTGCCTTGGAATCTTCTGCCACTGCCAGATGAATATTTTCCACCACTGCTGCATGGATCTTCTCATTGATAACCGAGCCACTTCTCTACTCGCAAAGCCTAAGCACAAAGGGATACTGTCTGATTTAAGATCAGGAAAATTGCGGAGAAGAACAGTTGTGCCAGATACATAGAATGACATTTGTTCAGACCACTGATACCATTTAAGCTGCCAGCATGAATGTAATTGAATAAGCAGTTGAGTGGATTAAGAATCTTTTAAAAACAAGAATCCCCACACGAGAAAAGTTTGATGTTGTCAGGGATTTCATTTTACTTGCTTCCACCATCAACACTCATGGACAAAGCAGTCAAGACATCAGATGACACATGGCCTCCGTCAGTCTGCTGGACAAGACTTCTTCAAAGCCTTAAAAAACAGAGATGTGATTTGGCAGGCTAGGTGTGCCTGCCCCCAATCCTGTCGAACCACCTCTCCTCATGCCTAGAGAGCTCTAGAGTGAGTGAGGGGAACTGGCGAGGACTTGATGCAATGAAGTATGGTGTTGGAGAAGAATATGGAACGTCCCATGGGCTGCCAGAAGAAGCAATCTGTTTGGGAGGAAGTATAGTCAAAATGACTTATCTTAGAAATAAGGTTGGTGAGAGTTTGTCGCTTGTCCACAGGGCATTTGATTACCATGACCTGGAAAAGAACAGCATGCTCTGTAAAGTAGAAGGTTCAGGAAAAAACAGAGAGAGAGACAGAGAGAGAGAGAAGGAAGACTCTTCAAGATATGGACGGACAATCATGGGCTCAGCCACAACCGTGAAGATGAAGATGGAGCAGGATTAGCAAGGTTTCTGTTGTGCTGTGCATAGGGTTGGAGTCAAAGACACCTAATAGCTCCCTTAATAAGATTCCCAATTTTCTTCATTGCTAGCTCGAATATCACTTTCTCAATAATTTTCATAATGGTCATTGTGCCTTTAATTTGGCAATCTTATTACCACTTCTTTAGTCAGTTATACTTAGCCATCTAGTGATATAGAAACTGATGCTACATTAAAGTATATTTTTATAGAAATGTACCCAAATAAAGTCTATTGAGAACAAACAGTTTTATCAATATGGGTGTGTTATTGAACTGGAGCAATTATGAGGAATGCAACAGGTTTGTTTCAAGTTGTGTGAATAAAATTAACTCAGTGAAGTAATTTTAAGAAACTTACTGACATTTTATCAAGTAATGCTACATTTGAAAAATGTTTAATCGCATTTTCTTTTCAACAAATGTTTTAAGAAGGAGAGACTGTATTATCCTGAGAAACAATTTTTAACATACATAATCTGAATACTCCTAGTAATTAATGGCTACTAATTGTTACAAGTGGGTAGATGTGTTCATTAGCATTGGGCTGCTAACTACAAGGTTGGCAGTTCAAATTCACCAGCTTCTCCTCATGAGGAAGATAAGGCTGCTTGCGCTCATACAAATGTCCAGTCTTAGAAGGCCTACATCGGGATGCTGAGTTGGAAACCACTGCCCAGCAGTGGTTCTGATTTTGGCTTGTTGGTAAGTACTTAAAAGGGATCTACCAAGGCTTTGTTGTATTGCTCTGTTAAATCATATCTGCATATCTCTCAATCAAACCATAGTCAGTGAGGCCTCTGTGTGGGCCTGGCCTTCTCCTGAGAATTATGGGAAATCCTGAATTTCCTCCTTGGAGGTGGGGGACACTTTCTCTCTTTGCTCACTCCCTGTGAGACATCCCTAAGAAGAAGCCACATGGATCTACCCTGAGGCATCCAGAACCTTGGAGCTGGAGAAGCCTGCCAGCACTGAGATGCTTCTAACACCCCTGGATTTACAAGCCTTCCCACCTGCTGACTTGTGAGCTTCCACATTTAGCATCACTACATGTGCTCTGTGAGTCTGAAGAGGACTTTATCGATTGCAATTGGAAATATGGGCTCAAGGAGAACTTAAGGACTTGATCTGCACTCGGTTTGGACTGAACTGCACCAGGATGTTTTCTGAATATGCCCTTTGTTGCGTTTCTTTGGCTTTGTTTTTCTAATCTACCTGGACTAACACAACTGATCACTACACATTGTCTCTAGCCATTTCAGAGAAATGGACATGCATCTATACAGAAGAGTGATGAACTTAAAAATAACTTTAAAATATAGGTATGATTTGGATAGCTGGAAAACCATTATACTTGACTCATTCAGCTTATTTTTCTGACTTTTCAGGCACAGTAGCCTCAGCATTCATACATCTTTGGATAGTCACTTAGTTGCGTCCTTTGAAATCTTCCTTCCCCCACTTCCCACCTTCAGCTTCCTAGCACATGGAGACAATCTCAAGAGGAACAGAAAACAATTATTTGGAGAGAATAATAAGATTCCCAAGTAGCTCTAAGGTGCTCACTCCCTGCCATAGAGTCGAAGCTGACTCCGACTGACCCCTGTGGGTTCCTGAGTTTCCAAGACTCTGTCTATTTGGGGGAGCAGAAAGGAAAACCTTTCTCCTGAAGAGCTAGGTGCCAGACCGACTCATAACCACTCCCCCCCGCCCCCCAGGGCTTCCTAAGGTAGAGAAAGGTGTGTTAAGAAGGCTCCTCTCCATCCAAGCTTACAGGTCTCCAAGCAATTTCCCTGGAAACATTCCTTCGTGAAAATTCAAATCACACTTTCCCGGACACCATCCTGCTTCACACAACAGGAATGGTGATCAGGCTTCATTTGACTGACAAGTGGTGCAAATGTAGATGCTCTCACATTACCTCATCTTGCTGTGAGTTCAGCAGCTGCAGTTTCATATGCTTCATATAGGCCATCGTAATTGGCATGTTGTAGTCAATCATACTGGTCACCAAAGTGGGGGGCTTTCCATTATCTGCAAGGAAACATTTTTTAATGGGGAATGAAAGAACCAGAATTCTCAAACCTGTCATTTGATGTAATTTGTCCACATTGAAACGGGGTTCTAGACTAGACACCAAGTGTTAAATGGCAGGATAGCTGGATCATTGAAAACAATTAATGTCATGCGCCTATAAGACGCATTGAGGCACTACAGATACATTAATTATTTACAACTATTAGCATGCACTAATATCTGGTGTATCAATGAATAACAATTAAACTCGATGAGTTCTTTGCTGCAGAATTACCTTCTAGAGGCATCACCTGGATGCATATGGCAGTCGGATGTGCAATGTGTTGCTATTTTACTTTCCAGTTTGCGCCTCCTCTAATTGCTCAGAATGGATGAGGTAAATTGACCTCGGAAATGAATGCCATTCCGGAAGGAAATTCAAGGAGTCAAATAAATAATCAAGGTAATTGTCACCAAATCTAAATCCAAATCCTGGTTATTTTTACATAAATATGTTTAGTGGGTGTACTGCATATTATTCAGCACTTCAAGAAATTGAGAATCAGGAACTTAACTGGGCATGAATTTACTACACATGTTTTGTGTACTCCAGGTAAAATCTCATGAGATATATACAGTAAATGAAAATTCAAACATTATCTTAGGGGAAACCAAGGTTATTTGCTTCAGTTGAAACCTTTTTTTCTCTTCTGAAAACACACTGAATCACTTTCTAAGTGGATATTCAAAATCCACAGCCTCCTACTTGAATAAATGAGATGATTTGACTTATTGAACTGTTTCGGTCTACCCCGTTTTTATAAAAATGAGGATGACAAATTGGCATTATGAATAAAATTACTTTCAGCCTCACTATTTGACACTGCGGCTACCTTTATGGTCTGTTCCATCTGGGTTTAAATGCATTCTTTTCTGGCACTCTGAGCAGCTCATTAGAAATCGTGTCACCGCTTCTCTTGGTAGGAAGGCATAGCTCTCTGAAATCTGAAATGATTCACAAAATATTGGTGTTATTATATAAGCTGACTGAACATGATTTAACAAAAATGATCATTGTCTTTCCCAATAAGTCACATTGTTCCATAATGGCAGGAAGCACAGTAAAAGCATGCACTGCGTACCATGCATCATTTCAAGAAATATCTATCTACATTCACTGCGTGCCTCTTAATGGCTGGTGACAAATGTGAGGGGAAGAGGTCAATCATATCTAGAGGCTTATCTGTCTGTACACTTGCATTTCTATAAGGGGGAAAACCCCACAATATACAGATATTTTAGTGAGTTTTCTTTACTATTGAAAGTTGACAACTGTTTCTTAAACTTACAACTAGCACTATAATTTTTTTTCTCCCAGTTTGCATGTATATTTTAAATTTAGCCCCAAGAAGAAGTAATAATCTAGGGATGTTGCATAATGAGAGTATCTTTTAAGAATATGTTAAGTGAAAATAAAAGATTCATTCTAACAGAACTCATATATATATATATATATATATATATTTTTTTTTTTTTTCCTCTGCCATGAATCATCCCTTCCACAGAAAATGACACACTTGGAAATGCTTTCTGGCCATCTAGTTGATTTATCTCATGTCAGGTGTTCCTCATTTATGCCCACAAGAGTCCCACTGATTGTCAGAGCAAGCTTTCTCAGAGTCCTTCTATTTTGAGAACCAAGATCTGGAAACAAGTTAGAAATAAATACTCTAGCCACAGTGATTTTTTTATAAATATTAACTTGTCCATATCACAGTGTGTTTTTATATTCGAAGCAAATGACTCCTGAAGGGAAACAGAGCGATTATTAAATAACTCTGAATGGTAATAAAAGCAGACACTGACAGGGGCCTAAGAAGTCTCATCCGGGTGTGGGTGCTGCACCACAGTACATGAGAGATGTGACAAGCAGAGGGACAGATGAGTGGGAAATGAGACCGAAATGCCACGGACATTTTCTAGGCCCATGCCTGGCCTTGATTTGACACCAAGATATTAAGTTGGCAGAAAGGAGGGAACCATGTGTGTAACTAGGTGTGAAAATATGCTGATCCATTAGGGTCGACTTTTGCTTATCTTTAAGACAGAAAGAGCATGCATTGAAGAAACCCCACATCCCACTATCCACCAAGTGTTTTGTCCCTGAGTTTAATAGATCTTAAGTTGTAAGAAGACCAAAAGGAAAAACAAAGTTGTAACTAGATGCTACCAGGGCCCATCCACAGAGAGACTTAAAATATCAGGATTTGAAATATGAAACTCTGATTCCTTATATGAAGCTTCTGGAATATGATGCTTATTCCAGAATTTTTAGAACTTGAAATAGAACAGGAATTGTGAGAAGAAAAATAAACAAAGCAATTTGGAAATATCATAACCTTTTATACTAGTCATTGAATAAAATGTATAAGCAACAAATACTTATAAATTTAATAAGTATTACAAACTCCCATTCTTCATAAACTTTATGGCTGGAAATTAATCCTTTACCTCATTTATTTATCTGATAAGAAGTCATCTTTCTGACTATATGAGATCAATTTTACAATAATTCAGAATGCTTTTCAAAGAGTTATGATGCATACCCAAAGTTATCTACAGTTACAACACAATCCTGATACAGATTTCTAAAGGAAACTTGACAGAAGTAGGAAATTGTATCTTGGGTTTTATAGGGAAAGTCTATCTAAGATCAACAGTCTCTATTCATCGGGAACAAAAGAGAAGGGTGGAAACTCATCAATCAGAGCAGGACATGGACTGTTGGCTACAAGAAGCAATGCTTCTACCGAGACCCCCGGGGGTCAGGCACTGTTTCTGAATGCTCAGAGCAGGAATGCCGTAGAGAAGTTCAGATGAAAATGAAGAAAACTGCAGGAGAGGATTTTAAACTTTTAAAGAAGTCATATGTAACTGGGCCTAGAAGGGTCAAGGGGTCCTGGAAACAATGGTCCTGAGTCACTTTCCACACCTTGAATGGACAGTTGCCTGAAGCTACCTTTAAACTAAGTCTCATTTTATCCAAAAGAGCAAAGATTGCTACCCCTTTACCTTGAATTGCATTTCCCCCCTTATCTTCTATGTAAAACTGGAGGACCAACCTCTATTTTAAATCAGAGATGGAAAGATTGAGGAAGAACAGGGAAATAAAATAAACATGAGTGAAACACCAGAAAGAAATAGTAAGACTGTCACTGATGATCTAGGAACTGGGAAGTGGGTGGGGTTGCTAAGTAATTTTCACCAACATATACTTTCTAAAAGGTTATACTATATTTTAATCTGCGTATTTTTATTTTCTATCCCACAGCGAATTAGAGCATATGGAAATTGACCAATGAATTCATTATCAGAGAGTATTTGAGAAGAATATCCCACTGATTTTCAATGAGAAATTCTGCTCAATCTTCTCCACTTATATAATGAGCAGTACCCTCCATTAAAAAAAAAAAAAGGTAAGTGGTGAATATGAAGAGGTACCCATAGACATCCTCTAAGTAATCTCTCATTTTCCCAATGTTAATAAAGCACTTCTGTAGGAATCCCGTGGACATAGACCTATTCCTTGAACCAGTTAGTGAGTTGTCCTGGACACACTTTGAACCAAATCAATTTTATTGAATTAATTTTCAGAATTTTACACCTCATTAACAGATTAGTTTAAGTGAGTATATAAAATGTTTTGAGAGTGATGATGGCAATGGGTGTGTAAAAGTGGCCTGCATACAACTGATGTTGTTAGGGATTGTGATGGGAGTTGTATGGGCCCCCAAGAAAATGATTCATTAAAAAAAAGGGGGGGGGAGGGGAAAGGGGAGTTTTTGTTTTTTTTTTTAAAGAGGAGCTTGTACCAAGGGCTCAAGTGGAAAATGTTTGGAAATGTATGTGGCAACATGTGTGCAAATGTGCTTGATACAAATGATGTACTGAATGTGGTAGTAGCTGTAAGAGCCCCCAATAAAATTATTAAAAAGCAAAAAAAAAATCTCAAATATATGTTTGCACACATTTACATATGCATGTGTGTGCTTTGTGTGTGTGTGTGTGAACAAGATAGATTATATCTAGTCTCACTTTGCAACAGAAAATATTTTCTAGCGAGTACTTAATCATGTTATTCTTTGTGCATGTAATTCTGGGGAAGCATTTGTTAAGTCATCATATATTTCATTATATATATGATTGGTGTATATAGAATATATATATATATTCCCATCATTATATATGGGAAGTTTAGGAGAACACTTTTCCAGTCTCCAGCCCATTAATTCTTTCTTTTCCCATCTCATGTCTGTTGAGTGGAAGGGACTCTGTTCAGAACTGAGCATCTTCTTTGGTATGAGGAAAATAGGTTGCACCATCCTTGCACTCATTTCCACGAAGGGTGCTAAATAGACCTGCAGTTCCTAGAGGTGACTCAGGCTAAGTCTTGTTGGAAATAAATCTCCAGGGCTTTCTGAGTAGGTTTGAACAGCCAAACTTCTGGTCTCCAAACAAGTGTTTCGTGCAGGTTTCCTAAAAGATGCTTAGAACCCAATAAAAGAAGAAACAACAAAATATTCCTTGAATTCTATATTTAAGAATATAAATCCTATTAATGCATGGACCATAGAAAATATCAGAACCTGTTAAACTTCTTTAAAACTGGGTGATGTCTGAATAGGTTTTTTTTTATTGTTTGTTGGTTTTCACCCATGAACTTTGTAACTATGGTTGAAGGGTGAGGAATCTCTGGCACAGGATGTTTCTCCGTTATTTTCTGCTTCTGGAAGTCTTCATGTATTTATGTGTTAGGCACCACTGATATTGTTTTCAATGAAAAGATTATACTGCAAGCCCCTTAGTACTGAAATTTGTTGGTAATTTAGAAAGCAATAAATCAGAGTAGCATTACATATTGGAAGTGAAAAATAGGCTTATCTAACGGACATATAATAATATGCTTACCTAAATGTAATGAGAGCATACTTTGGTGGTCTGAACAATAAACCTGGTCTTTAGAGCAGAATGCTTTAATGAAGCTATAATCTAGAGTTGGCCAATCCACCTCAAGAAAACAGAGTGCTCCATCCCAGCATAGACAATGCCAAGGAGAAACACATAACTGAAAATACTCCTTAAAAGCATCATCGTTGATAACAATTCTGCCTTTCTGAAGAAAGAAGAAAAGGTTCTCTAAAAAGTCCAACAACTTTGTAGCCAAATACCCGCACCTCTAGGTTACTGTACGTCCAACCAGCTCAGTAAAGGTATATATACACTAGTCTGAGTAAACTAAAGCAACCAACCTAGGACACTCATTCATGTAAGAGAAAGATTTTTTTCAAAGAGTAATGGCACACCAAGAAAACATCCCTGTTCAGAGCAAGTCCATAATAAGTGCAATATTAGCCCATATATCTGATACTGTGTTCCATATGTCGATAAATTCTTCTCTGACTCATACAGCACATGCAATGATACTGAATACAGGAAGATCACAGGCCAGTGAATGGAAGGTCCCATGGACCCAATGGCAGTGGATGCATCTCCAGACCTTGGCTACCATCTGCATGGCTTCATCAGAAGATAAGCAGAAAGAATGTGTCCCACCTCCAGGCAGAAAGAGAGAAAGTCCCAGAATCCTCATGAGAAGGCCACAGCCACAATGAGCGATAATCCAGCAATAAACTGACTGATGGGGTAGTCTCCACTCCATTATTAACATGAAATTGTGTAACTACCACAGACCACCCCTTGTCAACTTGACACCTTTATACCATTCTTTAGTCACACAATTTTTAACAAGCAATAATAAAATGATATCTCTGCCTAACAGGATAAAACTAAAATACATACAATTCAAAATATACCAACCTCATTTAAACATAATATTCTAGATGTGAACAAAAGCAACAATGTTCTATGCCTAATAATTGCAGTTATGTGAACACCTACATCATCATTTTGTCAACACCTTTTTAAGTTTGTAAGTTTGTAAGCCAGCCACTTCATTCTTTTATCTGCCCAATTTTTAGTATCTAATATCGATACTGCCCATTTATACCAACTCAGTATTCTGTGAAGAATCTCCATTACAGTTGGAACCTTGTGAGTTCACACACACAAGGAGTCAAATTAGGACAATTCATCTATAAAGTCAGCCACAATATGTACCAATTCAGAGGCTCAAAAATCTTCTCTTCATCAGTCAGGGTCTGATCGACTCAACATGGGCAAACTTGCTTAGCCTCACCAGGATTCCCTTTTGCCACCTCACTTTTCCACTATGGCCTACATAACAAATTGTCAACAATGCTAATCGCTTTGGGTTAGGTTATGAACTTAATACCCACCAACCAATTTTCGTCTTCTCCTCTAGTCCCTGTCGACAAAGTCCAAGGGTATTAGTGGACAGACTCAACCAACTTTATACTGCTGCATTTCTTCCACTTCTGCTCAACAAAAGGGCCCAGGTGGTTACTAGCAAACATTTCGGGATGCCAGCAAGCTACCTTTAACATTAAGTCCTAGAAATGGTACTTTTTTCATGGCTCCAAATATTTCCAGCTTATGAATAGCTAGTTCAAAAGTCAAAAAGCGAAAGTGGTCTGAGCACCAATGGCGTAAGTGGTTGAGTTCTGACTGGAACCTGCAGGCTTGGTGGTTCAAATCCAGTGGTGGCTCTCAGGAGCAGTGCTGGGTAACTCCCACAACGACCAAACAAAAAATGGGTGGGGGGGTGGGAACCAAAGTGTCCTTTCTGCCCCCTAGGCAAGTCTCTATAAATGTCCTGAGTATTTCAAAGAACTGGGTAGGTCTTAACTTTTGAGAGCCTTATTTTTAGGTTTCTTCTAACCCATTTAAAGATTCAAATGGATGGCTGACAGCAAGTAGGCTTACAAACTATCTCTATTTACACTTTTCAATAATGATTTCTATCCATCATTATATCAATAAGAATAGACAAAACAAACAATATAAACCTAGTACTGCCAGATCCTAAACTCAATTCTCAAAACAGTCAAGTTCAATCCTTATCTATCTCATCTTAATCCTTATCTAAACAATACCAATGATATGAAAAAATGGCCTTAGGCCTCTGGCTGCATCAAGCCAGGGTTAGCCTTTCTGTCAGGCAGTTTGACTTCCTCTCAGCTATCTTCACTAAGCAGCAAGATCTCAGAGAAGCTCAAGGGACAATTTTGTCTTCTGAACTCAAAATTTACATTTACCACACTCATTTTTCACATACCAGGCAGAAATAACCAAAACAGATTCTGGGAATCAAAACTAATCAGATGGCCATATCTGACCTCCATCTAGCCAAAGAAAAACTACCATGAGGTAGAGTTCAAACAAACATCCACTCTTCATCTTCAAAATGTTCTCTAGTACTCCACTCCTAGGACCATAGTGTGTTATGCAGGGATCTCTAGAGAAACAAAATCAGAACACTTATGTAAACATGTGTGTGTGTATATGGTATGTGTAGCTATATGCATATATGTGTGTGTATGTGTGTGTGTTTATATAGTGAGAAGGAATATATCAGCTAATTAGTCCACATACCAATACTGAGGGTTCAGTTCAAGTCACTTTCATGCAACAGTTAATATACTGAAAATTCTTCAACTCACTCAGGCTGCCAATACAAGTTCAAGGAAGCAGTGGAGTCTTCCCTCAGACAAGACAGTCAGTCTGCCAGCAAGGTTAGCAAGAGTCAGTAGCATGGGAGCTTAGAGAAACAGGTCCCAGTGGGCTCTTGAACTCAAACACTGCCTAGTGACAGGAGTCACCGACGCCAAGTCCAAGCAACGTGTAAAGCTGGTCTTGAAGGAACCTCAAGCTCTAACAAACCAGCCCGTGGGTTGGTTTGGCCCACAGGAAGTGCAACACACAGGTGAGGTAAATAACTAGCTCAAGCAGCAGCATGCTGGTCTGATTATCAGGGAGGAAGCAAGAAAGGCCCAGAATCCTCATGAGATGGCCACGCCCATGGAGAGGGACATGATTGATAGGCTAGACTCCATACTTTCATTTTTTATCAAGTTGGTATAAAATTGTGTATCTATCACAATGGATCTATTTGTCTATAAAGGGATGCTCTCCCCCCCCAAAAAGAAAATAGAAAGAATCTCTGCTGTGCAGAACTTTCATAGTACATATTTTCCCCACTAGTTGAGCATCCAGCCACTCTTTCTGAGTTAGTGCACCCACTGGTATTACCTAGGAAGTTTCTCTCTAGTCACAGTGAAATTTTTAATAAAAATAGTTTCACTCAAACCTCATTTTTTGTAATGGCAGATTTAAGAAAATGATAGCTGACTGTAAAGTGTTGTTTCCTGCTTGGGAAAAATGCCACAGAAACTGGTGTGGTGTTAAAAGGAGATTACAAGGACAGCACTATGGGAAAAACTCTCATTTTGAAAAAGGTGTTATGTCGATTGATGACAAACTTCATTCTGGATGTCCATCAACTTCCTGAGCAGACAAAAATGTTCACAAAATTTGTGCATTTGTGCTCATCGACCAATGATGGACCGGAGATGGGAAAGTAAACAGTAAGTGTGCAACAAAAAATGCACACTTTGTGGCAGACAGGGTAATGGTTTTGCCACCAGGACAATGCACCTGCTCACACAACCATCTCAGTGCACAGTTTGGGGCAAAAAACAGCATGCTTCTCTTGTCACATCCACCTTACCCAGCAGACCTCACTCCAAGTGACTACTTTTTGTTTCTATGAATGAGGAGGAGAATGAATGGACAGTGATTTGATGACACAGAATAGGTGAAGAAAGAAATCAAGGGAGGTGCTATCAGTCATCCAAAGAGATGAATTGGAAAAATGTTTCCAAGAATGGAATTGCAGATAAGTGTAATGGAGAGAATTTTGAAGATAAGATTTTTTTTGGTTAAAAAAATTAAAATACAAAAAAAAATAAAATACATTGCTGTGAAAAAATCTTTTTTAATGGATTATCCCCTTTGTGTATATATATATTTTTACATATAATATGAAAAAGAAGTATAATTATCCCAAAATTTGAGATTAAATAAAAATATTCTTAAAACTATTTGCAAAATCCATTAGATAAACTTGATACCATATAGATCACAGTGTTAAGTTTATTGTAATATCAGAGTTATAAATTCAGCAATAAACCCAATTTCTACCTTGGATCTGTATATATTAAGAAATATGAAGTTAGAAAAGGTAAAGTTAACCGATGAACTGCAACAATGAAGAGCTGTGTTACTGTCTTTCCTCGTGTTCTCTCAGAACTAGGGAGCACCCAAGTGCTCACAGAAGAGCCCTGGTGCATCGTGGGTAATCAGTCACCAGAAGGTCAGAAGTTTGAAACCACCAGCTGTTCCACAAGAGAAAGAAGAGGCTCTGCCACTGTGGAAATCTGCTTTTCTCCTCTGTCCGTAGGCTGGCTATGAGTCAGAATTGACTCCCACATAAAGCAAATGGCAGTCCGTTTGGTTTGGGTTTGTGGTGATTTGAATAGGAAGTGTCTGACTAAGGCCAGCCACACAGTTATTACAGACTTTGTCCCAGAGCACCACAATAACACGAACAGTGCAACTAAGTCCATCACAGATTTTTCTTCAGCTTCCCAGGGAAGATAAAACTTATGTTTACACTCCTCTGTAGTCTATGAAGTGCAAAATAGTATGTGGATGGAGGCATCTCCTAGGGTTTTGTAAATCTTGACAGAAAACTACCACCCCAACCTTCTTCCACAGAACAGCCGGTGGACTTGAAACATTGGCCTCTCAATTCACAGCCAAGTGTTTATAATGCTACACTGCAGCTCTCTCTCACAGAGACACAATGCTTTTGTGAGCCACAAAGAAATGATGTAATTCTTTTTTCTTTAAGCCACAAAGCACTGCAAATTGCAAAGTTTGTGATCAGGAAGAAGTTTAAAGATGGGTTATTTGTCTATGCCTTCCTTCCTCAGTCCCAAACATCCTTACTCTCTCATTGCAGCTGTTTTATTTCTGGGCATTTTCAATGGAAAATCCCTATGGAAAGGGTCCATATACCTGCCATTCTCTATTCTCAAAATGGTAACAAGTTGATGATTCTCAAAATTAAGATTCTCATTAGCAATCTGGCAACTATCAATCACTGTGCTTTGGCTGTGCTACACAGAAAAGTGAGGGCAAACATGAATATCTCTGTGTTTAAAGTTTCCATTCAGTGAGAGCTTAATAAGTGGATGGTGCTAAGAACTTTACAGAGATGTTATAATTTATTCCTCATAACATCCTACAAATAGATTGCTATTGTAACCACTATCGTTTCTATTTGTAGTCCACACTTCAGATCGATTATTTAATGTGTCAAACAAGAAAATCTGGTTTTATATCCCAGACATTTCATTATTTGTTTCATACTCACTCTAGGTTATCAGTATCAACTTTTTAAAAGAGAGACACAGTCATATCCATTAAGGACTATAATATTAACCTCACAGCATTGGCTAGTTATACTAAAATGTACCTGGTGTGAGCTTCTTTGTACGTACAAAATGTTCCAGTCGACTTAAAGTGACCCTTCTCTGAACAAGGGGCAGCTAAGAGCTCCTGCCTTGTCTCAGGTTGCAAAGTTCTACAAGAAGCACATTGGACTATTCAGTAACAATAGAGAGCTCCACCTGGAAAGAATTAATAGGCCAGCTGCTCTGTGCCAGCAGAAAGGATCCTGAAAATGATGGCTTTGCAATAATGCCGTGATATTTTAACAGCCGGAATCTAAATACTGAGGACTCCTGCTTTTAGTCAAATGCATGAGAGGAACATAAATAACTACCTATTTCTAAAGCAACATGACTTACAATTATTCAAAGAAATTCAACAGTAGAGAAACTAGGCTTGGTCCAAGAGGTAAGACTAAAAATAAAGACATCACAATCTGAAACAAAGACATCAGGCCCCATTGTGAAGAGTGGGTACAAACAATCACTTTTTTAAAGCAAAGCAATCACAAACTAACCTGAAGATTAACTTCATAGGAAACTAATAGGAGCTTCTAGGAAAAGCATACTATGTCTCTTATGTTTTATAAGAAAAAAAGTTATCACCCAATATTTGATTGGACAAGTGCTATTGACTTTCACTAAAAGTTGTACTGCTTCACAGCTTAAAGCTTGGTATAATTTTTTTCAGATAGTGAACTTTCAAAAAATATACATTTGACCCAATCAATATTATTTTTATTTGTTTTTCCTCTTGTTTTAACTGTTAATTTAAAGAATAGCAATAATCCTTGAATTTTACTAAAATGAAAACTGAAGTTTTTGCTAAATTACACAGTACATACATGAAAAAAATGTGGTTAGAGCCAACCACCCAACATTTTCTACTATAATTATGAAGAGAGAATAAATGAGAAATTATCTCATACTGTAATTTCCCCCCTACTGTATTTTAGCCAACTTTCCCATCACATACCACATACAACCTACATGGAAAGATAATATAGATATTGAAAACATATCCTGAAACTAATTTTTAAAAATTAAGAGGAACTCATAAATGCAGATGCTATAAAAATATGATCTGATTAATGAAAGCATATTATATTATAGTCCATAGACACCTGTCCTAAAGAAGAGAGAAGCTCTGGGTTCCATCTCCAATTCAACAAGGGCCTCTCTGTCTCTCTGTCTGACACATTATCATGTATCTTTGCATACATTTTAAATGAGAAATTTAGAGTTTAAAAGGGCAAAAGCAAGCACAACATAAAATCTTGCAATTACTGTAACACTGGATAAAAATGAAGTTTTATATGATAAGTTGCATATAACTCAAATCCCCTAGACGTATGAAACTTACAGACTATAGAAAGGAGAGATCACAGGAACCTTTGAGATCATTCCCCAAAAATATTGTTTGAACTTGGAAATAGATAAAAATCATTCTTGGTGGTCATCTTTCATGCAAGCAGTAGATTGGCTTATAAAATAAACAATATTACCCATGGATATTGTACCTATTACATAATCAATTATATCAGACTGAATAGTCAACATTTACTCTAAAACAGAAATGAGAAATGCAGGAGATACAGAGAATCTCGATTAATGTGTAAAGAAGAAAAAGAAAATAAAGAAAGAGAATGTAGATACAATATGAGAAAATGTCACCAATGACCTGAAATTGCTAAATGGAAACTGAATTTTCTATGCAAATATCCACCTATAAAACAATAAAATATACTTTTGAAATTTAGAGTGCAGTTTTACTTTAATTTCAAATAAGTACACAATATTCTGAAAAAATCTTAATAATTTATAAAGTAGTGAGGGTTTGTGGGGAAGTGGGGAGCAGGGAGGGAGGGGAAAGGATGAAAAGCTGATATCAAGGGCTCAAGTGGAAAAGCAGAGATTTGAAGAATGATGATAGCAGCAGGCATGAGAAGGTGCATGGTATAGTATATGTATTTAAGTATTTTGATAAGCAATGTATGAACCCTCAATAAAGTGATTTAAAATAATAATAATAAAAATCAAACAACAAAAATACACACTATCCATGGCACATTTAATTTCTATTGTTTATGTGGAATTCAAATATAATTGGACATTATTATTTTCTGAATTTGGTAGTCTTAAAGTATACATTCAATTAAATGAATGCAATATGAGCCTGAAGAGAAGTTAAATTTTGAAACAAATTGTTTTTTCAGAAAAATCTAAGAATATAGCAAGTGCAGAATTGAGAGACAGAGTAGCTGAAATTTAACATTGAATAAGCTTCAAGCAATTTGAAATGACAATGTCTGTTTAAAGTCTTGTTTCCCAAATTATTTGGTCAGCAATACAGGTACAAATACATTTTAAACTTTAAAAAAACAGCATATATACACATTTATATAACAAGACTAATTATTTCCTGCCCTTTTCATTTTTAAGGTGATAACTTGTTGGTAAATTGATTTGTCACCAATTGATGTGCTGTGATACCAAATCAAAAACAAAAACTCCTAGAAGTGGATTTGAGTCTGACTCAGAGTGATGCTTTACAGGGTCTTCAAGCCTGTAAATTTTTATGAGAGCAGTAGCTTCTGTCAAACAGCTAGAGGACATGACCTACTGACCTACAAGACAAAACCATAGGCTCATACTAACACAACAAGCAAAATACGTAAGTCATACCAGAAACCAGCAAATAGAAATCCAGGAGACTGATAATAAAATTGAAGATATAGATAATGCATTCAAAGGGCAAAGGAGAAGAACTGAATCAATGTAAGACCTGATTTGTGCAATTTAAAATGAATCTTTCGAAACAAATCTGCCAAAAGGTCAATCAGAATAAGCAACAGCCACACAAAATACCAAGAAAATCAAGAGTGAGTTGGAATATACTAAGAAGAATAACCTACATGTATTCAGAATTCCAGAACAGAAAGAGAAACAAAAAGGTTCAGAGGAATTATTGATGCCTTATTGGCACAAAGCTTCCCTAATCATAAAGATGCCTTCACTAAAGCATATCATAAGCAATCAAACAAAAACATCCCAATAATATAAAAACATACTTAGTAAAATAACAGCAAGGCAACACCTGTTGATATGTGTCAGAATAGACTCAAGGGCAATGAATTTGAATGCATATTCATTGCTACATTGAAAATTTTCTATTCAGAGACACACATTAGTCACAGGGATAAAAATGACTAAAAATAAAAGAATGAGAAAATGTATTGAACAAATAGCAACCAAAAAGAGTAGGAAATATATTTAAGGCAAACCCCAGCATAACAGATAAATAAGAACATTATATAATGGTTCAAGGATTGCACAAAAAGGAGGGCATACCCATTAACAAGTATCCACGCACCCAATGAAATCACCTCAAAGCATACTAATCCAACTTTAACAGACTTGAAAGGAGAAAGAAATAAGTAAATAAATAAATAACCCCTCAATAATAGTAGAGACTTATTACCTCACTTTCAATGAAGATGGGAGTAGAAAGAAACACAGTGACTCACAAGAAGTAAACAGAGTCAATCAACTTGAGTGCATAGGTGTATATAGAACACTTCATCTAACAACACAAAATGTATTCTTTTCCAGAGCACATAGAACATTTTCTGAAAGACCTCATATTATAGGCCAGAAGGCCAGCCTCCAAAAATTGCAAAATACTATAAACACATCTTCTCAGATTCCAGTAGTATAAAATTAGAAATCAAGAGTAGGAGGATGAATGAAAAAAATCAAATATATATACAGTAAATAACAGCCTGTCTAAAAAATACTGGGTAAGAGAAGAGATACAAAATAACATATAAAAGTTTTTGAATCAACAAAGAATGAGAAAACAACACACTATCACCTCTGTGACTAAACAAAAGCAGTTTTCAGAGGGCGATAATGAACACATCCAAAAAGGAGATAGAATCATAACTCAGAAGCTTCAGCTATTGATAATATATAAATTAAAAAATAGCAAAATAAACCTATTATCACCAAATCCAAAAAAAATTATAAACTAAAGAAGTAATTAAAATAAGTGAAACAGAAAGTGAAACACAAATAAAAGATTGAATAAGAATAAAAGTTGATTTTGAAAGGTTTAATAAAAGGGATATATTACTGGGAATTATAACAAAGGATAGGAAGGGCGAGTTGCAAATAACTTGAGTAACAAATGCTTAAATTATCACAACCAAATCAATTGGAAAAAAAAAGAGTAATAGAAATTATGAAGAGTTGCAGTCTAACAAAATAGGAAATGTTGAAGTCAAGAAATTTCTGAAAATGCATACCAACCTATACTAACACTGACTTAAGTAGAAAACTTGAACAGAGCCACAAAACTAAATATTAATCAGGTAACTAAAGAACTCCTGGTCAAAAAGAAGTCTTGGCCTAGAAGACTTCATTGGTAGAGTCTACCAAACATTCAGCAAAGAGCTAACAACAATTTTACTCAAACAATTCCAAAGCATAAAATAGATGGCCAGTTCTGAAATTATTTTTATGAAGTGATCATAAACCTGGTACCAAAAAATGAAACAAAACAAAAAAACATACTTCCTAAACCAGCAAAGACATAACTTAAAATGAAAATTGTACACTAATATCCCTCATAAATATGGATATTAAAGTTTTCAAGAAATTCTAGCTGAAATAACTCAATAGCATATCAAACACAATAATAGTGCATCTTCAACAATAGTTAAGTATTAGAAAAGCAATCATTATCATCAACCATATACGTAAGACAAAGGTACAGCAGCTCATGATCACATCAACACAGGCATAAGAACTTTAACAAATCTTAACTCTCATCACTGAAAAACACTCAACAAAATGGAAAGAGAACAAAATTTCCTCAACATAATGAAGGTCATGTATACTAACCAACAGATAATATTGTCTCAACTTAGTGATCCTGAAAGAATTCCCCTTGCAGATGAAGACCAAAATGGTCTTTTCGTCACTATTCTCATTCCGTATTGTACTGGAAGTCTTCGCCACAGCACTCAAACAAGAAAGGAAAATAAAATATATCCAAGATGGCAAAGAAGTACAACTATTCCTATTTGCAGATGTTATAATGATTCTATAAGGACAGTTTCAGAGACACAACATGAAAGTTAGTGAAACTAATGGTAGCATTCAGCAAAGTGAAACAGTTCAACACTAACAAAGACATCACTGGATGAATCTATGTCATGGGCTCCCAAAGTTATTTGGCCTCCAGTCTGTTTTTCAGAAAGCAAATAAAGTTGCTCAGTGCCTCCCTAGCAAGGGAAAATTTGTCTAACATAGCCCATAATTCAGGATAAAGTGCAGATAGCTGCTTCTGCAGACCCCCTAGGTTGGATCAGCATCTTGCAGAAGGTAGTATTGTCTCTGTGAGAAACCCTGATCTACACAAGCAGAGAAATCTAGAATGGAAATCAGGAAAATAATTTAATTTACAATAGCTACCAAAAGGTGAAATATTTATGAATAAAACTAACCAAGGAAGTGAAGACAATGATTAAATTCAACTACCAGGAAGAAAAAACAAAAACCAACCTACCTAAATGGGAGACCATGCCATGCTAGGGCACAGCTTAATGTAACACTATGAAAATGCCAATACTACCCAAAGCCATCTAGAGATCTAATGCAATCTTACTCCAGAATCTATCACTGTTAATAAAATATAGACATCACTGTTAATAAAATAGAGCGCCCAGATTAGTAAAGAAGAACCAGGGGAGGGATGTCACACTTCCCAATCAGAAAATCTGAGAACAGCCCTGTTGGTTCAAAACAATGGGTACAGATACATGATAGATACAGAAGCCAACAGAACATAACTGACAGCTCAGAAGTAAATCCATCCACTTGATCTTTGAAATTCAGAAAAAACTTATGAAATTGGAAAGAGATGGTCTCCGTAAAAAATGATGTTGGCATGACTGGATACTCATATGTAGAGAAACGAAATGGGATCCGTATTTCACACCATATACAAAAACAAATTTAAACTAAAGAAAGCATGTAAACTTAAAACTAGAGAGCCAATCAAAGAAATTTGAGAGATAAACTTCCACTCACTGCCATTGAACCACTGACCATATAGAATTTCTGAAACACAAATCTTTGTAAAGGAGACCTGGTAGCCGAATGGTTCTGTGTTGGCCTGCTAATTGCAGGGTCAGCAGTTAGAAACCACCAAATATTCTGAGGGAGAAAGGCAGGGCTCAGTGGTTACAAGCTGGGCTGTGATCACATGGTCAGCAGTTTGAAACCAGTAGCAGCTTTACATAAGAAAGACTGGGCCTTCCATTCCCATAAATGGTTACAGTCCCAGAAACCCACAGAGGTCACTGTTTGTCACCAAGGACTCCATGGCAGGGAGTTTGTTTTTTGGGGGTTCACTTGGATAGAGTTACGGTCTCAGAAACCCGCCTTGTCCTACATGACTGTGAGGAATCAAAATTAACTTGATGGCAGTGAATTTGGTTTGTTTATTTGTTTGATTTCTAGAAATCCTCTATAACACTAAGATTAAAGTGACCAGATTGTAAAATTGGTAAAGCGGGACACCATTGACATTGACTGGGGGGGGGGGAGGGTGCGGTCATTAGGGTGGGGTAGAGGGGATATATTCCCTTCCTGCAGGAAAAATTGCTTAAAGTCGGGACTGTCCCGCCAAAAGTGGGACGTCTGGTCACTTTAACTAAGATGAATCTTTTCTAAGTCATGGGATTTTCAATAGCTTCATTTGCATGTGGAAATTAAATAATGAATAAGGAATATTAGAGAAGAATAGTTACATTTGAATTGGCAAAATTTTTTGAAAATACTCTGGGCTCCCAGAAGAACAGGCAAATATATCTTGGAATACATTCAGAGTGCTTCTTAAGGAGGGAAGACTTCAACCCTCATTCTTGGAATATAATATCAGGAGATATCAATCCTTGGAAAAGAACTTCAAGGGATTACAGCAAGGGCCTCAAACACAGCAATTCTTGGGAGGCTCGGGTCGGTGCCAGACTGATGTGCCAAGCTGCTATCTGTTGAAGTTGACAAGGTGGCAGCTAACAAGTTGTTTTAAGGACAGAGAGCCTCATCTTTCTCTCAGGGAGTTGAGGATGGTTTCCGACCATTAACCGTGTGGTTAGTCATCCCTATTTACTCAACAGCACTACCAGGGCTCCTTTGTGACAAATTTAAGAGCCCTAATATGACATGTATTCATTTGTGAACATTAAACACACAAACAACCAAAGACAAAATAGATGACAGGTACTCCTAAAATTAGACACGTGTGTGCATCAAACGAGTTAACCAATGGAATAGAAAAACCTCTGAGGTTGGAAGCAAAACTTTGGCAATGCCACATCAAACAAGGGTCTCCTCTTTGAAATGTATTGAAGCTTTCAACACCTCAACAGCTAAAAGATAACTAGTGAAAACAAATAAAAAATGAAGAACAAAACTCAATCTCATAGATCGACCCTTTTTCCTGGTTGGTTAGACTGGTAGACCCCACCACCCTGTGGCCTGGAACGGAACTCACCCCTTCCCACCCCTCACACGATTCCATTTTAAGCCAAACAGCCAAGTCTATCTGGTCAACAATAACATCAGGGACGTATGAGGTATATGCTTCAAATTCTAACCATTTGAGATTATTTGCTGGCAAGGTCCGCAGACAGGAAAGGGTGAAAAAGATTGAGTAATGGAAAGATAAAGCGGGGAGAAAGTGGGGTTAGAAATATTAAATTTGGTAGATTGCAAGCAATGGCATAGGATGATATGTGTACAAATTATTAAAAAAGGATCTACTCTGTAAACCACCATCCAGTTCACAGTAATAATAATAAAAAAGCAGATGTGAGTCCCTGTGTAGTGTAAATGATGAAGTACTGGGCTACTAGCTGACAGGCTGCTAAGTAGAAGTCAACTGAAGTTGCTTGTGAAGATGAGCGGCCAGGGACCTGCTTCTGAATGGTCCCTGCTTTGTAAACCCTGCAGCAGTTTGTCTTTGCACACCCAAGGGCACCAGGAGTGGGACCCGATTCTATGACAACCAGCGACAATAAAGCAGAGGAAGTCAGTCTGACCTTCCTTGCTGTTTACTGTGAAGCTGAGTAAAAGAAAGTGAATACGAAATTGAAAATGAAAGGTGATAAATTCAAAGTGTCGACGGTACGCAGGAATGTCTTTCAGACAACTCAGGTCAATTTTTTTCAGACAACTATAAACAATCTGGGGACTGGAGGCAAATCTATTGCAAGCAGAAGTGAGAGTGAAAGGAGAGACATTGAGTGCAATGTAGTGACAAGAAATCTGTGTCCTCCAGGGACAGAAAGGAAGAAAAAATGGTAGGAAAAAGGGAAGACCCAGTTAATCAGCTGAAGAAAAGGGACAGAAACTCTCTACATGATCTAAAGACCTTAGAAGAGGCAGAGAATCCCTGGGTTCTACAAAGGATTAAAGCATTTGGCTACAAACTGCAAGATTGACGGTTGAAGTTCACCCAGACACACTTTGGAAGAAATGCACGCTACTTCACGCAAACCCAAACTGGGCATCGGAGGCTCTTTGCTGAGCATGGCCACTTGGCCACACAAGTGGTCATCATTGACTAGGCAGCTACTGCTTCTGAGGTAGAGAAGGAAAAACAACAGCTTCCAGTATCCCAGAACAACATGACTGGGACAGGTTTGTTGACTCACCAAGATCCGTTAGAAGGGATAAAATATAGGTGATCAAGAAAAAGGAAGCAGGTGAATGTGAATCCAATTAAAATGACCTCATTTCTGTCGGACATTATTTTTGCATCGTTGGTCACATTTCATATCTGGCACTATTGCACTGCAAGAAAAAGCTTTATTCTCTTTCAATATTTTTAAACCAGTGATGACCATCCTAACTTTTGAGCTTTACTTGACAATAATGAAGAGAGAGGCAATAACTGAGTTCATGTGACATCAAAAGGAGACCATCAAATTAACTGGAAGTGGATCACTAAAATTGTGGGTGCTATTTTTGTAGCTCTTCTTAGGCAAGACTATTTGCAAAGGAACAGATTGTCATAGCCGAGGATTCTTACTCTGAAAAAAAATAATATAAAATAGAGCAGATGGGCTCTGGAAAAGTTTTTCTTCTTACATGTTGTCCTAATAGTAAAACAAAGAGGATCCCTCAATATTGCATGTAAATAAGTTGACTCAGCAAACCAAATATTTGCAGCATGACGAGCTACATGAAATATACAGTTAAACACGTGGAGTGTTTGGGAAATTCACTTTCTCGATCTTTCCTGGAGAGTAAGAATAGTATGGATGCCTTCCTGGGGACTTCAGAAAGAAAGGAAAGCAGAATTCAACCTGGTCTGGGACTCACTGACAGTCAGGAGGTGAGTTTGAAGCTTTCCCAGGCTCTACTTACAAAGCTCTGTGGGGGCTTCATTTGCTATACAATGAATCCATGAGGTGCCCAGTGCAGGGGGCGGTTAGCAGTTTGAAGCTAACAGCCTCTCCTCTGGAGAAAGTTAAGGGTTTCTGCTCCCCAAAGGAGTCCAAGCTCTTGGAAACCCACAGAGGCAGTTCTGCATTATGAACTGCAGTTGGCTCAGGGGCCCTGAGTTTGGTTTGGTTAGTGAGTCCTTATGAAGACAGGCCTACCTTTTGGAAATCTGCCACTGTCACTCCGAGCACTGTGCCAGATGCTGCCCCGTGTTGCACATGCTCCCCTCAAATGTGTCAGAGGAGAACTGTGCGCTATTAGCATTTTCCGAGGCTAATCTGAAGGGGAAGTGATCACCAGGTCTTTTGTCAAAAGTGCCTCTGGGGGGGCTCAAACTTTCAAACTTAGGGTTAGCGCCTGCACACTACGATCCATTTACATCCCATAGACACTCAAAGTGGGCAAAGAGTAGCCAGGCATCTGGGGAAGATGGGGAAGCTCCCATGACAGTCTCCTGGAAACTCCAGGGGAGTCGCACAGCCCTCAGATACACGCCTGGGAGAACACAAGCCACCACTGAGTCAGAGACGAAAACACCTTGCCTCAGACAGAGGCAGCCTGCGACATCCAAATTTATAATGGAAATATTCTGTAGTACATCAAGTTGAAACTGAACACATAGTTTCCTTCAGCAAATGTCATTCAATTGCAGGCGGGACTTACACTCCTGTTGAGCGTAAGTTGCAAAAAGAGAGCAACAGTTCCGTTTGGAAAAGACAGTGACTTGGGTTGTGTTACTGGAACTTACCACCCAGAGAAGAGGAATATTAAATCACCAGGAGTCCTGAGGGTGATACCAACTGCCTGTCCAAAAAGCCTACGGGGCCGTATTGAGAGATATTGCTTTAGACAATGTGAATAATTATCTAGCTAATGTATGCATGTGACAAAAATATCACATTTATGTATTCTCTACTGAAGAGAATAAGCAGACCCAGATGGAAATTTCTGGGACCAGACAGACTCCAAATTCTCAAAATCCAGTAGCTCATTCCTGATCTCCGTTGTTTGTTGTTGTTCTCAGGATTCACCTTGTGGTTAAATATAACTATTGCTAAAGAATAGAGTTATGTTCAATGGTTTCTGTCATAGTATTGTCTTTGAAGAGAACATGGTGTCCAAAATATGAGCACGGGAAGAGAATGAAGAATAGAGCAGAGAAAGAAACAGCTTCCAAAAAGACAGAGCTACCAGCTAGTTGGTCTTTGTTTTTGTATCATGAGGTCACTGAAACATCCCTTCACAATCTGATGGACGAACAAGGTTAACAACTCGGACAGGGTCAGGGATGACCACACAGATGGGGGCTATCCATGGGCCACTGAGGTGAAATGATGCAAAGAAAGATATAAATGTCCATAATTGAGTTATTAGAAAACAACATTTTTCAACTCCTAACCTCTGAAACTCTGACTCATCTTGGCTCTGTGGAGCCAGGTGGACCCCGCCCCCCAATGTGGGTTACCAGGAGTGTAACTCTTCACCAGCTTAGAGAGGCTCCTTTTACCCCACAGGGCAGCTGGAGGTTTAGAACTGCTGACCTCCTGGCTAGCAGCCCACTTTGTAACCACTGCAACACCAGGGGTCCTTTGACAATGCCAGTGTGTTGTAAATGATCCTGCTCAACTGCACAGTCCTTAAAATCTCCATCCCTCTACTCACCTCAATAAAAAAGTAAGTATGATATCAGAAGCAACAATATTACATCTGTTACTTACTTTATGTCTAAATCTCAAACCCCCACGTGCAGTAAGATCATGCCTGAAACAGCAGCATTCAGACTAAGTCGGCGTATAAAGCACAGAACTTGTCTATCAGAATTTCGAATCTTCGTCCATATGACACTGAAGTTAATAGTACCTTTCTCCTACTTCATATTCTTTAGTTCTTTCCTGTTACATTTTATCCCAATTCAAAACACATTGAGTTTTTAAAACAGTTGCACACATATATTAACTTTAAAATTTTCTGAAGATGTTATTTATGCCAGCATCCCAGCGGCCTCTGGATGGGAGCAAGTGCCATCACCCATAGAGATATCAATGGCTCTCAGGAAACACTTCTAAAAGCTGCACTGGCTCGTTTGCACCACTAGGGTGCACTGTAGTAGCAATATATTAAGTTTGATGTAAAGAGTTAAAGACAGCCCTAAAAGGCAAATTTCCTTTCAAGGAAAATGTCTATTCAGCGGGTGACATAGTTTAATAAGAAAACTGTGAGGATGGTGTCAGTAATATCAGTTGATATGACAAGCTGATTTGGCTGATACTTTGTGTCTTACCACCCATTATGTTCTTTAGAATGTGTCTCCACTAACAAATACACAGCTTACAAACTAACAGGTTGTTCTGTTTTGCTTTAGTTTCCAGTCTGAGATGTTTTATACATTTAATTTGGCCAGATTAATAATATTTTTAGCTATCTAAAGAGTTGGACCCTTTGGCATAAAAAAGATTTCATATTATATGTACTATGCTTACATTTAAGAGCTGTTTTGACTACCTAAAAATCATCTGTAGATATGTATAATTGGAGCTTCAAAACATTCCTGAAAAACTTAGAAAAGAGTCATGGAAATTTCCCCACACATTTTGAAGTCTCTCTCTCTCTCTCTCTCTGCCCACCCCCTCCTTCCGTTCTCTTTTCCCTCTCCCTAACATTTTCTTTCTGTCTCTCTTATACACACGCATGTGTATCCATTCAACTCTCTTTTTTTGTTGGGGGTGGGGGGGCATCACTGCCTCTGGTGGTCGTGGGAGCTACCCAGTGCCGCTCCTGAGAATCGCCACTGGATTTGAACCGCCAAGCCCTCAGGCCGCAGTCCCACACTCAACCACTTAGGCCACCGAGGCTCAGCCCTATTCAACCCTCTTTTATGCCCACTTCTTGAATAAACTTATTGGCATACCAAAAAAATCAGCAAGACGCGTTTACTTTTGTCACATATTGAGTGGAAAAGTAAATAATGTGATTATAGTCTACTGAAAAAGGTGATAAAATTATTTAATGGGTCATCAACTTTTTCCAAGAAAATTTTAAATTTAAATTACACATGGAAAGATTCATGTTTAAACCTTGTTCAGCATCTACAAAATCCTGTAAATGCAGGGGGGGGGGGGGTTGACACCACAACATCAGGTACACAGACAGAGTCTTCAGAGATGATACATACTGTAAACTTGAGTAGTCTTCAAAGACACAGATGGTTGCCTGATCTGAATTCACTGCTACCCCTGAAAGCAGTGGCTCTCAACCTTCCTCATGCTGTGACCCTTAAATACAGTTCCTCATGTGGTGGTGACCCCCAACCATAACTTTATTTTCTTTGCTACTTCATAGCTGTCATTTTGCTACTGTTATGAATCGGGCATCCCCTGTGAAAGGGTTGTTCAACCCCCAAGGCGGTCACGCCCCACAGGTTGGGAACCATGGCCTGAGAGCAACATCTTTATATTATGCAATTGGTGTTTGCAAATTGTGGTGGGGTGGGGGGGGCTTCACAGAGACTAGCTGTCACCGGGTGCTGTCAAGTCAGTTCCAAAGCAAGCAGACCCTTTTACAAAAGAACAAAATATTGTCATGGCCTGCTGAAGAGATAGATATACATCCAGCAACCTACTAAGAGCCAGGCATTTTGGTAAACCTAGTGGGATATGCATTGGGTGGCTAATCATAAGGCCAGCAGTTCAAAACCACCGGCTGCTTCTCCTGAAAAAGACTAGGCTTCCTACTCCAGTAAAGAGTTACAGTCTCAGAGAAACCCCAGGGGTAGTTCAATTCTGTTCTATAGACTTATTATCAGTCTGAAACTACAAGTTGGCAATGAGGATATGTTTTACTCTAGTCCTAAAATAAAAATCTCAGAAAGTACTTGTAAAGTCTCTCCAAACAAGCAATGTTTGATGCTGCTTGAATTATCCAAGATAAGCTGGTTATAAAATATACACTTAGCTCTATTTTTATCAAATAATATTACCAAACATTAGTGAGCCCCATCTTGGAGAATGTCTACCTAAATTACTTGTGTTTATGATTATTAATTTGAAGGGTTGTTTTTCTTTCTCAGTCAGACCAGAACATTGATTTATTGAAGTCATTCTTCTATAAAATAACACAATGAAATAAGCAATACTATCAACATAAGATAAACAAAGACCTGTCATTGTTTCATTGCATCCTTTTTCTTTTGATTTTCTTTTACATTAGATCAGAGAAGATGATCTACTGGCAAAAATGAATTTCTGAGCGCAAGAAAACAGTTACGTAGCACTCCTTCCTCAGAACAACCTATCCATTGGGTTTATGGCAAGAAAGAAACATGAGGATATTAAAAATAAGTGAAAAGGTAAAATAAGTGTACAGCATCTCTATGCACAACTAGCAAACCATGCATCAATAGCATTTTTTCTGAAAAACTAAATCTTCACCATTTTTTAACAGAACCTTGTCCATCTATTACAACCCAGAAATAATACTCTGTCACCTTTAAATATATATTTCATTATTTTTCCCTTGCTTACAAAATAATAATTTTCAGAGAGCATTGCTTGGTATCTTTCATCCACATTTTGGCAACCTGGGTCTTCAATATTCCACTATCAAACACCCGCCACGCACTGTTATGCATGATGTCACAGCAACTCTCTCAAGATAGGCCGATTCTGTACTCCTAGATTTGTCAACCCGTGTCCCCTCCCTCAGCCCTATATGGTATTCCGCCTGAATCTTGAGTCAAACTTAATCGGGGCAGCACCGGTGGCCTCATGCTTTCACCGGGGGTAGCTACCTTCCAGGTCAGCCGTGTGAAACTGCAAGCCTCTCTGTGGGAGAAAGATGGGCCTCTCTGCGCCCATGAACAGTTAGAGTGTGCTCGAAAACTCACAGGGGCAGTTCTCTGCTGTTTACAGAGACTCCACGGCAGTACGTTTGGCTTGTTTCTCCCCTGCTTTTGTTGAGTTAAAATCGTGGGAGCCCACGGGCAGGTGCACCCTGTCCTACAGAGGTGCTGTGAGTCAAGGTAGTTCTCCTCCCTCCTGTCAGAGAAAAGTCAACCTGACGGCAGTAGTTTGGCTCTAGGTTTGAGAAATGGGAGCAAAAAAACAAAGTGATCATATAAAGCAGTGGTTCTCAACCTATGGGTCGTGACCCCTTTGGGGGCGCGGGGAGGTCGAATGACCCTTTCACCTGGGGCACCCAATTCATTACAGCAGTGAAATGATGGTGATGACGTAGCAGCGAAAATAACCTTATGGTTGGGGCTCACCACGAATGTGGCACTGTATTCCAGGGTCGCGGCACTGGGAAGGCTGAGAACCACCAACAATAGCACCGATGGGCAGTGAGTTGATGCCAACTCAGCTTGACCCTTAGGGTCAAGGTTGAACTGCCCGGCGGTGTGTTTCCAAGGTTTGAACCCTTAAGGCAGCCATGGGCCAGCTTTTCTGAGCGGAGTGCTTGTGGGTTCACAGCTAAGCTGGAGGTTAATTGCCAAGTGCTGACAACTGAACATCCCAGGCTTCTTCGATGACTGCTAGCAGCTGACTTTGTGATCTTGCCTCCCCCACCCCGGGTGATTTTCCATGCAGTCATCCACGTTTACCCATGCAATCATTCTCATTATTTTTTAAAAGAGAGAGACACTGCGATAAACTAAAAAACTCAAAGTGAGTAAGTACCTTTCTATGTCACGGTGGCCCTGTGTGACGGGAGAATTCGCCCCGGGTGGATTCCCAAGGCTCTAAAAAGAGCAGCGTGCTCACTTTCTCCCAAGGATTTACTGATGGGCTTGATGGAAAGCAGCCCACACATTCCCCACGAAGCTCCCAGGAGGCCCTGGGGAAAAGTCCACTCTGTCCCTGAGTCCGTTCTGATCCGAGGCGACCCTGCGGGGCAGGGCAGATGGAAGGGTCGCTGTGGAACTTGAAAGACCCCCCTTTCTCCCGGGCAGCATCTGGCTGTTTCAAACTGCCACCCTTGGGGTTCACAGCTCAAGGTATTGCCACTAGACCTGCAGAGTCCATTGGTATTCAGATGGGGAAGTGAAGAAGGGGGACAGGGTGCACTGGTCTAGAAAGGGTTGAGATTTGTGGGCGGAGGCTTTGCTTCCTGTACACACAGCACTTCCCTATCCTCGGGCCGTGTGTGATGTATGAGAAGGGATCCAGAGAATTCACAGTGTGACGAGAATACAATTGTGTCCCACAAAATTTTGAAAGCCCCCTTGTAGAGCTATTGGACAAGGAACACCAAGAACATGCATGTTTACAGCAAAAAACAGCACACGTCAAAGAGTAAACAAACAGCTGCCATAGCCTGGGCGCAGACAAAGACGATATTGCACTACAACTTCAAAGGACACTATAATTTAAGGAGTATCCCATTGCTAATACAATTTGGGTCACTACAATAAATATGGGGAACTGCTGTCTGATAGTCCATTAGAGAGAGACCCCTCCTTTGATTAAAATGCAAAGTCACAGAAATAGAAAAAACACTGAATGCATCTCCTTCCTAAGAATGTTAGTCATAGGGACCTCACTTAGAAAATACCTATCCAAATCTTCTATCACCGAGCTGTGCTTTATCAGTATGGTTTACTGGGTCTTATAAGAGCAATATGCCTTCCCTCTATCTGAACTGGCTTTTTTGATTCTAATTGCTTGCCTTGATTAATCTATTCATTTTGTTCCAGTGCGTAGTAGCTGCCCCTCACTCCATTGCCATCGCTATAATTCCTTCTGAGTTGGAAGGAAACAGAGCAAACAGTTGTTCTGTTTCTGATGAGAAGATATTGAGTCGAGAGCCAAAAAGAATTTAAGTGAACTATTTAGAACTCTAGCAATTTAGGCTGGTGCCATCTTTCATCATACCACTCTTGCAGCAAGTTTGGCTTGTTAGGGCTTCATTCTCAATGTATAAAAATTCTGGGAATTTGTATATAATAAGCAGAAACCACTTCTAGTTAAAATGCCCTATTATATAGTAGTTATGCTGAACCAAATGGCATTTATAAAAATAAAAATACCTTCATGAACTAAGGCTAACTGGAACCATAGAAATAAAAAAGATATAGCAATTATTTTCATATACATATGAAAACAATTGCTATATCTTTATATATATACACACACACTATATTTTAAAGTGGGGTTCCTGAGGGGGAGGGTCATGGAGGGAGGGGATAAAGAGAAGATGATATCAAGGGGTTCAAGAAGAAAGTGTTTAAACTGAAGAAAGAGTGTTTAAACTGATTGTGGTGGCAATTGTAAAATACTGCTTGATGTAACTGAACTATGGACTATTATGAGATCTGAAATAGTTCCCAATAAAATGGTTATTTATTTTTAAATATAAAGAAAGGAGGAACTACACTATTTCTTTCCAGGACAAATTTTGTATAACTAACAACCATAAAGAATGCTTATATTCCTACTCAGAACAATGACTAGGAAAATCTTTCATTCTATCACATGCAAAGCACTAAGCCATCAGTCAGGGGACGACTGTCTTTCAAGGAACTCGGGGTTCCTGCCATGAACATGTGGAGGAAAACACATACTACATAGAAGGCTTGGCCCCCTCCATGTTTTCAAGTAAAGAAACCCTGGAAGTGCAGTGGATTATGCGTTGAGCTGCTAACGTGGAGGTTAGCATTTCAAAACCACCAGATACTCAGTGGGAAAGGGACACATCTTTCCACTCTTGTCATGGGTGACAACCTTAAAAGCCCACAGGGACACCCACAGAAAGGGACAGTTCTACCCTGTCCTGTGGGGTTGCCTTGAATAGAATTAAGTCAATGGTGAGGAGTTGATGGCCCCAGGCACTCCTGGGGGTCCTGAAAAGAATCACTATGGATGAAGGAGGACTGTAGTCTTCCACTGATTTTGAAAGCGAATTCTTTAAAGAGAGGTGGTATTTTAAGAGTCAGATAATTCATTGGACAAACATACTAAAAATTTGAAAATGGAAAACTAAATAATTGGAATTTTTATGAACTTCTGGTACAAAGCACATCGTCACAGGAATTCGGGGTTTTTCATGTTTCCTTTCTAACTAGTCAAACACTGAGTAAAATTTAAGCTAATTGGACTTCCAAGGGCAGTACCATTTGTAAGAAAATTCACAGAAAGTTATTATTGTTATTATTAGTGGTATTCTAACAATTGTTACCTACTGCATTCCTGTTTCCCAATGGAGACCTAGAGGCAAGCCAAGAACACAATATCCAAAATTTCAATGAAGGAAAATGAGAGTGTTCTGCCTCTTGTCCTATGAGTCCTCCGTCCTTGAACATGAACAGAGGATGTGCAAAAATAAACTAGGATAAGGAAGGATAAATAGCAATAAATGTTAGACTATATCCATTCCTTTTTGCAGATTAATTCACTTCTTTCACCACACAGCATAGAACATGATGTTCTTCTAAAGATGAGGAGAAAAAAAAATAAAGCATTTGTCCAAAATTACCCCGGTCAGAAATGTAGGTTTGAAGGGAAAAACTTTCCTACTCTCTCTGGCTCCAAACCTATTTTCTTTCAGTTATGGCATACACTCGCCACTCAGTTAAAGGAAGAGACTCATTGGCAGCTATGCTTGTGGAAAATATAAGTAACTTTACAATATCACACTACAAGTGTACGTGTGGAGTGCCATGCTGGGTACACATGTACAGACTGTTCATTCTATTGATAGCACCAGGAATTAATCCTCTCCCTTAATTTCTGAATCTCCAACAATTTCTCCTATTTTACATATAAGCAAGTAAGAACTTTGAAATTCTATCCTGGATTAAAAGCCTGACTTAAGATTCATTTCGGAAAGATTATCTGTCCTGAACCCATGATAAAAGACAAGTGATAAGAGACTTCCAGAAGACTGAGATACATTCCCTCAAAGTGGAATCCCGGCTGAACTGGAATGAGCTATGGAGAACAGTAGATAACATCCCAGTTTGGTTGGATTTTTTTTTTCTTGTTTAATGTGACAGCATTAGTTAAGAAGGGATTTTTTTCAAAATACTATGCATCGCTACATCTAGTCTTGGGCGTAAGGCTACCTTGTGGGTCTAAATATAAGTTGTACTTGAATGTGCCACAGCTCTTTCCTCCTCTGCAAACAGCGATGCCTGGCAGCTGCGTTGAGCCACACACAGAAGAGAATCACTCTGTACACGCCCACCGTTCACATACAGGCACAGACAAGGGTGGGAAAAGGAAAAGGAGAATAGAGTTCAAAAGGCAAAAGTAATCCTGATAGCCTTTACATATTCCTAAAATGTGTCATTTTATGTGGATTTTCAAAAATCTCGTAATTCAATACATGCTCTCCAAATTGTATGTCGTAAAAAAACAGACAGTAATTAAATGTAAGTGATATAATACCTAGGTATTTCAAGGAATGATAGACTGCAGAGAGGTAAAACCAAAGAGCATTCAAAAGTGAATCCAGTGTTAAAGAACCAGTTTCCTGCAGAGTGAAAACTGAAATATTTGGGGGGAAAGTGGGAGGGACAAGTAAACAAATGAGCACTAAGTAATATTATTCAGGCAGTATGGCAGACTTTGATGAGTACAGTGTTGTGGTTATGGAGAAATGAGGGAGGAAACAGCTCAGTCACTATAGCCATGCGTGCTCTATATGCTAATGTGGTAGAAGCAGGAAACCAAAATTCTTCAATTTAATGGCAACCATTATATTGCAATAGGTATCTATCTAATTCTATTGGTGACTATACCATTCGAGTATTAGTATAGAGAGTTAAATTCTGACCACACAGTCAAGGACTCTAATAGCACGAAGCCATTCCATTTTACACTGCATTTAGTTTTATGCCCCATTAACTGAACGTTTATATCAATTTTTAACATTACACTTAAATCCATTGTAGATTCATGTGCACAGTTTTGATGACATTGCAGCAGTTCTTTTGCTCTACAGTGAATTATTACTCCTTAATATGGAAGTTTCCTAATCTGGAGACACCAAAGAGCAAAGAGATAAGCAAGGTGTGAAGGTGGGCAGGGGATCATTCTTGGTGTTGGGAAAAGGTGAAATGTAGAAATTAAAAAAAAAAAAAAACTTGGGGAAGGGAACGGGACCTCAAGAGGGGAAAGGATAATGTTTCTGATTGTGTTTGTACTTTCCAGATTGATACACCTTTGAAAAAAGGCACTGTGCCAAAATGCGCAGTGTTAATGCAAAATGATACGGTATGGTGGAAACCTATCACCAATCTATGGGAACTTGTTAGCACGTGCAACAGCAATGGATCACATTATCCTCATCTCAGTTGAGAAAGCAGAGGGAGAAATTGGGTCTATGTCACTGTCTCCTGTCCCCCCGTTAATGACAAGTTTCTAATAGATGCTTTCCTAAGATTGCTAAGACTGTTCTCATCAGGTTGGCTCCGTAATGGCTATATACAACAGAACAAAACACTGCCCGGCCAGACACCACCCTCAAAGGAGTTCCTAGGTTGGAGCCCATTGCTGGTGGTGTCCTGGTGTCACACTGGGTTATGCGTTGGGCTGCTGACTGCAAGATCGGCAGCTCAAAACGACCAGTAACTTCACTGGAAAAAGCTGAGACTAGTTCTGTGGAGGATTAGAGTCTCAGAAAAAACCCACAAGGGTAGTTCGACGCTGTCCACTAGACTCACTATGAGTCGAAATTGGCTCGATGACAGTGAGTTCAGTTTAGTTTGAAATTAAGACCAGAGATTTCTAAAACTGAATTGTTTGGGGTACCTAGTCAAGCTCGGCTATCTTATGTCTACTAATAATAGTGAAGCCCTTTGTGGGACAATGGTTTTCATGACAAACAATTGAATTTGTGTATTCAATGTTTCGTTGCAAACAATTTTTCATTTACATATCATTAAACATATTATATTCCTACCTTTTAAACTCCTACCAAGTTCAGGAAGCCACTTCATGAAAGTGAGTCGTCATCAGCATACACAGTTAGTGATATTAGTAGGTAAATGTACGGTTGTTTGTATTATTATGGCACAGATATACAACCCTAGCTAAGGACAGGCAAATGAATATGTTCAGTAATATTAGTCTATATAAAAATATCTCAAGAAGCTAGGTCATTATCATTAGTAATGGAAGAAATGTGTCCTAAGATGTATAAGTCAAAAGAAAGTTTATGTGGCAGAATTATGTAAGGAAACTTACAATAGTGCCTGCCCACAAACCATGCAATTTGGAAACAGCCAAGAAATAAAACCGTAGAGAAGAGAGAGAAATACATGTATTAAGGGTTATTATGCAGCTATAAAGATTCAATATGACCCTAGCAGTATAGCAAAAAATAGTTATGGAAAAGAAGCTATTTCTTATGCTCAGTAGCTATTTTCAAACATATGTACCTGTATTTGAAACTTTGAGCATTTCACACAATTTTCTGTATCTGAAAAAAAAATGGATCCAGACTGATATTGTGTATCAATATAGCTAGAAACAATTAATATCAAGGTAGCCAAGAGCTAAGTTCAGTAAGAATTCTCAAAAAGGCTATTACACTGGGCTCATAAGTACTTCTGATGGACCTTTGCTTCTGTTAGGAAATATGAATTTACTGTTCAATTTTCCTAGTAAGAATGATAGATCTATACTAAGGTGATTCCATAAGTATTCAATTAAATAGAAATAGGAGAACTGTTCTAGATCAAACTGGAAATATAACTTAATTTTTTAAATAATATGGAAATCCATTCTGATTACACACACATGTATAACTAATGGCTCATAAAATCAGATTTATATAACTTATGATAAAAGCATTATGTATTTTCATTTTTAAATATTGGAACCCATTGGATATATAAAAGTAATATACAACTTTTAATCATGCATTTTGAAAACTTAAGAAAATGCACATCTTTCAGAACAAATATTGTTAGTATACGGTCACATATAAAAAGTACATAAAGTGTCCTTAACTATATGATCATAAATGTTAAAGACCAAATACTCAAATCTGTAACTATAATTTGAAGGAAAAGGAATATTAATGTGGTAGTGGTAGTACCAAAGCTGACACATTCCAGACTATAGTTCATACATTATTATACTTTCAATATGTAACAAATACACCTTTCTATCTGTCGGTATTTGAAAGGAACTACCAATTATATAAATTTAGGGAAAACAACAATAAAAATGCTTGAAGCAGGTTTACATTGTCCACAATATACTCAATGAACATTAGTTCACTCTAGAGCTAGTAATACTTATAGTTCAAATGTTGGTATGACTAATTATTCTTGAAGAAAGAAGATAGACTATATACTTTCTTAAACTATGTTAAGCATACATAATACCAGATTTCAAAATGTGCAACGCTTTCACTTACTGCTTTGTAAGTTCTCTTTTGTCCAGCATGCTTTCTGATTTGCTCTCCATTTGGTCCTGTTTCCACATGCATTGAATAGATGATGTCAAAGAAGTCTTCGACCACAGCAACTCTCCTTAAAGACAGCTTTTCGTCTACCCCCACGCCATCCTGCAGACAAAATTAAACAAAGCACCGTTGATAAGGTAATTGTCACATTGAACACACAAAGTGCTTCAACAAAAGTGTTTTGATAACCTGAAACAAATCTTCTATCTTTGAGTGTTCAAAATCTAGTGAATAAATATCTTGGCCTTTTATGTACTGTCCACACATTACATTTCCAGGACTATGAAAAAGACATCCCACATGGTTATATTAAATGGATGCCATGCTGGAAGTACTTACATGCCTATGCTAAGAAATTTGGAAGATGGCTACCTAGCCAACCAACAGAAAGAGATACATAGTTATGCCCTTTCCAAAGCAAGATGATCAAATGGAATGTGGAAACTGTCGAGCAATATAGGTTTTGCCACTGGCACGTAAAATTTTGCTGAAGAAATTTTGCAGAAATAGTTTCAGCAGTACACCAACAAGCAAGAATCAAAGGGAGGAAATGAAAAAGTGTTATCCATGCTGATGCCGGTTGGATGTTGGATGAAAGCAGTGATACCTAAAAGAAATATACTTGCACTTTATTAACTATACACAAACATTTGATTGTGTGGTTTATAACAAATTGTGGCAAATGTTGCAATAGTGGAAACTTCAGAACATTTCTTTGCCTTCATCCATAGACCAACAGACTGTCATTTCAAGAGTACAAGGAATGCACCAAGGTTTATCTACTGCAATGGTATTCAACCCATTTGTTGAAAAATTCATCCAAGTAACAGCATTATAGGAAAAAGAATTCACTATCAAGATAGATGAACACTTTGTGATATTTTGATAACACAGCCTTGCTTACTGAACATCAAGAAGACTTGAATCATTTACAGAAAAATATAAAAAAAATACCACCTTCCATCTGAATTATACCTCATCATAAAGAAAATAAACATCTTCACCACCGGACCAACAAGCAAAATCAACATAAACTGAGAAAAGTTTACAGATATTAAAGAGGGTAGTTCGCATGTATCCAAAACCAGTATTTGTAGCAGCAGTTGATAAATTCCGCTGTTCGTAAGGATTGAATAAATGGTATTATTACAGAATCACAGAAAACTGTATTAAGGAAAACTGCTCAAGTCTGAGACTGTGGAAGAAGATCCGTTTCTTTGGTGTAGGTCTCTACACATCTTCATGCAGAGTTTCCCTCCCTCTGACCCTTCTCTGAAGAATCCGGCGTCCCCTGATTCACTCTACCTCTAAGGAGCATGTGGGTCATCCTCAATGGACTCAGATTGTGTTCGTTGCAAATGTTATTTGAGATTTGGGGACGAAAATAAGGCTGAAGGGGAAAGATCAGGACTGTTAAGTAGATGGAGTCAGATTTCCAACCAAAAGTTTCATAGAAAATCCCTCGGTATCCTCAAAGGACCAGCAGGTGCATTGTCAAGGAGAAAAGAACTCCTTGGATGTACACTAGTACAGATGGGAACAGGAAACATGGGGAATCCAGGGAAGATGATCCCTTTAGGACCAGTGGTGAGAGTGGTGAAATCGGGAGGGTGGAGGGAAGGTGGGGTAGAAAGGGGGAACTGATGATGTGGATCTACATAGAACCTCCTCCCTGGGAATTGGGTGAAGGGAAATATCAGATGGTGGATGATATGCCATAATAATAATCTGTAAATTATCAATGGTTCATAAAGAATGGGGAGAGGGGAGGGAGGAAGGAAATAAGGAGCTAATACCAAAGAAGTAAAAAGCAAATGTTTTGAGAATGATGATGGCAATACATGTATAAATGTACTTGGCATACAATGGATGGATATATGGATTGTGGTAAGAACTGTACGACCCCCCAATAAAATGATTTACAACAAAGAAAGAAAGAACTCGTTTGTGTAACTTTCCTGGCCTTTTTTCAAAATCACCCATGCAGTTTTCAATTGCCATAAAATGTCTTCCTAAGAAGCCCCATCTTTGCCCTCAAAGAACTTCTTACCCCTTTGCAGACCCAAAAGAACATTCACCATGATCTTTAGATGACCTCTCTGTTTTGAATATAACTGAAAGTCCCTGTCATGATCGGACTTTGCTTACTCAATTGTACTTGTAAATCCAAGTCTCCTCCCTAATAACAATTCATCTTAGTAGCTTCAATAATGTTTGAACTACGGATCAAAGATAAGCACTTTGAACTAGCTTTTATAAGAGCAATGCCTTTGGCATTTATTAAGCCAAGAGTTTGTCAAGCACATTATGTGTCCTTAAGACTGAAATGGGTGACCCATGAGAAGTCTCACTTTGAGTCGCTATCTTACTCAGGCTAACTGTAAGCATATGGACTTTAGGCCCGCTTTCTCCAATTGTTGAAGTTGATAGTCTTCTCTATCTTGGTTCATCTTTCTTGGTCTTCCCCACCTTCCTTAAAAGCTTTACTTAATTCAAAATTAATGTTCTCTATGGAGTAGTGTTACCCCAAATTGTGGGAAAGTTTCAGTGATTTGGGAAGATGTCTATTGAGTTTTTTATTAAAGTTTGTCTTTGCCCTGAACTCAAAATGGTCTTGTCCCATGGCACACATAGCATCCTGTTGAGAAACCCCTTAGGAGACTAAGATACATGATTCTTGGGAGAACTTTTCTGCAATCATTCACTGAGACATACTGAGGCATGTTTTGTTTGGAATAAACCTGTGCACATGTGCACTGGAACAATATGTTTTTTATGCCCTCCTAATTGCATTGAGCCAAACTGTGGCAAAAGACCTTGTTAATTTATTTAAAAATCAGAGATTTTCCTTTAAGGACTAAAGCGCCCTGGCCTAAACTGTGATATTGTCCATTACCTTACATATTTAAGAAGGCTGCACAGCCAATAAGGAAACTGGAAGAAGAATCAATGCCTTTCGGTTATGGTTTTGGCAAAGAATAGTGAATACATCATGGACTGCCAGAAGAATAGTCACATCGGTCATGGAAGAAGTAGAGATAGGCTGCACCTTTCAAGGAAGTATGTCAAGAACGTGCCTCAAGCACCTTGGACACAGGAGCAGAAGAGACCAGTCCCTGAGAAGAAGGACGACACCATTCGCAGAAAAGGGAGTTCTGGATGAAGGCGGATGATCACTGTAAGCCAGACTGACACAGTAACTGATACAACGGGTGACGGCTGAGCAGTGGGGTGAGGAGGCCGAGGCTTTGGTCAGGAAGCGCCTTGATGGCACATGCTCACACGAATCACATGAGGTGGGGCTGAGCCCCGGTGGCGTAGTGGTTGTGTGCGGAACTGCGGCCCACTGGGATGGAGGTTCAATTCCAGCAGCGGCTCCACAGGAGCAAAGGCTGGGCCTCCTACTCCCACCACCAGAGGGCAGTGATGCCCCCCCCAAAAGAATCAGATGAGGTCATTTAAGCTTACCCATTAATGCCCTCTTAATTTTTGTATGGCTCCTTTGTTGTTGCTTTCAGTATGCCTTATTCAATGAATGTAGAAGAGATTTCAAAATACGAATTATTTCCACTTTTTTTTCACTACAATAACTTCACTCTTGTTTATTGATTGATTCAGCCAACCAATACTTATCGTGTTTTAAAATCCTGGCATTTAAAAGGAACTACAACAGAAATAACAGTCTTTCCTGGTAAGCATCATGTGAGGAAATTAAATGCACGTATTGTGCTCTCACCCTTAAACTAGATGGCAGTATGTTTTATGGGTTAGTGCTGTAAACTCCTCAGATGCCTTGGGTGGAACTTGTGGCTCTTCCCCTTCAGAGCTGTGCAGTTTGTACAAATCTCTTGGGTTCCTCTAAATCTAGATTTCCTCCTATGCAAAACAGGGATAATAAAGCCTGCTTTCTAGAGCTGAGGGAATTTGATAAATTAATCTATGCAAAGTCCTTGATTGACATGTAGGCAACACAATAAGTTGTGGCTGTTATCATTTTGGGGATGAAAATGACAAGGGAAGGATTTTATGAGTTCAGAGAATGAAGACAATACCTCTTGCAGAGGTAGGTTATGAGAAGAAATATCATTTGATACAGGCAGGAGTTGAAGCAGGCTATAAGCCTTGGTAGTGAGGTACATAGAGAAGAGCCAAGAATACCCATGGATGACAGAGAAGAATAAGAAATAAGTGTGCAATAGAATGTGATAAGAAAGTTACCCCACGTGGTTGTAGCATATAAACATTATCTGCTGGCCAACACACACACGCACACACAGAGTGTTCTACTGTGGGCCAAGGGATAACTTGAAATGATATGACATAGTCATTAATTGCTGGCACACCGCACACGAGTCCAATTCATCTGATGGAATTATTGTGCTGTCAGAAGTAAAATGGCAGGAGTCTCTTTGAACAGCAAGTAGCTGTGCCTAAAGTGGCATACTTAAATAAGTATATGCTGTGGAGACGCACGCTAGGCCAACAAGCAGGCATTGCCCCTCCGTTCCAATGATACTGCTCTCTCACACGATCTGTTCTAATGTCTGCTTCTCCACACAAGGCAACAACAACAAGAGTTCTACTCTCCCTATAATTCACTACATGGTGGGGGGATTGAATAGCGTTGGATGTATATTTAAGATGTGGGGGGTGTGGGTGGGCGCAGTGCAGAAAAACCTACAAGGCAATTTTCTTCTGCTCCACAGAGTTGCTATAAGCTGGAATTGAACCAGTGGATTTCAAGCAATATGTAGGCTAAGTGATGATCTTTTCCTTGTTTCACAAGACTAGCAATTGTTGTGTGGATATAGTAACCTAGAAAAAGGCAAAAACTAGTTTTTCCTCTCTGAAAACAGAATGTATTGCTTAAAATAAAGCTGCTTCTTCTGAAGAATTGAGAAATGAAGATAACCTTGTCGATCATCATTCTGTGTAATTCAGTATTGGCTGTGATAAACAAACACATAGCATCTTATTGCCCTCTTTCCTTTAAATTAAAAATATAATCATAACCTACAATCCTTTTGTACTGTCAGGGCTAAGAACCAGATAAGCTAAATAAAAAAGGAGCTTGAGAGAGGCTAATTCATAGGAACCTTAATGACAGAATTAAAGTTAATAGTACAAGAGATATATAGTGCCTATGGCCAAAACCCATCACTCATGAGCATAATTGGAAAGAATGCTAAGTGATTTTTTTAAATCTAAAAGCTTTGCAGTTTAAGAAGTTACTCTTGTTGTGTTACTCTGGGTAGACTAGAAAAACAAATTTATATACATGCATATGTAGCTAAGAGAGAATGTTATATAAAGGGCAATTGTACATTAAGAAAACTACCCAGTCCTGTCCAAGGTCATAAGTCCGATATTAGCCCATATATCTGATACCAATTTATGAGTCTTCTTCAGACTCATGAAGCACATGCACTGATGCCAAACGCAGAGCAACCACAAGCCAGTGTGTGGGTGGAAAGTCTCTGGATGCAGTGGTGTTGTAAGCATCTCAGTGCTGGCAGGAGTCTCCACGTGCTTTCTCCAGGTCCAGGTTTCTGGCTGCATCAGGGTAGAAGCATGTGGCTTCCTCTCAGGGATGTCACACAGGGAACCAGCCTTGTCAGTCAAGCGTCTCCAAGGGAGTGAGTGTTGTCAGAAGGAAGTCTCCAAGGAAGTAAACTGAGGGAGATAGTGTCTCTGCCTCCAAGAAGAACTACATTTCCCAGAATTCTCGGGAGCAGGCCATGCCTACACAGAGATTTCATTGACTCTCTCTTGATTGACAGGTTAGACTCCTCCCCTGCACTCTTAATCCTCAAATTGACACCAGATTAGGTAACTGCCACACTTATATTATAATTTATAATATATATGCTTATATATATGCTGAATTATAATTTCAGCATACAAAGAAAGAATTCATTTTGAAAAATGAGAGCAGCAACAGACTTAGGGTACCTGTGATCATAAAATAAGAAAATTTACCTAGATAAAAGGCAAATTATTAAATTCTAGTAAGAATGAATTTCCTTTTTAAAGTGATTAGATGATTGCTAAGAGGATTTCGTTGGAAAGTCAATGAGAAATTAACAAGTGATGTGTACAAGTTAGGTCTGTGTCATGGCTGTGTTCTACTTCTTCACGAGTCAAAACACAGTCTTTGTGTAATATTATTGTCATTTAAGCTCAGCATATAAAATGCTGGACCCTTCTTCTATCTGTAAGACTCAAGATTCCACCTCTGACCTGGCTTCATGAATAATTCACCCTCCCTCTCTTTCCTCTGGGTTCCTGGTTTTACAAGTTCATTGAATAACAATTGAATCCCGGACTAAAAGTTATAAAGAGGCTGAAAAATCAATTTTGGATAGTGGGTTAGCTGACATGTATGTCCTTATTTAGGTTGCATGAGTGTTTAGCATTATCGAAGGAAAGGGAGTATTTATATTCAGTGATGGTCACATGTATACATGCATCCAGAGAGAGAGAGAGAGAGAGAAAAGAGAGAGAGAGAGAGAGAGAAGAGAGCACATGTGAGCACAACTGATTTACTTCTAGGGATTGCCTCATAAAATTGTGACGGATTGACAAATCCAAATTCATTTGTCAGGCAAAAAAGAGTCCTGCAGATTTGTGTCCCAAGATCCATAAGTTGGGTGACAAGAAGAATGCATATCTATTTGTATTCTGGGAGAGAGCATACACTTGGCTAATCCTATTTCAATTAATTTATTTCTTACATGAACCTATGAAAGGGAATTTTTTTAGTTTCCACTGTACTATACTGTAGAACAGCAACTAGATTTGTAATTGCCCTAACAACTGGCCACCATGGTCAAATCAACTTGATACCTAACATTAGCAATTGCAGTTAAGAGGGGTCTTTAATGGGTTATCATTATCTTCCAAGAATTTTTAATGTGCAAAGAAAGAACATGTTCTGACTTTCTGCCAACCCTGGCTTGGTATATAGGAAAGACTAATCTCTGTAGTTGTTGTTCCACTAATTTCCCTCATTCTAATTTTCCTTCAAATTACCAAAACAATCTTCTTTAAAATAATTACTAAATCAAGTGTGATTAATACCTTTCTAATAGGCCTTCAAGATGCCCGAAACAAAATTCAAGTTCTTTAATTTAATATCCACTTAAATCTTCTTACTATGTCTCCAGTGTCCTTACCTCTAGCCACGTATCTCTCCTGGCATATGAGTCCTCCTTCTCACTCGAGTGACCTTCTCAACCCAGGCCTCATAACTACCCTGTTAAAAACTAAGCTTCATGCAGGCAAAACTCTGCCTTGCTCATTGATGTATCCAAAGGACCGAGAATTTACTAAGCAGAGAATAAATGGATTATAATTATTTTGAGGTTGAAGGAATAAACTAAGGAATTTGTAAGTCATTGATTTCCTCCTTGGAATATTTTTCATCAAAAGAGAGTTTCTTCACCATTTCAGTCCTCTCTTCCATGTCCAAAGCAATCCCACGCCTTTTGCTACTGAGTTCATTCCAAGGTACAGTGACCCGATGGGAGAGTGCATTTGCCAAGGCTGTAATGCTGAGCGAGGCAGACTGCCGTGCAACTGCTGGGGGGTTCAAACCATCAACCGCATGGTTCAGTGCCATCAAGCCAAGGTCGACTCACAGCAACTCTGGACAGGGTAAGAACTGACATTGTATGTCTCCAAGACCAGAACTCTTTGTGGGAGGAGAAAGGCTTGTCTCAAGCCCTAATCCCAGTTGGTGATTCTGACCTTCTGACCTTGAGAGGAATCGCCTAACAGGTAATCACTATGCCGCAAAAAGTTCCTCCAGACTCCAAAGACACTATAGGTGTAATTATGTTGTTGTTCCAGATAATGTATATCCTTCAAATATATGACAGTGTTCATTATATAAAGTGACAGTGTTGAGGATTGAGACCTAAAATATGGGGGTTTGTCGACCCTTTTTAGGAGTGACGGTTTTGCTTTTTCTGGGTAGAGGTAGCGAAAAGTGACTCCAGAGAAGGAAAAACACATGCAAAGTGATTTCTTTTTGTTTTGCTTTGTTAACCAAGCTTTGTTTAACCAAGCTTTGATCAATTTTAGAGAAAAAAAAATGGATGTGGCCAGTAAAGTAAAATGTAAAAATTAAATCTACTACTTCCCTTTTAATTACAGTAAATTATAAAGTATTTCTTGATGTTTTAAAATAATATGCAGTGAAATGGGTAGGTTAGGGCTAAAGGAAAAAGTCTGCCCATTTGCAAACAGCTGCGGCAAGGGGAGTTGGTTTTCTTGATTCTGACTAGTTGAGTGGGAAAAAGAAATGAAAAAGAAGTGGTCTCCCTTCTTGGAGAAGCAAGGGCAGAATGTAGACAGAGGTAGGAGTCCTGGGATGAAGACACACAATCAATCTCCATTCTTCACTCTATCACAGTAAAGCTGAAAGAAAGAAACAAACAAACCCCTCCCCCCCCACACACACACAGGTGGACAACATTAAAAAGCAGCCAGAAAGATAAAGAATTGTCTTTCTTCAGAAACAAATATTTGTCCGACAGAAAATTTCACTGTAGACAGAAAGTCAGAAGACAATGGTTTCAAAGTTTTGAGAGCAAACACTGATCAACGATGAATTATGTCACATCCACTGCCTTCCTGTGAATTCCAACTCATGGCAAGCCCATGGGACAAAGCAGCAGTTATTCCAAGCTTTCTCAGGCAGTCATCTATCTTCACAGGAGCACAGGATCAAACGTGCTGCCCACTTTTGTCACTTACACTAAAGTGACCAGATTTTAAGCAGAACACCATTGAACGGAATGGGGCATGGTTCTTGAATAAAATTTTGGTCTATATGGAGCAACAAAAACGTTCATAGAATGCAAAAATAGTACTGTAATATATTTATTTTAATTTCAAAATGACGTGGGACAAATTGTTAGAAAGTGGGACGCCTGGTCACCTTACACTGCAGACCTTTCAGTAGCAGCTGGCCTTTAACTTCAGTAGAACTGTGGCATAGAGAGAGTGATCTGTCAAGGAGGAGATGTTTCCTAACAAATACCCTGTTAAGAGAGCTTAAAGGACATACTTTTATTGGGTATTCTTACATCACTTTTCACAGTCCATACATGCATCCAGCGTGTCAGGCACATTTGTACATGTGCTGCCATTACCATTTACAAAGCATTGTCTGAGCACTTGAGCCCTTGATATCAGCTCCCCATTCACCCCCCTTCTTCCCCTGCCCACCTGCCCTCAGGAGCCCTAGATAAGTTATAGATCATTATTTCCTCATCCTCTGCTGCCCCTCACTCACTTTCCCATTATTCATCCCCCGTCAAAGGAAGTTACATAGACTGATCCTTGTGATTAATTCCTCCTTTCTTCCTCCATCCTCCTCTTTGACAACAATTTTTTGACAAAAAGATATTAGAAGAGTCAAAAAAAGGAGATACGAACATTGGATGTAAATGCATTTGGAACACATAAGAGTTCTTTTCACCAGAAGAAGATTTGGCAGTCTGCTGCCATAAGAATTCACAGCCTTGGAAACGCAGTTTAGCAATTTTACTCTCTCTTTAGGGACATTCTAAGTTAAAATGGACTCACTGACAATGGACTTTTGTTTTTGTATTATTTCTGTTTGTTTTGTTTGATTTTCTCTAGAAAAAAAATAACCCAAATCACTTTGAGGGAGATTATTCACATTCTTATGTTACCAAAAGTCTGGCAAGATTTCTCCTAAATTTGAAAAGGAAAGAGAAACATGATAAGTATTCTAAAATTGAGAAAATTTTACTCCTCGGACTGAGAGCCTTCTACACCACCAAGTCATTGTGATTGTTAATTAATCTTCATTACCTATTATTTTTGGCAACAACTCAGTTTGTTTGCTTGTTTTCACTTTTGGTTATTAGAGTAATGTGCTGTCAACATTTTGTTCATACATTTTGCAATATCTGTACAGGTGTTAAGGAGCCCTGTGGTGTTCAGGGATAAATATCGGGCTACTTACTGCAAGGTGAGCAGATTGAAATTGCGAGTTACCCTGAGTTACCCTGAGACTGTCTACTCCTGTAAAGAGTAGATATGATCGCCTAAGACAAATGTGTGCATAAGCAAATGTGATGAAGAAAGCTGATGGTCTCTGGCTATCAAAAGATATAGCATCTGGAGTCTTAAAGGCTTGAAGGTAAACAAGTGACCCTTTAGCTCAGAAGCAACAAAGCCCTCATGGAACAAGCACACCAGCCTGTATGACCATGAGATGTCAAAGGATCAGGGATCAGGCATCAAAGAACTAAAGATTGCATCATTATAAATGAGGGGGAGTATAGATTGGGGACCCAAAGCCCATCTGCAGGTGAAACAACAACCCCTACAGAAGAGTTATGGGATAGAGATGAGCCAGTTAGAATAGTATAGCAATGATGAAACATACAACTTTCCTCTAGTTCTTCAATGCTTCCCCCCACTATCATGATCCCAATTCTACCTTACAAATCCTGCTAAACTAGAGGATGTACACTGGTACAGATAGGAACCAGAAACAAAGGGAATCCAAGACAGATGATCCCTCAGTGGTGAGAGTGGCAATGCCAAAGGGTGGAGAGAAGGTAGCGTAGCAAGGGGAATGGATTATAAGGATCTATATATAACCTCTTCCCTGGGGTACAGACAACATCCTATATGTTTTACATGTGTTATCTCCATGATAGTCATATGTGATTCTCTTTCCCTGGTAAGGAAATGGGGTTTAGAAACAATCATACTCTTCCAAATGGTTACATATCTGGTAGGTAGAAAGAACTGCAAAATCAAATAATGATCACAGCCCCATCTGAGATCCCTTTTGTGTGTTCTAGGGTTCTGGAAGGGCAAGTCTTCTAACTAAATACACATAGGATCAGGTGATTCACAGTTTTTAGAAGAAGGTGGACAACGCATGATCATAAAGAGACCTCTAACTAGTTACAAAATGATAGCTTAATAAAATAGAAAAATCCCTCATCAAGCAATTTAGTGGTTCAAAGTCAGCACTGTGATTCTTCTACCCAGAAACATATGACCACCAAGGTTCCAAGAGACAAGACTTCATCCCAGTTAAACGTAAGGGGCACAGGAAGTCTAGGAAGGGAGTCACTCTTTTTCCTGCTTCTGTGCCATTAGTCTAAATTAATCACTCGACCAACCTAACAGCAAGAAATCTAAACAACGTTTGTTCGTATATTGGTCAAAGTTAGTTGGGGATGAAAGACAAATTAGGGTTCTCTGTGTAGCAGTCTAGAAGGTTGCACACTGAGTTGCTGGCCACGAGGTTCAAACCAGAAAATTGCAGGCCATGAAGTTAATGCTAATGCAGAGCGACCCTTTAGGACAGGGTTGACTGTCCCCTGTGGGTTTCTGCGATTCGCTTGACAGGAGTAGAAAGTTCCATCTTTCTCCATTGTTGGTGGTCATGGAATGCCGACTTTGCAGTTAGCAGCCTAATGCGTAACCCCTGGGCCACCAGGACTCCTTAGAGCGAGACCAGCAGTTAAAAACTACCAGCTGTCCTCAGCAGAAGGATGAGGCTCTTTCCTCCTGGGACTATTCAGTGCTGCAAACGCAAAGGGTCATTTCTATGCTGTCCTATTCAGTCACTATGAGGCAGCATTGATTCTGTGGCAGTGAGCTTGGTTCTGGAGGTTTGGTTTCATTTACTAGTTGAATCTGTCTAGAACATAAAAGAAAATAGCCAGAAAATTAGGATATAGGCCAGTTGGATAAAGCATTTTGACGTGAATAAAAATATCTACTACAGTCAATAATGGAAACTCTTAAAAATACTTATTTCAATATGAAAGAACTATGCACAAATTATAAATCACAGTCTGATGTATTAACAAAACTTGAATGCATCTTCATACAATGCTCATTTGAGTCAAGAGACAAAAACACTAGCAGTGCCAATAAATTCTGTTACCACTGACCTTACTCACCTCCCCAAGGAGGACCATTAGGCTCACTTCTCAAGAGTAGATTAATATTTTCTTATTTTTAATGTCATTATATTATGGGACTCACACATATTGCAATTCATTGCAATAGTTTATTCTAGTGCAGTGTAGAGTCAATTATAGAAGACATTTTAATTTACTTAACTATTGCCCTTAAACAAACAAAAATTTTTTTCTTATTTTTAGAAGGTAAAAATAATATTGCTATATTACTTTCTTTAGTGCAATGTCCCTTTTTCTTTTTTGGATGTATACCCAAGGAAGGGAATTTTTTCATATAAATTAAACAACACAAAACCAAAACACTGTCCTCCAGTTGACTCATCACGAACCTGTAGGTCAGAGTTCAACTGCACAGACCACCCTATCATTCACCTGCCTGGCAACTGCTCCATGTGAATGTCAGTCTTCAGTCCCGTGATTACCCTGGGAGTGATGCGGCTTTTGGGTACTGCTGAGTTGGGTCCACCTGACAGCAGTCCTCTCTCCAACAGCACCAAACACCTGCTATCCTGTCCATCCTCACCATTCCTCTGAAGCTGGCGTGGAAGGTGTTTCTCTTTTCTCTGTCCCTACATTTTGTGAAACACGATGTCCTATTCCAGGGATTGGTCTCTCCTCATCACATATACAAAGTACTTGAGAAGAAGTCTCACCATCCTTGGCTCTCAGCAACATTGTGGCTGTACTTCTTCCAAGACAATTCTTCTGGATGTGAATGAACTATGGAATTGCATGATATGTGAATTAGGTGCCAATAAATCTGTTTCAGGCCAAAACAAGCAAACAAAAAGATTCTTTTTTGTTGCTACTTTGGCAGTCTGAAGTATTTTCAATATTCCTCATCAACATGATAATTCATGAAGATGCGGGTACTCTTCTTCGACTCTCTTTATTCAATGTCCAACTTTATCATGCATCTAAGACAATTGAGAAGACCATGGTATTATAATACCATTGTCAGGCACATTTTAGTCCTAAAAATCACATCTGTGTTTTACAGCACTTTCAAGAGGTCCTGGGCAGCAGCTTGGCCCAGTACAATGTGTCCTTTGACCGCTTGGCTGCTCCTCCCATGAGCACTGGTTGTGAACCTATGCAACACAAAAACGTTGGCCACTTCAATCTTTTTTCCATTTGTCATTATGTTACCCATTAGTTCAGTTACAGGTGTCTCTGTTTTTAGTACATTGAGTTGCAATCCACACTGATAGCTGAGATTCTTGATCTTCATTAGTAAGTACTTCAAGTTCTCCTCATTTTAGCAAGCAAGTTTTTGTCATGTGCATATTGCAGATTGTTAATAAGCTTTCCTCTAACCCTGATGCTTCATTCTTCTTAATATAATACAGCTTCTCTGATTATTTGGTGGGTATACATATTGAATAGGTATGATGAAAGGATACAGCCCTGGCCTGACCTACACCATTACCGATTTTAAACCTGTAATGGTTGAATGTTGAGTATTTCTTTTGAGTACAAGACTCTGTGTATTCTTTCCATCTTCTGTTGATGCTTCCTTCATCATGCAGTATTTCCCTATTGACCATTTCAATATTGAAATTGGCTGGAAAATATCTGAGCTAAAAATATGGTCTTGGTAATGAAAACTAAGCTGGAGAGTACAGGGTAGAATTTTTCAGGACCAAAGATTTGTTCAGAGCAAACCTTTTTTTTCTTTAACATTACAGGAGCTGACTGGAACAGGGAGCCATAGAAAATGTAAAATTTGTATAGATCTTATCTGTTTTTCTGTCCCCTTCCAATGTCTATGTCCCACCAATGTGAATGTAAAACATCTCCACAGCCTTGAACTTCACTTTCAGAACTGCCACCCCCCCAATCCATCCTCCACCCCACAGTCAGAATGCCTTTTTAAGATCGTCAGAGTCCATGATACTGTCTTGTCACTTTAAAATATTCCAGATCTTTCCACAGCCTTAGGATAAAATCCAAACTTCTTAGCAGGATCCAAAACGCCCTGCAAAACTATCTCTGGCTTTGCTCTCGCCTGCAATGCACTCTGCCCTTCTCTGCACACCACGTGTATTGATTTGGATGAAAGTTCCTGGAAACTAGAACGACTTCCTCATTCCAAATTCTTTGGGAGTCTTAATTTCTCAACCTGGCCTATTCTTTCCTTGAAACTCACACTGCCTGATATCTCTTCAACCTACACTGGGCAGCTTTTCTTTGATCATACTATCTAAACAGTTTCCTCAAGCTTATGTCTTATCATAGCACACCTTACTTGAATCTACAGAGGATGATCAAAACCTCTAATTGTCTCTTAACAGTAAATTGTGTACATGTGTTGCATGACAGTTTATGCAACTATCAGTAGATAATCTGAATGAATCAAACAATAAACCAATATATGCCTCTTACGCCGTTGCTGTTGGGCAACTAAATGGTGGTGTAGCAAAGTTATGATAGATATGATATATGATGTAAACTCAAGTTTTAGAGAAAAGACGTGGCATGCTTAGCATGGATATCTACAGAAAGGAAGCGTAAACTACCCATAAAATGGGCAAAAACAAAATTGTATAATTCAAAGATAAGTCTTCACAAGATAGCATATATTCAGGAGACAAGAAAGCAAAATGGCAGACAATAATATGGACATGAGTGAGAAGGTCAGAAGAGATTACAGAATGGAGAAGACAGAGGTCTGTGTCATAATATTGAAGAAGGAAGGGCTGACATGGAGACTTCAATGGGTGGCAAAGCACCAACAGCAGAGTGGGGGAGGAGCACAGGGAAATGGGAGCTTCTATCAAGAGGGTTCCAAAAAGCAAAGGCACTGCCATCAAGTCTAACCCATGGTGACCATATAGCAACTACCCTAGTACATTTTCTGAGATTTCAACTCTTTTGGGGAGTAGAAAGTCTCATCTTTCTCTCATGGAGTTGTTGGTGGACTCCAACTGCCTGCGTTATACTTAATTGTTCAATGGGTAAACCCCCTTGTGCTACTAGCGTTCCATCAAGAATGTCAGGAGAAGCATTCTGTGATACTCATCCTCGACACACTCACTGAAGACAAAAATGTATGCATAAACAAATGTGGGGAAGAAAGCTGACGGTGCTTGGTGATCAAAAGATACACTGCCTGGGGTCTGTAGGCTTGAAGTTAAATAAGAGACCATCAAGCAGAGAAGCAATAAACCCACATGGAAGAAGCATACCTGCTTGTGCAACCATGAGGTGTACATGGGATTGTGTCACAGACACCAGAAGAACTCCCACAACACACACAAAAAAACATTGTTGAGAATGAGGGGCATTGGAGCAGAGATCCAAAACCGACCTGCAGACAATAGGACATTCCCTTAAAGAAGGACAAGGATGAGTCAACCATGGTGCAGTATGCCCCTGATGAATACACAATATTCCTCTGATTCTTTGAGGCTTCCTCACCCCCCACTATCATGACTAGTTATGCCTTTCAGTTCTGGCTAGACTGGAGCATATATACAGGTACAAATAAGAGTTTGCAACACATGGAATCCAGGTCATGCACATCTCTCAGGAACAGAAATCGGGGTATCTATAACAGGAGGTTAGGGGACAACTGGGGGGAGAAAGAGGGTAGAGGGCATGGATCACAATGATTGATGCATAACTCTCTCCACCCACCCCACCCCAAGTCGGGGAATAAACAACAGAAATGTGCGTGGAGGGAAATAGCAGTTGGTGTAATTTAAGATATGAAATAAAAATGATTTATCAATGAGTCATGAGGGGAGAGAGGAGTTTCTATCAAGGTCTTAAATAGAAAGTCAATGTTTAGAAAGTGATGATGGCACCATACATACAAATAGACTTGATACAATTGATGTATGGAAGAAAAGCTCTAAGAGCCCCCAACAAAATGATTTAAGTGTCAGGAGAAATTATTTAGGGTGACCTACGATAGAATGGATGTGTTAGATTTGGTGCTTAGGAGACCAAGTGACTTTGAAAAGTCCCAACCAAGTGGCATTGGTCATAATTTTGTTTCACATTCCTAGTTTTACCTGGGGTTTGCACTCCATCACACTCTTTTAGTGACTTTTGGAACCCTGAGCATGACAAAATAAAATCATTATGTATCTCAGCTTTCAGCTTTAAGAAAGAAGTCATCATTGCAAAGGCTGGTCTATTCAAACTTGGCAGAACTATGAAAGGAAACTCATGAGCATCTGTAGCAAAAACTACCAGGGGCACTTTCAGAAAATGAAAGCGGTACCAAATGCACATCAAACAGGGAAGAGCGATGAAAGGCAAGAGGCTGTGACCAACAGCAGTTCACACAGCCTGCCAGGGTCTGGCTGGCCAGTCAAGATCACAGGTGCCTTAACTTGCTCTATTCCTTGCTAAGTGCATTCATGCCACGAGTCAGTAGAGATGCAGCCATGCACTATATCTTGAAGCTGAACTGTCACTGTCCTGCAGTACGGAATTGAACACCCTTGTGCCCACCCAGCTTAAAAGCACTGTCCTACTACAATTAAGCCCCTTGCCAAACTCCAAATTGATCTCAAACAGGAAGGCACTGGAGCCTAGAGAAAGGGTTGCTGCTCAGGATGGAGCAGCCTCACAAAAGGAACGGAGATGCTGGACATTTTCATGTTATGTCTACTATGTGCTACAAATATTTTTGGAGGTAATTATCCTACTCATTTTTTTAAAAAGCACTGATATCAGCAGTGATGAACTGCAAGAGGACATGCCTATAAACATTATCCATTGCTTATGAATGAAACAGACAAATTTCACCTAACTGCAGTAAAAATGAAGAGTTAAGAGAGAAGAAAATCACTTTTTTTTAATCATTCCACTTGGCCTGGGGCAGTGGTTTGTAGAATTGGACACACCGTTTGTTAACAGAGAGCTGTGGCAGGCGCTGTGTTTTTTGTCCGCAAGCCTGTTTACGGTGGGACGTATGTAGGATAGGAAATTCTGGGTGGCAAGCTGAAAGAAAGGAAAGGAGGGTGGTGCAGCAACGCTGGGCGGTGATTGGACGGGTGCCCTTTCATTTCCTGTTTGTGGGAGGCAAGCAGGACAGCTGCTCGGGTGGGTGAGGGTTCCTGAAAGAGACTTCTGGAGCAAGAGAGGGCTCAGGTTGCTGTGGATGCTACTTCAGCTGCAGTGGTTACAGCAGCACCGCTAGGTAGTGTTGTCCTGACGGTCTCCATGGCAACACGGGGGGGTGGAAGTGACGAAGACGCCCTCCACCCTGTGAGCTGCCGCCTGGCCTCCCTGGCCCTCCAGTCCGCCCTTGGCTGGTCCTCCAATCACGCGGCGCCGGGCTGCGTGCTCAGAGCTCCACGCGTGGGAACTGCGGTCCACCCTTCAGGCCTTCAGCATCTAACAGCACAGTTGCCTTGGCAACGGCTGGGGTGCGGAGGAAGGCCAAGGCTCTTTTCCCTCTAGCGTCCCCCATTGCGCTCAGTCCCCAGGGTACCAGGTCCTAGATGAGATCTCCATATCCTCAAGCAGAGCTGAGACATGGGGAGGCCCAGGGGGGCCTGGCTCAGCTGTTCCGTTCTCTGAGAAGGGGGTGGCGGGGGCGACGCCTGCCTCTGGCAGATCCGCAGGTGAGGCTCTTCTTTCCACCCTTGACGCTCAGGGACAGTGCTTAGGAAATGCAGGTATAGTCCACCCACTGAGGGTTTGTGCAGAAGCTTCATAGAGTCCTAGAAGCCTTTTGGGAACCTTGCCCCACCCCAATCATTCACATATCAAAGCCCAAACCTCAGTGCAGGACGCCTTGCAGACTGCAAATAGGCTTGTTCCTTCAATTCCCGCCCTTCCCAGAAAGGCCACTCCCAAGTCACTAGCCCTTTCACTCCAACCCTGCTGTAGAGCACTCTCAATTTTCAAACCTCTGCAGTTCCCTGGTCTGGGTGCAGCTTGGGGGAAGAGGCCCTGAAAGCCATAGCAGGAATGCAACCCACACAGCCCCGCCCAAGGAGGGCAGCGGCTTCCTGCTGGGCCAGGTCTCCAGGCTGAAGAGGGGCTGTCAGGGACTTGTAGGCCACCTTTAGCTAGGAAAACCAAGCATCAGTGCAGTAGGGGCACCTCTAATAGGTGATTCAAAATTGTTTACAGAAATAAAATTTTCCCAGAGACAGAAAGAACTGAGTCATACATTGATTTACTGTAGAAGAGTCATGCCTGGCAGCAAAGTCAGTGGGGACTGCTGCTCTGCTTACCAATGCATCCAAAGGAACCGTGATTTTGTAAGATGGAAATACTGGTGGCAAAGTGTTGACAGAGGACCTAGGGAAGGGGCAGCAGAACCACTGATACCAGTACTGATTCAATCTGCACTCGGTAAGTGTGAGCACAGCCTTCCCATCCTCTGCAAAGGGGACCCGTCCCTTTCTTCAGCAACAAGAAACATTTTGCTACTGTCACCAGGAAACTCATAATAGAAGTTTCTATCATAGTCTTTTATATAATCCCCCAAACTCTATAATCAATTCATTCACAATCAGTGAATGTGCCGCTTAATACACATAATGTAATTGATTTTCTAACAGCTGTTCATGAAGATTCTTTTGTAAATCAGTATATTGTTTTATAATTGTTGGTGATCTAACATCCATGGCAAAATGAACCCTTCCATGGAGGAAACAAAAAAATTCCCTAGTACAATTAGTAGGTTATGTCAGAAATTTAGAAGTACATATGTACATAGATAGACATAAATGCAATATATGCATGTGTTACATATATCCACATGTAATAAAGCATTTCAAATAGACAAATGAAGTTGCTTCAAATATATACACTAATCTTAGTCAGAATCGACTCAAAGGTAGTGGGTTATATATATTCACCTGGGTTCTGAAATATGAAAGATCTTTGAATTAGACTTTTGAGATTAGATATAAATCTCAGAATAAAAATTGAGTGCTATCTGATTGAGCAATAATTTCTAGATGTTCTAATGTCCACTTTTGAATACTCAACTTTATAAAAGTGAGGTTATTCTAAAGAATTTTACTTTAAATACGATGTAGTAATTAGGAGAATAAGAAAGACTATGGGGGCAGCTACATAATCTGTCAACTTACAAAGGAACAGTCTAGCTTCTCACTCAGCCACGGCCTTCTCCTGTGGATCTTGGGAACTCCTGTCTTCCTCACAGGAGGTGGGATACACACTCGCTCTGCTTGGCTTCCTGCTGACAAGCCAGGTAGAGCTAAGCTGATGCTGACGGGAAGAGCCCTGGAGAAGGAGGAGTCACACGGAGAACCACACCAGGACTGAGATGTTCCCATCACCACTGGATCCACAAGACTGTCCATTCACTGGCCTGTCATCTTCCTGCATTCAGTGTCATTGCAATGTGTTCATGAGTCTGAAGAGGAATTATTGACTGACATCAGACATATGAGTTAATATCAGCCTTACAGACTTGATCCGGACTAGGCTGGGATACTTCTCTTTCTATACAATTACTGTTTTATATAAAGTTCTTTCTTATACACATAGGAGGCTCCCTGAATTTGTTTCTCTGGTCTAGCCTGACTAACACAACTATATGTCTTTAGATTAATCACTTACCCAACTTCTAACCTATTCCTATACTCACAGAAAACTTTCTCCTGCTCTTCAAGGACATTACACACTGTTTCAAGTGTCAAATTGCTAACTTACACCCTCAGGATCTCACAGGAGAAAGCTAAAGACCAGAGTTCCTTAAATTTCAAGAATGTAGACAATTAATTAAAGGAACAGGTAAGTAGGAAAACTTTTAGACTTAAGGCCTTTTCTTTTACAATGGAAAGATTAACATGCTCTCCCAGTTTTCATACATTTTACATGGAATTGGGGCCTTCTGGAAGGTTTGGAATACTTTCAACTGGCTCTTCAAGCTCTGTTCTGTTTTCTTCAAGGCTCATTATAGATGAGAGCATTAAAATATAAGAATTAGGCCATAGATGCTTAATAAATCTGTCCAGATGAATAGTTACCTGAACATTTAATAAGACTGCTCCCTAGAATTCAAGAGACAAAAATAAAAGGCCATACATTAACAAAGTGTTTTAAGGAAACTAGATAGAGAAACGTATTCTTAGTACATAATTTTTATTAATATTAGATGTCTCTAGGTAATAGGATCAGAACAAATATTTTTTAAATCACTTTCTCTACTTTCAAGAAATCTACATTAAGAAATGTCAGATGAATAATAAAACTCAGTACGTTAATCTTTAAAATGCATATATTTCTCTATGTCAATCGATTAGTTGTATGCAAAAAAGATTTTACATCATCAATATTTTAGATGAGCTAACTTACAGTTTGTATTTTGAAAAGCCAATTTAATAAAAATTTACAAAATGCCTCTTATCAAGCACTGAGAATTATTCATAGGTTCTATCAAGAGTCAATACAGAATAAAAGACGTGTACTCCAAACTCCAGGACACCCAATCACTCATCTTAAAAGAAATTGATTATTTAAAAATATCCATCAACTTTACTATAAGGTTTGTCTTAAACATCTGAAGCATTTTAGAATGAAAACCTGACAGTCATTACCCACAGCTATATCATAATAGAACCACATTATGGCTTATCTGGAGTAGTGAATTACAACCAATTTATAGTGTAGATGTGAAATATTTGATCAGAAGTACATGGTTCATGGGAGGGAGACAGGGCGTCCTACTTGCACATACATTTACAGTTTGGGAAATGAAACCCACAGGATGAGTTACAGCTCTGACTCGATGTCAGGGACTTGGGTGTGGTCTGGAAGTTACTAAAACAATAACAAGAGTCACCTTGCAATCTCCACTTCCACAGGGCACACCAGTTTGAAAGACAGATCTTGCACCAAGATCTGAGTAGAGTAAACAGGCTCTGTCAGCAGAGGGAGATGTAAAGGCGTGTTTCTTACCGAAAGTTGCCAGCTGCCATGGCGTTGGGGGCGGGGGGGGGGGGGGGTATTGTCTGTGTGCAACAGAACAACCAGTGGCTTATCCTGAGCCATCCTTATGGTTTTTCTTCTGTTGGAGCCCATCATTAAGACCATTGTCAATCTATCTTGTCCAAGGTTTTCTGCATATTCACTGGTAACCAAGCAAGATCTCATTCTCTATGAGCCGGTCTCTCCTCCTCCTAACATGTCCCAACCACGGGACAGAAGTTTCAAACCCTGGTCTCTAAGGGGTATTCTGACTACACGTCTTCTAAGACAGATTTGTTTATTCTTTTGGCATGATACTTCACACCTTTCCTGATGTCAAACCACGTAGTATGTCCTTGTTCTGTTTGCACAACTGCCTCTTGATCCATGTGCAAGTTCAAGTCTATGAGCACAATGAATTGTTCCAGAATTCTCATCATGACAGTAAATGTACATAAGTGCAATAATGTCCACAGAAACAATAGAAAAATAAACTCACAGCCTCATGAATTTAAAGCCAGTTGGCTATTACTCCAATAGGTATCCACTACATACTAGCCATCACCTCTATCTTCTGTAATATGTGTTTATACATTCACACCAAGTAATCCTCCCAACTTATACGGTCCCTCATTTTCCCCTTTCATCAATGTTCCACATCTCAAGATGCAAGTTTCAACTGAGCTGAGCAACGAAGCCCCGAGTTCTGCCCTCTGCCTGCAACATTTCCCACAGAACTTGCTATCCAGGTGCCATGGCACAGCTCCTCTCGATCTCTGCCTTGTGACCACCCCCTGGGTCGTCCTTGGGGCACTGCTGTACATGCTGTGCACCACAGGGCCAGCGAGTATATCATACATCTGTAAACGTTTCCCTCTCCCTCTCCTGATTCGTATTCCACCTCATCCCTCAAACATCACCACGATACCACGCTAACATGGCTTAATTGATATATAATGTTCCCTTAACCTTTAACGTAGTCATCTCTGAATCCATACACCTCCCACATATACAGTTACTAAGTGTAACTATTAAACATAGCTCAGAGCTGTATTTCTTGGCTCTGTTACTTATTAAACCTATTCTCTACTCCACCTACTGCATTAAAATACATATACTCCCAATTCATTCTCTCACAGTTGCTTCATCTATCTTTAAAAATTAAAAATCTGAGACTATTTTATTTCTTCAAGTATTGGTAGACTTGAGCATCAAGTTGCCCCTCACCCCCGCCCTCTGCCACATAAAGCTGTGTTCCAGAGCGTTTTCCAAAGGGTAGTCTCCCACAAAGAGGTGACCACCCCTTTTTCCAAGACACCTCTCGGTGGACTGGAATCTCTAACCTTGGGGTTAGCACCCAAAGGAGTGAACTGTTTAGACCAGCAAGAGACACTCGTATTAAACTAAAAAGATTCTACCAACACATATAATAATTAGACCCTGGATTAAATATAACCAACAAAATCCAAACGCACTGTTCTGCTCACACATCTGTATGGGAAATCCTCAAGAGTCAATAAAAGTAACCTGAAAAACAAAACACCAATAACAAAGGCCAGTAGGATGAACCCCAATAGCAGACAATGACAAAAATAACAAGAATGGTGCATCCCTTAAGTTACACCATGTCCAAATGGCAGTTCTGGCATCCTACAGAGATTTAAATTGTGTTCCTTTGAAGTATTTTCTGAGTCTTGGGAACAAAAAGAGAAAACCTTAAGAACCAAGTTTAGGTTTAGCCTGGGTAGAGCTATGTGCTCCAATGAAATGTTTGGTAAACAGAACTTGTCTTAGACAAATGAGCAGATGCATTGTCATGATGGGACGGAAAAAATTTTCCTGGGCAGAATTTTCATGGTCTTTTTCTCATGAGTCTTGTTTTCAATTTTCTAAAAGCTTTTTCATAACAAGACCTCATGATCACCTTGTGTTCTTCAAGAAAAAAACTCTCAAGATTACTTCTTGGGAATACAAACAAACAAACAGCACACACACACACACACACGCCATCATCTATGAATCAATTTTCCTCCCTTGAATTTACCTGATCCAGCAGATCCTATTGGACATCGCTGTTTTGATTGGGCTTTTTTTTAAGGCAACTTAATGACAGCTTCGTGATTACACATTGGGCTACTAACTGCAAGGTCGGCAGTTCAAAGCCACCAGCCACTTCACAGGAGAAAGATGAGGCTTTCTATTCCCCTAAGGAGTTTCTCTCCTGAAAACACACAGGGGCACTTTGGATCTGTCCTATTGGGCTGTTAAGAGTCAGAGTTGACTCCATGGCAATCAGTAAGGATGAGAAATGTATCACCGAGAACTTCTCTGTAACCATCCACTAATCAGAGAGGGACGCTTAAAACTGGGTGTGTACAACAAATTACTGAATGTTGAAACTGAAAGTCTAGGAGTGATACTTTTTGACTTTCCATCATAGATTTTAAAATAAATATATAATGTAAGAACAATTATATTGTCTATATACTGGGTTAAGAAGAATTTTTTAGCTAATCCCAAATACCAGTAGATTTTAACTCACACAGAATGAGGATGATTTGAGTAATTAAGAGAAGGATAAGTTGTAAAATTTAACAAATATTAAGTTTTAAATGTAAATGACTAAGATCATAAGCCAAATGTATAAATTCTAAACAAGCATAAGGGAAAGTAGAATATAATTTTTGTAATCATAGAAAAGTTAAGGTAGTAGAAAAGAAACATTAACAAGTCAAGGAAAATAATAAAAAGTAAAATAGAAATAACAATAACAATATCATTTAAGATGCAGGAAAAATAGAGACACTTTCTGGAATATAAAAAAAACTAATAGAATTCATTTCTAATGACTGTAGTACAGGAAATATCCTTCTACCAGAAGGGAGTGGTAGCAGATGGAAATATAGATCTGAAAAAAAGGACAAAGAGCACAAGAAATAGTAAGCACATGAGTGGCATAGAAGATTATCTTTTATTTCAATTACTTTAAAGTAATCTAATTAAAATAAAAGTGATCATCGAATCACTCTTGACTTATGACAGCCCTACAGGAAAGGGTAGAACTGTCTATGTCTGTGTGGGTTTCTGAGCCTGTAACTCTGCCTGGGTGTAGAGTTAAGTTACTCCCTTCTATAAGTGGTACAGCAATACCCGAAATTAACTTTATTAAGTGAAAGATGTATGCCATCACTAAAACAACAAAATAGCTGTAACTCGGAAGTCAAAAAGTAAGATAAAGTAACAAAAATATTTAATCACTTCAAAGAGTATAGGAAAAGAAACAGAAAATCCATGGAACAAATATACAACAAGTAAAACATATATATACAACAAGCAGCAAGATGGCAAAGTTAGCCACAGTCATATATAATTCAATAAATCCAGACTCAACCAGACGACGAGGAAAAGCAAGATGCTTCATTTCAAAAGTCAAAATTCCATGCAAGTAAAAGCGTAGAAGAAGATATACTTTATCCACCATAGGGAACCAGGATGCAGGAGTGGTGGTCTGGTTGACTTACTATTTAAAAAATCAATTAATTACTTATCATATTGGCAAAGCACATTTGAATATATATATATAATTTCTCAATAACACTAGGAAAAGCATTTAGAAAAATCCATGATCTGTTCCTGAAAAAGACAATAAATTTGGTACAGAATGTGATGTCTTCAACATTTTAAAGAACAAATGTTTTGCTACTTCCTACACATAACACACACCTAATTATGTATTCCACAAAATGATGTACAATGTGATTCATGTCTTAGCAATATGAATTGTTAAACTTTGTCTTTTATCTGTCTCCTCTCATTCCACATCCAAATCATTATTTTAATTTTCAGTCTATTCTGTTGCATCTCAGCCTTTGACTATGTTGTTCCTACCACTTTGCCCACATCCAATTTTTTTATAAGTTCTTATGTTCAGCTTCTTAGGGACATTCTAAAGGAGAATAAATTCTGTGACTAACATATAGAGGCCAACTGAAATCCTTGGCTTGTGGCCTCCTCGTCCATCTCAGTATCACAACTGCTTCTATTTCCACACCCCTTTCGCTAAATGGAGCCTTCTTGTCTGCTTGTTAGGACTCCTGTGATTATTTTGGGCCCGCCTGGATACTCAAAGATAGTTTTCCAATCTAAAGAGACAAAGCTTAAACGAAATTCATTTGTCATGTAAGGTAGCATATTTACAGGTTCTGGAAATTCTGACATGCACATTTTTATGGGTCATGATTCTATTTACCACATTGCTCAAAAATATTTGGAGTCTATATTGGAAAATCTATTTAATTATTGAAAATGTTCTTTTTTTTTTTTCCTGCTCTGGAAGACAATTTTGATTTACAAGGAAATGACTCTTGCTTCCCTTTTAAAAATTTAAGTGAAAAGTTTCATGAGTATTTGCTAGTTTACAACCTCCAAGTCATGAAGGGAGAAGGGTATAAATATGTATCCAGGACAATAAACTCCAATTTTTATATTTTCTCATATAGTCTCTGGAATTTTTCTTTGGGGACTGCTTGATGAAAATATTAAACTGGCAAGTCAATTTGTAAGGAAAGAAACTCACTTTATTGTGAGTTGCATTACATTTATAGTTCAGCAAGACATGCTGCCCTAGTTTAGTTTTGTGAATTCAGAGTACTACGGAATACAATAGGAATAAAATGCAATTTTCACAAAAAACAACAATAGCCAGAAAACATGTAAGCCAACCTGATTTGCTAAACATTTTCCAAGTGAACACATTTGCCTTCACAGAACTCATGTAAACAAGGTGATGGCAGTTATGAACTATTAGTAAAGAGGTAATGTAGTATTTGAGGGGATGGTATGATTACTAATTTGTTATTTCATATCTGAAATATATATAAACAAATGCTTCATCTCCTGTTTCCTTCAGAACAGCTAAATTGCTTTGGATTATTTGCTCCTCATCTGTGTTCTAAAATGGGGAAAACAGTTCCATTACATTGTGGCAGGCAAGGTCATTTCTTGACCTATTGCATGCCTAGTCCACCTGGGACATCAAGTTGCAGTCCTTCATGAGGGTCTTTCCTTTGTCTTTTCCTCTCCCTAACCACCTGTTGACATGCAGGCCATTGCCCTCACAAGGATGGCTTGTCCTTCCAGTCTGCCCTCACAAGGATGGTTTGTCCTTCCAATCTGGTCTCTGAATTTCTGACTCTTATTGGTATTTCCTTGCACAAAAATTTTCACTGAATGCAATATAAAAAGTGGCAGCCCCTTATGGAAGGGTTGTGGGGAGGAGACAAGACAGTCAGGGTACAGTACAGCAATGATGAAATATGCAACTTTCCTTTAGTTTTCAAATGCTTCCTCTCTCCCACTATCATGATCTGAATTGTACCTTACAAATCCGATTAGACCAGAGGATGTACACTGGTACAGATAGGAGCCGGAAACAGGGAATCCAGCACAGATGATCCCTTAAGGACCAGTGGGGAGAGTGGTGACACCGGAAGGATGGAGGGAAGGGGGAGTAGAAAGGGGGAACTGATTATAAGGATCTACATATAACCTCCTCCCTGGGGTACAGACAATGGGAAGTGGGCGAAACATTTGACAAGACAAAATTATAATAGTTTATAAATTATCAAGAATTCAGGAGGGAGGGAGAAGCAAAGAGGGGATGGAAAAATGAGGAGTCAATATCAGGGACTTAAGTGAACAGAATATGTTTTGAGAATGATGATGGCATCAAAGGTACAAATGTGCTTTGCATACAATGGATGTATGGCTGGATTGTGCTAAGAGTTGTATGATCCCCCAATAAAATGATTTTTAAAAAAATAAATAAGTAAAAATCAAGTTATGTATATATATATATACACACACACATATATATATTTAGAAGCTTATTATATCCACTACCTACACCCCTGATGAGACAATGGTTAAGCACTCCCTAGCTATGAGAAGGTCAAGGGTTTGAACCGGCTGGCTGCTCTGAGAAAAGACCTGGCGAGCTTTTCATACAAAGATGGCAGCCGAGGAAAACACAAAGTGCATTGGAATGGACTCCACAGCACACAACAATCTCAAACTCAGATCTCGCTCAGGTATTACTCTACTCTGCATTCCTACTGTACAATGACTCTAGCGTCAGCCTCTGAATCTTTTCTCCCCCCACTCCCCCCCCCCCCCCTTGTCTACATGATTGCTGTTGCTGCGATTCCTTCTCTTCCACCTCACAGTTACTCTTCACAGTTGTCCACGCTCAGGATCATGAGGGTGGAGTCCCTTGTCGCAGCCACCATGTCAATCCATTTCTACTTTACCAAACATAACCTTTTCCAGAGTCTGTTTTCTCTTGTGAAAATATTCAAACATTTGCTTTTTCTTCCTTCCGGGAAGTCTACGTATAAGTTTCAATATTCTTTGCCAGCACCATACTTCAAATGTTTCCATCTATCCGTAGTCTTCCCTATTTGCTGTGCAAGTTTGGCCTGCTTGTGCGGTGGTTAAGAGCATCATGCCCCGAGTCAGGTGCTCTCGAGTCCTCACAGGGCCCTTCTTGCTCGGCCACACTTCGGAGAGGCTCTTGAAGCTGATCTTCCCCCGGTTACACACTGCTAGACTTACTGGCCACTGCATCCGTACGCACTGGCTGGGCTCTCTGCAACATGAAGCCCTCGACCGTTTCGAGAGCTTCTCTGCTTGTTCTCATGTTATCTATCAGTTCGGATGTGAGGATCTTTTGTTTTCCGTACATCCCGTGTGACTCCAGAGTGAAGGTTCCTCCGCGTGTTGAACAAGCAAAGCTGTGTCCTCTGTATTCCCCAGTTGGCTACTAAGTCTGCCTCCCATCCTTCTTGGTTCTTAATATCACACACAGATTGATAAGGATGGTGAGTAACTGTTAATAGTAAAGTCTCATATTTTAAACCACATGTATTTTCTTCATAATTATATTGAAATTACACCCCCTCCAAAACAAACAAGCAAACAAGCAAAAATCAGGGCAATCAAGTTGATACCCAATCACAGTCACCCTCCAGGACAAGTGAAGCCGTCCCTGTGAGCTTCAGGGACCTGAACGCTCTATGGGAGTAGAAAGCACCCTGGGTCACCCTCAGAGCAGTGGGTGACTTCCAAGTGCCCACCCAGTGCTGATCTGCCCAACATGCCACCACTGTGCAATCAGCATGCCTGAAGTCACAGGCACAGTCTTTGCTTATACTATACCTATTATGATCTATAGATTTATAAAGACATGGCTAATACTTCAACTCTCACCCTTATCCTCTGCTTCTGTAATACAGCTGGTATTTTGAGAGGACCTCTGGCTGAACAGCTATGGTAACTCACTCTTCCAGGCCCAAAGGCATACCCATCCTCCTATCTCAAATTCAGTTGTAACTACCTTAAGTCAGCTCTGCAATATTTAAAAAAAATTCTCCACTTTTAGGTTACACCACTTGTTTCATACTACATTCTGCTGACTGCTACCACATTTGCTCTCCTTACGATCTTGTTTTATGTTTGGCTAAACCAGATGGGTGGACACAACAGGCTCAAACAAAACAGTGCACGTGAGGATGATGAAGAACCAGGCAGCATTTCCTTCTGTTGTCACAGTGTCCTAATGAGTTGGAACTTAAGTCCGATGGATATAAACAAGAGCTCCCGTGATTCATGGCACCAGATAACAAGAGCAACAACCTTTGGGAGAAAACACAAAAAGAAGTAACCAATGGCCAGTTCACACGGAAGGACATCTACGGTTTGCTACTGCAAACAAAAGAACTTTGAACAAGGGGATTTTTTTCCCATCAATAATTGTGCCTTCTTACTCTTTGACCCATTCTTCATTTATAGAATGAGAAATGACTACAGATTTTAAGACATACAGCTGTAAAGGTACACAAGTCTACCTTTCAAATCTTAAATTCCATTACTCCACCAAGTGTACCTTGCTTTCCACTTCAATAAAACTATGTGGCATTCCACAGAAACCTATGTTAGTACTAAATCTGCCAGAATCTATTATCTTGCCCTTTTTATATGAGTATAATGTTTATCCCTAATAAGATAGGCTCATCTTGAAAAGAGTCTCCATTAAAAGTAAAGGTTGTAAGACTTTGGATAACCTAGCAGTAAAGACTAGTCCCGGAAAAAAAGCATACCTTGCTTTATCAAGCAGAGAATCAGTGAAAAGAAGAAGATTCTTGACAAGATGGATTGACACAGAGACTGCAACCATGGGTTGAAACATAGCCAACAACTGTGAGGATGGTGCCAGGTTGGGCAACTCTTCATTCTGTTGTACAATGAAAGGGTCACTGTGATTTGGAACCAAGTGGAGATCACTTTGTAAAAAATTCCTTAATATGTGACTTCTATAAATTCCTAAAGCAGAGGAATATTGCTACTCTTAGCATTTTGAAAGTCTTTCTTTATAGAATAGCTATTTTTATTCATATCTTCATTTTAATTACAGTCTCCTTAGGGGTTATTGTTATATTTCATCTTTTTCTGAAAATAGTACAATGTCTTAAACATATTTGGCACACAAGTGATTGTTCAATAGATGCTAGAAATGGAGTCAGAAAAACTAAATAAATTTAAAAGACTTGACTTAGTTCATTAAGATAGATTCTATCACAGAGGTTATCTACAATATGATGCTGGTTATCTACAATATGATGCTAGAACTGGAATTTCTAGTTTCATTTAATTTGTAAAAACCTATTTTATATTGCTTTTACCCAGATGAATATCCTTTCCTTTAAAAAGCAGATTTGTGAACCCAAGACACAGAACCTTAATGAACTATTTCTTACAACTTTTGGTACTACTTACAATTGCCTTTTGTTTTTTTGTTAGTTGGTTGGTTGGGTTTTTTGCATATCCTGAGAGAGATTAGAAGGGCAAATGAGTTATATTAGCAATGTTCTAATTTCTAAAAAGAATCCCCTTGCACCTTCACTAATGGAAATGTGGTCAACAGAGTTTATTCGTTCAGCGCATGTTTATTTGGTGTCTTCTACACTCAGCTCTAGTCTAGAAGAAGAGTGAACTCTTGCAACTGTCTGGTTAAGCATGGAGCTGGTTGAAAAACCAACCAGTGATTCTACAGGGAGAAAACCCTGATGATTTCTCCCACACAGACTCAATTCCACTACTTTTGAGTTTAATTTCATTCACAATGACCCTGTAGAATAGACTTGTTTCCATAGGTTTCTGAGGCTGTAAATCACAGGTGGTGAACCATTCTTCGGGCCATTTGCATACTGAAAACATCATCCACGGGCCCTACAGAATGATTGATTTAAAAATTAGCCAGTAGTTCTGGCCTGGCCTGTAGGGTCTCTGTGCGTCAGAATGGGCCCAACAGCGGGACTGTTGGAGTTTTCATATTTGGTCCTGGCATTAGCTCATTCCTAATGTGATGCCTGGAACTGCTTCTCTTTGACGAGGTGTGTGATATGAGCAGGCATTGATGAGTGTACTGTCCATGGGCTGGATGTTCCCCTACCCCACCCTACATCTTTATGGAAGCTGACTCCTCATCTCTCTCTCTCTCAGAGAGTGGCTGGTATGTCTGAACTGTGGCTCCCTGCAGCACCACATCCCCTTCTGTAAAGGTTGCCACCTAGAGCACTCTATGGGTCAGTTCTACTTTGTCACCTGAGTTTGTTAGGACTTGAAATTGGCTCAACAACACCTAACAACAAGACTCCAAAAAGGAATATATTGGTGAACAAAATCAAACAGGATATCCAACATAAAGTTAATGCTTATTTTTACTGAGATTTTCTCAAAAGTAGTTCAGGAACATATACTTTTTGATATATCTTAAATCAATATATTCTCATTTAGAAATAAATAATCTATTTATCTAAACTCTCATTTAGAAAAAGTCAGTACTATGTAGACATCATTTAAAACATTTATTTCCAGTCTTCATTTGCAAAATAAACACATAATTTCCCTAAAGTAGGAAGTTATTTGAATCTATAAGACTCACATTTGTAGTTCCCTACTACTTCTAAGCTTCTTTTTGCCTGATGTTTTGACTTCATCTGCTTCCCCAAACTGCATATGGGACACAATTTTAAATTAGATTTTAGTTCAAATAGAGTATGTCTGTACACATATAGGCATACACATGTATATACAGATGTGTATGTAAAATTCTCACTACTCTTTGACTATATAAATTAGTTCCACTGCATATAGAGAGTATCCAAATGAATTTCAGTAACCTTGTTTTGGCAGGAACTCAGATTTATAAACAGCAGGCTCCATCTGGAATTAGAGTCTATAGAAAGAGGGAAAACAAATTGATTGATATCCATTCCCCATAATTTACAAGAGCTGAGAATGCTTATCTTTTGATAAGGATGGCTAGAAGCCATCAGTAGCAGAATGGAGGCAAAGGAAAAGCTCAGAATATAAATTACAGTATTATAAGAATATTTTTCTTTAAGATGCAATGCAGGTAGGAGCTGAGCCCCGGTGGCATAAGTGGTAGAGTGAGGGACTGCGGGCTTGGCGGTTCAAATCCAGCGGCGGCTCTCGGGAGCAGCACTGGCTAGTTCACATGACCACCAGAGGGCAGTGATACCCCCCCAAAAAATGTAATGCAGCTAGACAAATTTTATATATGTATAAATTTAGATATCTTCTAAATACTCTCTTATTAAATATTTATATAACAATAACTATGCATTCAGTAAGATTTGACTATGTTCACATATTTACCATGTTAGTGGGTTGCCTTTTACATATGAAAATAGAATGACTCAGGGACCATGAGAAAAAGTAAGCTTTGAATTGGTGATTGTACCTGTTTTGATGATGACCTACAATCTTTGGCTTACTCTTAATACTCAAACTGAGTAGAAAGCGTTGAGGAGAGAATGCAAAGTCAGGGATAATGTACAAAAACAGTGCATCAGCTTTTGGTCACCATTTTTAACATTTAAATAATATTCTATTTCAAAGCACATGTATGTATATTTTGACAATAGCTTAAATGCTGTTCAGCTTCTTAAACAAAGAAAGTCACTGCCATAACAACCCCCTTGAGTTTTCAGGACTGTAACCGTTACAGGAGTTGAAAGGCCAGTCTTTTCCATGGAGCTGCTGGCGGTTTGGAACTGTTGACTATGTGATACACAATCCATCACATAGCCTCTACACCACCAGGGCTCCTTATTACAACTTATTGCAACTTATTACAGTTGTGTATTTCTCAATCTAAATGAATGCTATAATATATGGCTTTAAGGGTCATTTTCTATACATGTTTCTGGTACACAATATAGTAACAATTCATATTCAGGGACAAAATATGCTGTCACAGGCAAACAAGCGCCTGGTGACTGATGAGTCACAAGTCTTGCATGCTATGTAAGAGTTTCAGAAATAGTGCTCAAAGGCACTATCAGCACCATGAAAGGTCAGATAGACTGAAGTCATAGCAATAGAGATCAAAGTTCAACTTTTATTGTGTTTGCTTGAAAAATTTCTAGTGATTTCTAGTATGGTAGGCAATTTCATAAGTTCTTGGATATATGTAAGAATAGAGTCAGATCAATTCCATTATGTCTACACATATTTCTACCCAGTTCCAGTAACTTAGTCATTTTTAGGACATATTTTCATTTGAAAAAGCAGGAATCATTTTGGTCTTTCTACCTGTTTGGAAATGAAAATCACATAATATTATTGGAAAGTGTAAACCTGGAGGCACACTATTGGATTGGTACTGGAAAACTAGCCACAAGGATGACAGTTCAAATCCACAGACACTGCTCAGAAGATGCAGTGCTCTGCTGCTGTAAAGAATGATGCCCTTGGAAACCAGGAGAGGGTCATCATAAGGTGAAATCAAATCGACAGCAGGGGATTTGGGTTTGTTTTGTGGTTTTGATTTTTTGTTATCAGAGAAAAATTATTTATATATATATATATGAAAATATAATGAAATTAATTATGTTCACCAAAATGATTTTGCTATAATTAATGAGACAGTGAACTTAAAGTTACTTATACACTTAACATTCTACACATAAAAAATTCCAAACAAACTATGGTTTCAACTTTCGCGCTGAGTTGATATCATCATGACTCAAGTAAAAACTTTGCATTTCCCCCTCTGTTATCCTCCTTGTCTATGTTGACTGAAAGATGTCTTCAACGTTTCAGACTTCACATGCCAAAAAAGTTTTTTTTCATTTTTGTAATGGACTTCCCTTTCATCTCTCTCTACTTATGGAGGAGTCACTTTCCTGAACCCTGTCAAAAGGCTTCCCCTTAACTCCGACAGGCAAGATCGTGGTTCACATTGCAAAGCTGTGATGGCAGGAAGAGGTTGGAAAATAGAGTGTATTCAATCTTTGCAAAGAGAAATAAGCTTTACCAACAAAAATGGGGTAAGAAACAAATAGGAGCTGGAGAGATTATAAATCTGCCACATATTGGTATTTTTCAATTTTTCCCTGAAATATTAAGTATTCCTATATATATCTCTATATCCCATTCCTTTATACTCTTTCCTACCCTCTTCCCTTTCCTACAATCCTAAATGTACTCTATCAAAAAAAGCTGTGATTTTTATGCTGTACTTACACATCACAATGTACATCTTTTTCATATGCCAAGATAATGTATCAAAGCTCTTAAATCTTGCTTAGATGTTTATCTAAATGAGTTCAGAATCCTTTGTTGGCATATAAAAGATTTATAAGCTGTCATCACAGGTTGATAATTCTTTAAAGTTTATTTGGAATATTTGTCTTATTAACAAGAAATAGTGTCATTGGGCTTAGACATTTTTCTTAAAAGTTGGTTTAGTCTAAAAAATAACCAGTCGAACATGAATAAGCATCACTGTCAAAATTCACAAATACAAAGTGTAGCACATTTTGTTTAGGTTTATCTTCTCTCTATCATCTCAGTTGTTCTAGGTATGGATTATAGAGCATTTTCTGGAACATAATATAATGTCTACCTAGCAAGAGTTGGATTGGTAGCTGCCAAAGAGAGCTTCAAACTCACCAACCGCCCCATGGGAGAAAATGAAAGGTATCCACTCCCTTAAGATATACAGTCTTGGAGATCTATATAAGTTGTAATCAATAGAAATTTACTTGATTACAGTGGGTCTGGTTTTAGATTTAAGTAAAAAGACCTTTAAAAAAAGCTAAAATTTAATTCACCTACATTTAACTATATGATTCCATCCCAACTAATTCTAATTAATGGCAGTAAAAAAGAATCAAACAGAAATTTGTAGTGGGAAGTTTTTTGTTGTTTTTTTTTGCCACTAACTTTCTAAGTAAGATTGAAAAATAGATACAAAAACATTTATGTAATTTTTATAATATACTAAAGCATGCATGCAACCTTTTTCTCAAATACTCATTTCATGCTTTTTTGTTGGCAATAAGAATTCACTGTGCTACAACTTATCACCATTGAAGCTAAAAATAATCTTAAAATGGAGCATAATTAATACAGGAAATAGCTATCAACACAGACACCAAAGCAGCTAAGAAAAAAATTGAAAAAAAGAAAAATTGAAATGCTTCATATTCTATCAATTCCAAAGAGTGAAGAAAAACTTAGCTTGCAAAAAAACTCTTGTGCACTGTCGTGTGTTGCAGTGATTACACATTGGACAGCTAAATGCAAGGTCAGCAGTTCACATACATTAGCGGCCTTATGGAAGAAGGATGAGATTTTCTGCTGGCTTTAAGATTCACAGCTTTGGCAACCAACAAGTGCAGCGCTGCTCTGTCCTATGGAGGGTCATGGTGAACTGGATTTGGCTAGATGTCAAGGAGTTTGGGGGCTTAACGATTAGCAAACAACTGCCTTTTAAAATCTCATAGCCATGTTTTCCATTACTTTAATTGCAGTATATGTATAGTAAATGCCAATAGTAAATGTATACATAGTAAAATACTATCTAATTTTTAAAGCTATGTGCCTGTGTGTGCTAGAATCAGGTTGGGGGTTATTTTTGATGAAAATACATATAGGCAAGTTTTACAATTGATTTTATGTACTTGTGTCTTCATCATCAATGGTCTGAGCTCTTAAAATGAGTTAGACTGCTTACAATTCTTTATTGGTACTACTTCAGTAGGGGTGAATATCATAAAAGTAAAGTACTTCAGAGTTGATCAATCTTTGGAAAATCGTGGCAATGCCTTCTAGTTACTTAGGATAATATTTTCTATCTCTATTATAGTGTTTATTCAACCTTCTTGTGTAAAAAAAGAGTGCATTTACAGAAGAATGTTCAAGAAACATTTGTATCCATGAAAACTCTGTTGAAAACAAAAGACCATTTTCAGTCAGTCATAAAATCATCATTTTATACACCTCATATTCTGATTGTGTGTGACAAAGAAGTGGGCTAATTACAAAACAAATATGATTCCCCCCAGGAATGTCAGTGCATTTTCTATGTCTATGTTCTCACATTCTTTTAGTGCATGGAGAGAGTCATTTCTACTCTGTGTCTGGTTCACAAGATTTTTAGATCCAAGAAGATATGGCTGCTTAAATGAAACACTAAGAGCAACCAACTAGATTGTAAGTTCTGTCATCTTGCTTTAATCAAATTATAGAAGGTGATTGTCGAAAGCATCATGACATGCCATGGAAACTGCCACAGAGACAATTGAGACCAGAAACCTTACATGCTCCTAACATTTTCGACCATGTACATTCTGAATCACTAAGCGAGCTCAGACCAAAGCAGAATTCAATAAACACCACAATAAATGCTGTGTTCTAGAAGTGAGGTTGACATTATTGATACAGTGTAATAAAACATAAATTTTGAGTAGAGGTTCACAGTAGGGGTTTAGAAGCCCTCAGCAGACATTTTTAGATGAGGGCTATTCACACTTTGCTAACTGCAAAACACATGAATTTTTAGCCAATCTCCATGTGATAGAGAGTTAACTTGGCATTGATAGACTCCTACAATCCTCCCCCTTGAATAGTTGTTCACGTTGGGTGCTAGGTAAACCAGAAGGAAACATTTCTCAGTCATTTGCCATCCCCACTACTGGTGTTATAGTTCAGTCACTCTGTCAACCTATCTCATCAAAGGCCTGTCTTTTTTTTTTTTAAATCATTGACCATCCCCATTACCAAGCCACGATGCTCCTTTTCCAGGGAATGTTCTATCTGCTGGTGTCATGTACTGACTTGAACTATCTGCACCTGGAACTATTTACAGCATCTGAAACTCACAGGGTCAGTTGGACTCTGAACTACAGGGGGGCAGTGAGAAATCAATGCCATGGCAGCGAGTTTGGTTTGTGATGATTGGTTTCTCCTGATGCCATATCAAAAATACTTGAGATAAAGTCTCACCAACTCCACTTCTAAGGAGCATTCTAGCTATACTTCTTCCAAGAAAAAAAGATTAGTTTGTCCATTGTATTTTTAAGATTTTTCACCAGCACTGTCATTCAAATGCATTGACTCTTCTTTGTCTTTCCTAAGTCAAGTGCATAGCAGGTGACTGACTGAAAGCACCATCATTTTTATCAGCACACCTTAGTCTTCACAGAGGCAGCTTTGCTTTTTGACACATCCAGGAGTATTTGTTAAGCAGATTTGGCCAATGCACTATGTCCAATGCACTGTGTCCTTTGATGTCTTGAACTCTGCTTCCAAGAGTGAGGAAAATGGCATCCCTGGCAGTGTCAATCTTTTCTCCTTTATCGTGATGTTTATTGAATGGTTTGTGAGGATTTTTGCTTCCTTGGAGTTGAATTTTAATCCATAGTGAAGGCTACAGTCTTTGATTTTCAGCAATTGCTTCAAATCCTCTGTACTTTCAGCAAGCACTAGCTTAACAGAATCCCCAATAAAGATTCATGAAATGAAAGAAATAATATTAAACAAATGAATGTCTCGAACATTATGATGGATTTGTGCATATCAATGAGCTTTTTTTTCATTTCTGGTGTATGCACCATTTTAAACACACAACAGATGAAAATAGGGGTTTCCAATTTGAACAGATATATATGCAAGGACATTGAACAAAGCATTTCAAAGAGCAGCTTTGAAGATAAAGCCAAATATTATCATGAAAACTGCAAATAACTAGAATTAAAACCAAAAAGGAAGAACACACTCAGTATATCTTAAATGGAAAGAATTAAAGAAAAAGTATCAAGGCTCCATTAGCATTGATATTGATATTGATATTGATATTGAAGGATTCTATGACTAATATTAAAGATGTAGGAAACTTGAAAAAGTAGATGAGAAGAGCTACTACCAAAAAAAACCTAGTTGACACCCACCATTTCAGGAGGTAACTTATGAGCAAGAATTATTGATAGTGAATGTGTTCCTTCAATGCAAGCTAAAGTTGCACTGGAAGCACTCACAAAAAGAAGGCTCAGGAATTGATGGAATGCCAGCTGAAATGTTCTGCAAGCTGATGAAGCACAGGAAACACTCATCTACGCTGACAAATCTGGAAGACAGATACTTGGCCAATTGACTGGAAGGGATGCATGTTTATACTCATTCCAAAGAAGGTAAGCAACAGAATGCTCAAATAACAGAACAATATCATGAATATAACATGCAGGTAAAATTTAGCTGAAAACTATCCAATGATGGTCGCAGCAGTTCACTGACAGGAAGTTGCCGAAGTGTCATCATGGATACAGAAGAGGACATGGGCATAAGGGATACCATTGCTGATGTGAAATGGACCTTGGCTAAAAGACGTTTACTTATATTTTACAGACTACATTTTATAAATATATTTTATAGGCAAAGGCATTGAGCTGTGTGAATTGTAACACACTATGGATAGCCTTGAGGATGGGAACTATTGAACACTTCATTGTGCGTCTGTGGAACTTGAGCATGGATTAAGAAGCCACAATGCGAACAGAACAACGGCACACTGCCTTGTTTATACTCAAGAAAGGTGCCCATCAGGGTTGTATCTTCTCACCACACTGATTTAGCCTGTATGGAGGGCAAATAATTATAATAGCTGGTTTGTGTGGGGTAAATGTGGCATCAGGATTAGAGGAAGGCTTTTGACAACCTGTGCTATGCAGATGATACAACTTGTTTGCTGAAAGTGAGGAGGACGAAGCACGTGCTGGTGAAGACTAAGGCTTACAGCATTCAGGATGGATCACAACACAATGTAACAAATACCAGAATCCTTACAACTGGCCCAATAAGCAGCATCAGAATAAACGGATGAAGTTGTTAAAAAAATTTTTTTTTGCATCACTGCCCTCTGGTGCTGGGAGTAGGAGGCCCAGCCTTTGTTCCTGTGGAGCCGCTGCTGGAATTGAACCTCCATCCCGGTAGGCCATAGTCCCGCGTACAACCACTACACCACCAGGGCTCAGCCCAAAGTGGTTAAAATTTTTGTCTTGCTTAGATCCATAATCAATGCTCATGGAAGCAGCACTTTAGAGACAAAAGACACTGTGTTGAGTAAATTTGCTGCACATGTTATCTTCAATGTGGTGAAAAGGAAGGATGTTATTTTGAGGACTAAGGGGCACCTGAGCCAAGCCATAGTATTTTTAATCACCTTATATGAATGGGAAAGTTGGGCATTAAATAAGGAAGGTCACAGAACTTTTGATGCATTTAAATGATGGTGCTGGTGAAGAATATTGGAAGCACGATAGACTGGCAAAAGAACAAACAAAGCTATTTTGGAAGAAGTACAACCAGAATGTTTTGACTTGAATACTTTGGACATGATATCAGAAAGACAAGGCCCTAGAAAAGGACATCGTGGTTGATAAAGGAGAGGTATAATGAAAAAGAGAAAGGCCCTGTACAAGATGACACACTGGCTGCATAAGAAGAGCTATTGTGGGCTGAGCCCCGGTGGTGTAGTGGTTGTATGCGGGTCTGCGACCCACAGGGTTGGTGGTTCAAATCCAGGAGCCAGGCTGGGCCTCCTACTCCCACAAGGAGGCAGTGATGTCCACACACAAAAAAGACTTATTGTGATGATGCAGGACCAGGCAAAGTTTCCTTCCATTTTACATAAAGTCGCTATGAATTAGAACAGACTGGGTAGCACCCAAAAGTCACAACATATGCAAATCAGAACCAAACATTTCTTAACTGAGGTTAGGTCAGAGAGACAAATGGATATGGGATGATAATGAAACTTAAAAACAAAACACTAAACATACACTGTATGCTTGCTTTGAGGCAGCAACTGTCAATTACCCAAGTAAAAGAGGGAAGGGAGGAAGAAAAGGAAGAAGGAAAGAAGGAAGACCAACCACCTTGCTCTCCTGAAGCATATTTCAGGAGGATGAAATGCTTTAGTCAACCACTCAAACAACAAATGCACTATCAAAAAATGACATAAGTACTAAGAAGGAACAAAAAAGAGATAGAAGTCTCTCTAACTGAAAAAGGCATTATCTTGAGTTGAAATCTGAAGACAGTATAAGAGCTAACTAGGTACAGGGTTTGAGGAATGAAAGTCTGGATTTCTTGCAGATGCATGGGCATATAGCTCCATGGGTTAGGAGGATGATGATGTAAGGAATGAACCAAGAATTCACCCAGATAGTGAAAATTATGGAAAATGCAAAAGACTAGGACAAATGAGGACAAAAAATTTTTTAGAATAAAACTGGGAAAGATGAGCCGGCATGATGTCTGCTGCTTGTTTTTAGATTTTTGGCCTGAGCCCAGAACATGATCACTTGATGCAAGCAGTGAAATTAAAAAAGAAAATAATCTGCTATCTTTCTAGGCTGACTAATAAGAAGAGGGAAGCTGGGCAGTCACAGCTGCCACCACATGACTATGAGATCCCCAAAAAGTAGCAACACAGAGAGGAGAGCCCTAGAGAGTAATTGGAAATTTTGTCCAACACAGCAGGACACTGGCGGATGGGTGGAGCAGACCCTGAGTCCATTAGCAAAGGCAAAATTAACTCCCTACATATAAGACAGCATTTGATATTTGAGATAATATTAATTACATGCTCAAAAAGATCTTGTCAGTTTAGAAAAAATGCTGCAAAATCCTGTGTTTTCCTTTACAATGGTGGTTTTCAACCTTCCTAATGCCACGGCCATTTAATACAGTTCCTCATGTTGTTATGACCCCAAAACCATAAAATTATTTTCGTTGCTATTTCATTACTGTAATTTAGTTACTGGTATGAGTCAGGCAACCCTTGTGAAAAGGTATTTGACTCCCAAGGGGTCAAAATCCACAGGTTGAGAACAGCAGCTTTATAACATAATATTCTTAGTATCCAGAATTTAATTTAAAAATTACCATTTGGCAGGGATCTCTTGATAAACAAATCCAGGACACTTATGATTATGTATAATATATGCTATATTATAAATTTATAATATATATTTATAAATACTATAAATATATATTAAAGGGACCAGATGTCCCACTTCTGGAGGGACAGTCCAAATCTTAAACAGTTTTTCCCATGTCCCGCAGAATTTTGTTAAAAATCCCAAATTTTGCGAAGAATGCAGGATAAACTAGGGAACAATGGGAGAATAGGAATGGAATATACCCTCTCCCCACCCACCATCCACTCCCAGTCAATGGTATCCTGCTTTACCAATGTTAAAATCTGGTCACTTTAATACAGTAGAGAGAAAGAGAAAGAGACTTTGTATAGTGAGAAGGAATATAACTGCTTATTAGTCCACACAACAGCATAGAGGGCTCAGTTCAACTCACTTTCATAGAACAGGTAATATACTAGAAGTCCTCCAACTCACGTGGGCTGTGGTGTTCAAGGTCGAGGATATCGACAGCAGAGTCAGCTCATGAGCAAAGTAGGGTGGATCAACAACAATCAGTAGTTTAGGAGATTAACGAGGGAGACCTCAATGGGAACTGGCACTCAAGCATGGCCACAGGATCTACCAGCCTGAAGCTGGCATGCACCTGTAGCATGGTGAAGCTGGTCTCACAGGAGCTTCAAATTCTAGCTACATGATCCATCTGTTGGCTTGGCCCACAGGTAGCACACAGGTTGAGGCAGATAACTAGCTAAAGGAGCTTCACATTGATCTGTTCACTGCGCAGCAAGAGACATGGGGACTGGCCTTGCTGTTGGGAGGGGCGGTTGTCATTTATCTCATCGTCCTTGAATCAAGCTGTAACTTCATTAAACTCTGACTACATGTTCCTATTGGCCTAGTTGTCATGATAAATCTATCACAATTACTAAATTTGTGTGGACTCGCAAATACATGAAGCAGGTTTAGGTTCAATCCAAGACAACCTGCCTGTTGATATTACCCATTTGGATTTTAATAAAGCTATTACAAAATGTTAAGTGAAGAAAAGAAAAAATATGTTCTTGAGGGATGAGATAGGGACTCCTCTCTGAGACATAGAAAGAAATTAAAAAGAAAACAAATGAAAATTTAAAGCTGAAAAATATACACTATGATAGTGCTTCTCAACCTTCCTAATGCTGCTCCTCTGTAATCTAGTTCTTCATGTTGCCGTGACCCCTTACCATAAAATGATTTTTGTTACTACTTCATAACTGTAATATTGCTACTGTTGTGAATTAAAATGTAAATATCTGATGTGCAGGATGTATTTTATTGTTACAAATTGAACAGAATGAAAGCATAGTGATTAATCACAAAAACAATATGTGACTATGAATTGTGAGATTTATTTCTCATAACAAATAAAAGAAATTTTGACTTGAAGCATGGTGTAGCATGGGTAACAGTCTTAATATAAAAGCAGTAAGCTGGGCTGAGTCCCGTTGGCATAGTGGTTGAGTGCTGGATTGTAGCCCACTGGCTTGGCGGTTGAAATCCAGCAGCAGCTCTCCAGGAGCAAGGCTGGGATCCCACTCCCACCAGAGGGTGGTGATTAAAACAAACAAACAAACAAACAAACAAACAAAAGAAAACAAGAAACACAGTAAGTTACATATTGCAACAGTATCTGTACAAAAAACCAACTTCAGGATGAAGGTTGAGAAAGCTTCTTTTTCAGATCAGAAATTCTCAGGGCAGTTTTTACAAGAGCACAATGAAGATCATCTTCCACAAAAAATCTACTTCTGTATTGAGACTTGATAACCAGTGAGCTGGGAAACCCTGTTTCACAAAGGCATGTTGTTGGAAATAGAAGAAGGCACAACACGGTCTCAGACAGAATAGGACAGGACTACAAACACTTGATCCAGAATTTTGTAACTGGCATTGTAGAGAAATCAGTTCTCACTGCATCGGTATCAATAAGTTCAATGAACTCCTCTTGTACTGTCTCAGGAATATCTTTAACTTTCACTGTGAATGGGTTTCTGGCAAGTGCAAATGGAGTGTCAGGCAGATTTGAAAAGTGCAATGAAATTTCATCTGTGAGCACGTGCAAGTGTTCTTTCACAGAAACTATCATCGTAATCCTTTTGCCTGGTTCAATGTCATGTTCCTCAAAGAAAGCAGATCAGGTAGGCAACATGAAAATTTTATTTTCATCCAATTTTTTTTGTGCCAAAGCTGGTTTTTCATTTGGAATGATTCGATCTTTTCAAGCAAATTGAGCCATGTTGCATTTGGTCCTTGCAATGATAAATTTAACTCATTTAAGATGGCAAAGACGTCAACCAACTAAGCTATTTTCTGCAGTTCACCTTTATTGCTGAAAAGTATTTCAAACCATGGTCTTGCTTTCTGATTATAAAACATTTTGAGTTCTTCATGAAGCTCAAAAAACATGTTTTAAGATGTTTCCTCTCAACAATCTTCTCCCTTCAGTGTGAATTAGAAGAGCATTTTTTGGTGCATCCAGCACATTGCACAGTTATGAAATGTCAACTATTTAAAGTGCGCGTCTTTACAAAATCAACAAAAGTTGTGATGATTTTCATTAATTCTTGTAACTCTTCTGGTGGTATCTTTGTTGCTGATGGATCATACAGTGTGTTCCAATGAGTTTTGATGACCACTTCAGTACCAAACATTGAAATCCAGATTGACATCCTAGCACAGCTGGAGCACCATCTTTGTAAACATCACCCACCTTTTCCCCAAGAGATCTATGCTCTTTCAGAAATGAACCAACTGTGTCAAATACATGACATGCAGTCATTGTCATTTCAAGATGTTTGTAAAAAAAAAAAAACCTCATCTTTAAAGTCACCATCATTAATATACCTTATGTAAACCAGGACCTGTGAACAGTTTTCAATGTCCATAGATTCACCAACCTGGCTATCAGCAAACATGTCATGTATTCTTCTGTGAACAGTGTTGTTAGATAAGGAAATTGCTCTCAATTTCATAACAAATTCATCTCTGATCATAACTCCAACAATGTCTTTGGCCACTGGCAACAGTTAATCCTCAGTAATAGTGTGAGGTTTCATAGTTCTGGCAAGTTTTGTTTGTGATACTTGCCACCAGTGTCAAGTCTGGCTTTCTTGAGTCCATCAACTTTGATTCTAAAATAGTGGGTGTCCTTGCCAGCAAAGCTCAGATGCCTGCTCTCAAAATGGCATTTTTGTTTGTTCGACTTTACAGATTAGGCTGAGAGAACTCCACAACAAATAACACATCGTGGTTTTCTCAATCCCTGCTGCAATTATTGAGGTCAAATCATACTGTAAAAAATCCTCAAAAAATTCCTCACTATATTTTCTTAATGTTCTTCCCTACATAATCCATTGTCATGGGGTAGTTTGCTAATGAAAATAACATATAAAAATAGCTTTAATAATATATTTCATTAAAGTTTCCTATAATTTACCATTCTCTCTGTGGCTTTTTACACACCTGTTACTATTCATATCTACCACAGCTAAATATAAAAAGACCCATCAACATCCAGATTAAGTTCCTATGGTACAGATATATATGTAGTTGATTATTTTACAGTACATGATTTTACATTTACCCAGTAATTATAATCCATGAAGTGTCCTTTTACCTCCAATACTGCTGCTTTCAACACAGTAACTGCTTTTTACAGAGTAGCTGCTCTCTACACAGTACCTCCTCTCTACATGTGAGACTGGTCCACATATGTACATTGTGGCACCAACCCTGTCATATGCACCTGTATTTGCATGGAGTGTATGTAATGGGTTTGGCACGATGATGTCATCAAACTGAGTACTCATATGTGGGTGTATATCTGCATGTGGGCGAACGCGCCTACAGACAGACAGAGGAGCGGAGCAGTGTCTTGGTTCCTAAGACCATTGAAAATAGGTGTCTTCCTATGGTCTTAACTGACCCCTGTGATCCCCCCAAAGGGGTCACAACCCACAGGTTGAGAATTGCTGCTTTATGACATCAACTTGACAGACATGTCAGTAAACTTGGACAGACTGACTAATCTGAAGGGGCAGGGAGTAGATGGGAAAAAATACCACTTCCACAATATGTGGAACAATATTAGATGGGCACTTTAGATGGAAGCGCATAATCTTTGATTCATCACAGGGGAACATAGAACTTGGATTTTTGTAGCCACCTCAAGTAACTGGTTCTGAACTCCAAATCCTGTTTCTCAAGATGACTAGCTCAAGGAGTTGAGTTATGTTCGGCAAAGTTTTCATAACTTTGGCTCCACTTGTTCTACACTCTCCATGGATATTAAATGATCTCCCAGTGGGAAGAAAGACAGAGAATGGGGCAAAGAAAATATTGAAAGAAATAATGACAAAAGTTTCCAAATTTATCAAAAGATAGAAATTTACACAGAATTTTATGAAAGTTCAGAAGCTCAGCAAACTTCAAGCAGAATAAATGAAAAGAAACATCCCACCTAGCAACTTCATAGTCAAACTGCTGAAAATCTAAGATAAAGAGATAATCTGGAGGAAAAACAGCACATTGCATGCATATTGATGACAATGTGAGATATCGTGATCTTCTCATCAAAAAGTAGACAGGTCCGATGTCCTTGAAACAATATCTTCTGAAAGTTCTGAAAGAATTTACTAGTCTCTGATTTTTTTATTATTTATGTCCTCTGAATTAATTTTCTTATTCTCTTTCTAACATCTTAAATTGAATGGGCATCTCACTGGTTGACAGTGTTCCTCATCTTCCAGAAAAAGAAGCATCGAAAGCAACAAAAAGCAATTGACATGCATCCCAAATATTCTGACTGAAAACTTTTTTTGTTCTCCTTTCATTTAAAATAATTCTTGACACTTTTATCCCCTTTTCCTCTCATTCATCAGCTATGCAAAATTATGCTTTTAAAATTCCCAACTGTATTTTAATCACAATTCACTTTTGGTATTGAGTTTATTTACATTTTTCTCAAAATGAAAAGTATGAACCAATCTTGGAGAGTTATCAATTCCTGCTTTCAATTATAGAAAACAACTAATTTTTATCGTATACAGTATATTTTATATTCCTCTCACTTTTTCTTGTGATTCAAGTGACAGTTTGCAGAGCAACTTGGTTTGCCATTCGCAATAATGAATGTACCTTTCCTGCTTTTAGTCGTCCTTCCCTATCTCATCCAGCCTCCTGAACTTTAACTCTGGTCAAAAGCTGCTCTTCCAATTTCGGATAGTTAGAGTGTATACTTTCCTGATGTTTGACCCCATCTTGCTATCTATTTGGCTGCAAGCTAAGCCACATGTATCTGTTCAGTTCCAGATGTAAAGACTAAGGCCGACCATCTCACAGGTTCCACCAGTCCTGATCAGACCGGTAAATCCGTGATTAATTTTATTTTCTGATTCTAAGTTTGGATCCACATTTTCCTCTCTCCAGGAATATCTATTGTCATCACTTATAGAGCACTTAGGAATGCTCTGGCCATTTACCAGTTACTTCTTCTGGGCTCGAGGGTCAGGAGGTGAGAGTGTGCATGTTACATTAATTTAGGGCTTCCCCCACCCCATACATCTTGGATTTTCTTCACTGCTTTTTGTTTCAAATGGGATGGTCACTCATAAGCTTGTAAGAAGCCAGTCCCTATTCACAAAAGTCAAATGTATCTAATTGCCTTTCTGAACTATGCTAGCCGGTTGAGTGGATTGTCTCCTAAAACTGTTGTCCTGAAGCCCCAAGCAGTGACCAACTATTTCAAGGAATTTGGTTACAGATAACAATTTTTCATAACTTTACCTGATTGCTTTAATATAAAATCATTTTTAGCACATAAAATATATATGCAGAAATGTCCTCTGCTGTACTAAAAATGAGCATGAGTATTGTCCAATTTAACTTTTCATACCTATTCTAGTTGCCTGTTTTGCTTATTTTCTCTTGTAGATTATTCTTTGTCATCACTGATATTGTATGGGTGGATGTGTTCCATTTTGTGCCCTCCCCATGTGTGGCGGCCATGTGCTTATGTTAATTTCAAGATTGAGATGTAGGGGTGGAGTCTGGCCTGTTAATCTGGAGGTAGCCATTGAGTAGCCAATGAGGCCTCTGTGTGGGCATGGCTTTCTCCTGAGACTTCTGGGAAATCTTGCAATATTTCCCTCATGGAGATGAGAAGCTATCTCCCAGTTGTTGGGAGTCAGTCTCTGAGACAACAAACTATGGACAAGACAAGATGGCAGTGTCCAAGGAGCTGGAGGAGCCAGAGGAGAAACCACAGAGTCTTACTCTCATGGAACCAGACCTCTGAAGCTGGAGAGGCCAAGAGGAGTTGCTTCTACCACCACTGGATGCTGTTGATGGACTCTGATCCCTGGAAGCAAGGAGCCATGGGGAGACCCTTGCCAGTGCCAGGATTCTGGACCCACTGACCTGTGACTTCGTGAGTCAGAAGGAGACTTTATAAACTTGTATCAGACTTCTGACCTTGAATTGGAGTGGGTTGGGATGCTTTCTCAATGTTCCATTCCTTTTGTATATAAACCTTATATGTGTGTCTATCAATTTGCTTCTCTAGTCTCCCCGGAATAACACACCATGACTTACTCTGCTTTTATGATGTTGTGCTGTTTACACTAGCCCTCAGTGTAAAGAATCTTTCCCTTCACCAAGACTAATACCTGTAAATTATCTAGCTGGCTATGCTCACGAAGAACCCCTACACATACCAAGAGGTAGTCTTTCAAATAGAACAAGGGCATATTGAATGGTTCAACCTCAGGAGAATTGTATGTCAGCTTGTATCCCTCAACCATACTTATTCAATCTGTCTACTGAGCAAATACTCCTAGAAACTGAATCAATGGAGAAGAATGTGACATAAGGATTGAAGTGAGGTTTATTAACCACCTGTTTGTACATAGATGACACAACCTGGTGTGAAGAAAGTGAGGAGGACCCGGAGCAGTTATTAACGAAGATCAGTGTGAGAGCTACTTCAGTGTCCAAAAAAAGCAAAGTCCTTTACAACTGGACCAACACTCTCTGGGCAATGAAAGAAAGAATGAAGCTGCTGAGAAATGCATTTTACTTGAATCTATAATCCACCTTCATGCAGCAACTGGCAAGAAATCCAATGATGGTTTCTTTCAGGCAGACTGGCTGCAACAGTCTTCTTTAAAGTGGTAACAAGCAAAGATGTCACCTTAAAGATCAAGGTGAGCCTGATTCGCTCCACGGTCTTTTCAATAATTCCTATGCAAAAGACAACAAGACAATGATAAGGAAGACCTGAAGATAATGGATGCATTTGAATTCTGGTAGTAACAGAAAAGGCTGAATCCAGCATGCTGGCATAGGGCGTGATGAGGCGAGCTGCTAACTCTAGAGGTAACACTTTGAACCCACCAGTTCCTCTGAGCAAGAAAGATGAGGCTTGCTATTTCTGTACAGGTTGAAAGTCTGGGAAACCCACACAGGGAGTTCGACTCTGTTCTATCTATAGAGTCACAAAGACTCACAATCTGCTTGATGGCAGTGAGTTGGTTTGAGCTAGCCAGAACAAACCCGACTGGAAGCAAATACCATTACACTGTTCCCTTACAAACAAGGATCGTGAGATTCCATCTCCTGTATGTTGGGCATGTTATTAGGAGGGACAAGACCCTGAAGAAAAAAAAATGTCATCTTGTTTGGTAAAGTAGAAGATGTTTGATTAAAAAAAACAGAGAGAGTAATGTTGTTAGTGAGATGAATTGACACAGCGGCAGCAAGGGTGGGCTCCCACTTGACATGCCATCCAGGAAGAGGAGCCCATCATCAGGCATGATCTCTGAAGATGCCCTGCTTCCATGCTTTAGGTCTTCAGCCCAGGAGACGGTTTGGAAGCTCTGCTCCTTTCCAGCAACTCCTTCCTCCAAAGTGGGGCATTGAGTTCTTCTGGGTTGTCTGTTCTTACCCTGCTGAAACCTGTTCACGTCAGGTGACCCTGCAGACATGTGACACACCAGTGGCATCATTTCTCGCATCGAAGCAACACACAAGCCACCACAGGACAACATATTGACAGACAAGTGCTGTAATGGATGCAAAATGAGCAAAACAGATGGGACTGGCACAGGGCCGGGCAGGGTTTCACTGTGTTGCACACAGTTTCACTGTAAGCCAGATGTGACTACAAGGCACCTCCTTCCCGTTTCTAATAACCAATGCTTCTCTCTGTATGCAATCATGTTCTTGACTTTTTATAATCACAAAACCATGAAATGTTTGTCCTGTGTGCTCATATTTCAGTTAAATTTCCTCCAAATCCATTAATGCTAGGCAGTTTGGAGGGATTCCTCATTATTCTCTTACATTGCAAGGTAGTCCATTGCATGTTTGTACCAGATGTTGTTGACCCATCTGTCCACTGATCGGCTCTTAGGTCTTTCCCATCTCTTTCTTTGCTATTGTGGATAATGCTGCAGTGAAAAGGCATGTGCACATATCTCATTTCTGGAAGACAGATACCTAGTCGGAGGACAAATCGATCAGACGGTGTTTCTATTTCTAACTTTTTATGAAAGCTTTCTACTGTTTCCAACAGTGCTGGAACCATTTTCCATTCCTACCAGCAGTGTAAGAAAATGTCGATGGCCTCAAAACCTCACCAGCATTTGCTGTTTTCTGTCTCATTGAACTTTGCTGGAGCACTGTTATGACTCAAAATCATCTCAATGGCCATGCATTTCTACTAGGACTGAGGTGAGATGACAACCCACTGTGGTTTGGTTTAGAACTCAATACTGGCTAGTGATTACACATTCCATAATTTGAGAAGGATAAAAAAAAACTTATTACTAGGTATAGGATAAAGATACATTAGACCTGACTTATTTATCCAATTTATTTCTTCAGTAATGAGTGGTGAAATAATACAAATATTATTAGGAGCTATGTGATGAACCCCTACTATGATATTGAATTTTTTAATTATTTCATTTAAATTTGTCAAATTTCACTTTATATATAAAATAAAGACTATATTGTTAGTGATCTTCAAGCATAAGATTAGAATTATGGTCTCCCTTGTACAATAATCTCATATCCATAATAATCCTATTACTACTAATAATAAAATTCTATTTTATCTGATATAAATATGGCTTTACTTTCCATTTTAATATAAACTCCACTCTTTTCATCATAATCTGTGACCTTATAAATTGCTATATCACAAGTAAACCAGCAAATTAACTAAACCTGGATTTTATATATAACATGCTAATTTTTCCCTTTTTAAAAATTATTTCTAGTCATTTTATTGGGACTCATTCAACTCTTATCACAATCCATACATACATTCATTGTATGTCAAGCACATTTGTACAATTTCTGCCATGATCATTCTCAAAACATTTTCTTTCTACTAAAGCCCTTGGTATTAACTCCTCATTTTTCTCCTCCCTCCCTGATCCCCCCCTTACTCTATCCTTCATTTATTTCATGGTATTTAATGATACATTTGGATTTAATTCTATGAGTTCATGTTATACTGTTTTTCACAGTGGCTTCCTTTATCTCCTTTAGTATTATTTTTGCAGCATAGAGGACTTTTTCATGCATTACTTTTGTTTCTTTATTAAATTGAATATCGTGTAGTTTTGTCTATCTTTTGAGCAATCAAATTTACAATTTCATTACGTAAGTGCAGTAAGTTTAAACCTAGATAATAACTCAATCAGCTTAAAAGGATAGAAAGCTATGCCAATATGTCAATAGACATTTTTATGAAGTGGCTAGGGTCATATTTAGATATACCCTCAACTATTATTGAACTTTGCCATTTCTTCTGAAGTCTTGACTATTCCCCCTGTGTTCCTTGTTCCTGAAATATACCCTTCAAATTTATGTGGCAAGTGTCTAATTATACTGCAAATTCAAGTTCAGCTGCATTTGTTCTGTGGCCATCCTAGGAAACTTCTCTTGACCACACTTTTTCCTGAAAATAATCTGCACCAGCTTATACTATTCACCATTTGGTGCTACCAACCCCCAAAACGTTGTTAGTTTTTCTATGTGATTTGTAGGTACCAGACTTAGAAACAGACAAATGTCAACTCTAGGAAGCATGGAGAAGGCATTCTACAATACTACAGCACACATGTTTCTTTATTAAATTGTGCAGTTAAAAGTTTTATTTCATACCAAACTGGTAAAACTTGGGGAAAGAGCTATTGCTATAAATGCACCATGTAAATAATGGTTGGCACCAGCTTAGCTTTTCCAAGTGATTTGCCTAATGGTATGCCAACAATAAGAGCAACATCTTATATTGAGAGTAATATATGTTTACAATTCCTTTTGTAATCTTAGTTTTGGGTCTAGTTTTCAACTTGGTAGCTATGATGCAGATTTTCAGCCCCTGGAACTATCTACATAGTGTCATCACAGCAGAAAGCAACTTAACAGCTGACAAAGAAATAGACATGGTACTTTTCAACGGAGCAAGAAAAACAGTACTGGGAGGAAGAGCACCTTAGACATTTCTTTGGAGTCTTTTATTTTACTATTTTAACTAAGCAATCATGTTCATTTGATAGCCTGCCGCTAGTCATCCTTCTATTTATCTTGGAAAATAATGATATGAGCCACAGATCTAAGGAGGTCAGCCTATCTCCAATGTTGGGCCAGCCCAGGCGTTGGTTTTTTTGATGGGAGAAGGAGTGAGAGAAAACAAGGTAAGTGGGGAATGCATTTTCTCTTTCGTTATGAAGTTGCACATATTTGCTCAAAAGAGCTGAAATGAAAGTTTGCTCATTTTTCTTTAATGTTGTCCATTCTAACAAAACCATGATACAAATAGTTAAAGAGTTTATTTTTCAAAATGTTTTTATAACACTATGGGGGAAAATAAAATTTTGACACATTGGTCTGATCCCATATTTATTTATTTATTGTTTTAATTTAGCATGTGACATTAAAAGAACAAAACAAAAAAGAAGTCTCAAAGAACGTCTATGAGAAATAAACTGGTCACACTTATGTACCACACATATACATAGTGTGCATTGTGGTATCAAAAGTTATCTCTTTTTAAAAATGTATATTAACTGGGAGTTAACACATTTATCATTTCATTCCATAGCAGAACTGTTTCATTGATAACACAGTCTCCAAACATTCTTTTTCTTCCTGGACTCCCTGTCATCTTCTCCCTTTTAGCCACTTCTCCCCAACTCCACTGTAAAACCACACATACACACACATACACACATAGACACACACACACACACACCATCAATCTTTTGTTCTACTTGCTGTCCTGTTATGAATAAGTTGGTCAGGTTAGAAAAATGAACACACATGCATAGTGTCAGAATGCATCCACTGGCTAATTCAGTAAAAGTATTCCATGGAAGAGCCCCAGATGGCAAGAGGAGTTTTACTTTATTGCATGTGGATTTCTTTCTCAGAACATCGCTAACCAACATTGATACTTCATATTATGAATAAGGAATTTCAAAGCAAGAGACCAACTCCTGATTTTTGACTCATTGTATGATTTCACTTATCCTAAGAGACAAGAAAAGATAAATGTAGGCCATTCCAAAGTTTATGAGTCATTTCCAAGGGCAGGAGGGAGGCAGAAAGCTGGGGGGTGGGGGTGAGGGACAGGACATTGATTCATAGTATAATTGCTACCAAGAAGCTGTACACTTCATAAAGTTGAATTGACAAAACTCATGCAGTAGATTAAAGAAGATGAAGAACAGCTGAGGTTACTTATGTACAAGTAAAAATCTCATGAGATTTGGTCTCTTGGTTTGGAGAGTCATGGTTTCATGGGACATCCCAGTTAATTGGTCTAATAATGTGTTTAGTGCTTCTTTTCTATCTCCTCATTCATCACATAGTGCTGGGGTTTGAAAAGCTTGCAAGCAGTCACCCAGGACACAGTTGGTCTCTATTCACCTGGGACAGTAGGATATAAAAGAAAATCAGGAAACATTGAATATGTAATGTGTGGCCAATTGTGCCCATGAAAAACAGTCCCCTTTGTCACGGGACCAGAACTGAATACTGTCTGGCTACCATTATGATTACTTTGATCAAAGATTCTGTAAGGGAATCCAGGTCAAAAAAGTGAAAATGAAGAGCAGAATTTAAAACTCCAATGGAATCCAGACTTTCTGGAGACATAAAATGTGATGGATCCCTGAAACTAGTGCCCTGATATCACCAAACAGACTGTCAACAGGTGTAATAGTAAATTGCCAATGTGCCAGTGTAGATGATGTAACTGAATGGAGGGAGAAAATAAGTTTTTATGTATGAAAGAGACAGTAGCTAGAAGAGCCAGAGGGTGCCCTGTGGTGAAGTGAAATTTCTTAAGATAGCTCTTCTTCCCAAGTCTGCAACTTCCACCAAATGATTGGGTAGAACTCTACAAAGAAGGTGTATTTAACACGTTAGAGGAGGTCAGACAGTTTTCATTACTACCCTTCTGGCTAGAAGCTTGTGTCATCCTTGAAGCAGTAGAAGACACCGAATGCCCATTTGAAAGAACACTTTCCAGGTGCCAAGATCAGAGAACCAGAGACTGCAGTCTGGAGACTCGGGCACGGATTAAGAGGATGTGCCACTAGACTTAGAAACAGAATCAGAACTAGGGAGAGATTTGGTTATCGACTGAGGTGAGGTGATGTGATGGATGAAGGACTATCGGACTATCCTTTCTGGTTGCTGATCCTGACAAGTGACAATCGATTCACTTACCTAAAAAAAACGCCATCATTGTGAGTTCTAAGTGGCCATTGCAACTAAGGATCAAAGCCAGCATAGAAGTAGAGTTCCAAGATAAGATCGGGGGGTGTCAGAGTAGGTCAAGAAGGGAGCTGGACGGGATCACATAGGCGCTCCCCAGGGCTCCTGCCCCGCCCCCACTGCCTTGCCTGTTTACTGCAGCTCTTTCAAGTTAAGCAAGTTGACATATGAATGTGTTCTTATTCGAGGTTTCAAACCAGAGAGTTAGCGTTTGTTTGATTTGAGAGCCAGGAAGAAAAGAAGGGAGGGAGAAACAGAAAATGAGAAGAGTAAAGGAAGACCGAGAAAGGAGAGGGAAGCAGAGAAGAAAATCGCTTTTTACATTGCTACTTCCCATTCCACTGCTTATTTTAACTTAGGAATTATTTATACTACATGCCAGGAATTTTTCTTAGTTTTTATATATATTAATCTCATACATCCTGAGATGAATACTTTCTTCAATCTAGAGATGACCAACCTTGGGCACGTAATAACTTAGTTCACGACTACTTGTTCGCAATGGCAATATCTAGTAAGTGACAAGAAGAGGGAACCAAATCCATGCAGTTGACTTTCTATAATGCTTATATCCTTAGCAACTACTCTTGTCTACCCCACGAATCAATGATAAGAAGCGTATATTCCCAAAAATCAGAAAAACAAAGCGACCATTTATTGATTACATAGAGTTTATTAAATCGAGTGCATCAAAACATGCCCCATGGTTTAAATTTTTAACTTGGATTCCATTCTCCCTCATATGGAAAATGCTATTGAAGACATTCTTTCTTTCACAATGCTACCTCTAAGTCACTACCCCCCCTCCACCCAAACTACTGTGATTTTTGTTTTGTTTTGTTTTGTTTCTTAATCCAAGCACACTTCTTTATGCAAACTAAGGCCAAACTGTTCAAGGAGGACACACAGACACAGGCTCGAGGAGGAGGCTGACTCGGGACACAGGCTTTGGGCCACCAGGGCTCCCATGGGATAGGTGCCCCTGCAGACTCCAGGGTGCCTGCTCATGCCACCAGTTGACAAAAGGAATGAATGAAAACAAAACACTCAGGTAGCTTCTTCTTTGTGCCCTGGGGTTCCTGGGCCCCAGCGCCAGAACAACAGGAAGGGACAGGCACTTTGTGTCTCTGGGCACTTGGCAGAAGCCCTGCTTTAAATTAAGAGACAAGACAGGATACATTGTAGAAATTTTTTCTTAAGCCCCCTCAGGCCAGTGGTTAGATTGGAACTACTGGATGGGTGGAGAAAAGGTGGGGTAGAGACGGAACCAACTGCAAGGGTCTACATGTGACCTGTCTGGAAGATGGGCATCGGGGGAATGGGTTGAGGGATGTGTCGGGCAGGGTAAGATACGACAGAACAATAATAACTTATAAAGTATTGAGGGTTGATGGGGGAGGGAGAGCAGGGGAAGAGGGGAGGGGTTGGAGGAGCCGAAACCAGGGGCTCGGGGAAAGGGCGGATGTTTGGAGAATGATGATGGCAGCGGACTTGGGAGGGTGCTTGCCACAGTAGGTTTATTTATGTATTGGAAAAACGATGTACGAACCGCTAATAAAATGATTTTTAATTTTTAAAAAATCTCACAATTTGTAAATTGTGTTTATGGGGTTTATCTTTCTCTGGTCGTTCTCATGTCCATAGAATTGGAATTCTTCAACCTTTTTACAAGGTCAGAATTACACCAGAGAAGAAAACAAAAGTTTAAGTTTTTCTATTTCAATACATACATTAAATATATCGGTATTTTAAAGGTCAATCTTATAAATCCATCTTGTTGAAAATGAAACCAAACCCACTGCTCTCACATGAATTCCAACTCATGGCTCCCGGTGTGTTAGAGAGGAGCTGCATCCAAAGGCTTGCCAGTGGCTGTGGTGGGTCAGAGGCAAGTCCTCACACCATCCTCCCAAGGCGTCTCAAACCACCAACCTTTCTGGGTAGTAGCTGAGAGCTTACCCAGGGCTGCTACCTCCAGAAACCTGCTTCCAGCTTCACCTAGCTTTATTCCATATGTAAATTTTGCCTATTGTGTCCATTTTATTCTTTTAAAAAAAGAAAACAAGGGCTGAGCCCCGGTAGCGTAGAGGTTGTGCACGGGACTGCGGCCCACTGGGATGGAGGTTCAATTCCAGCAGCGGCTCCACAGGAGCAAAGGCTGGGCCTCCTACTCCTACCACCAGAGGGCAGTGATGCCCAAAAAACAAAAACAAAAAAAAAAAAAAAGGAAAACAAGCCATACCTTTTTATGTAAATATAGCTTCCTGTTGTACTATTTTTTGAAAGCAATGCCAAACTAAATTTCATTAAATTTCATTCTTCCCGCATCTAGCAATCAATAGGAAATCTATGATCAAGAGAGTTGAATTCCACTTCTATTAACCTTGTGTGGTAGATTAATAATATAATAGCCAAGGCTACTACTGTATAAAAAAAAACCCTCAAGGGATTTGATCCCTTAGTTTCAAGGGTTAGGGTCATGGTTCCAGGGGACAGACTTATTCTTTCATTGATTATTTATTAGGTACTGACCAGTCCTTAGTTACACACTGCACATGGCTGAAAGGATGCTAAGATGTAAGAGTTGCTTATCGAGTTTATAAAGCTCACAATTTTAATTATAAAACTCACAAATATTGAGTTGAGGTAAGAGTTGCTATGACAGTTTACTTTGAGAGACAAATTTTGATATGTTTCATGTAGTCACTGAGACCAAATTTATTTGTTAAGTAATAATTTACAAGATGAAGCAATTTACAGTACTCTGGCTTCTTTTCCTCAATACCCTTGTCCTAGATTTACAATCTAATTTCTCATGATGTTGCCTGTAAACATTCATGCTGAAAAGTCATTTCTATAGCTTTACTTCTATAAGGATAAGTGCTAATTGAGTGATTATACCTGTCAATTCTCAGAGGGTTGAATAAGAAAACATATTAAGAAATCTTTCTAAACAAGTAAACTACAGGGAGGTAGGTAACACATAATCGGTGGAAAATGAAGATGACACATCTATGTTCATGCCCAAGAACCTTGGTAGTGTAATGCAAGGTCAGAAGTTCAAAAGCACCAAGTGTTCATTATATTCCCCTAAAGATCTGCAGTGCCAAAAACTAACAAGGGAAGTTCTACTCTGTTCTACAGGGTGCCTAACAGCTGGGATCCCCTGGATGGCATGAGTGAGTGAGTATGTTCATGCCCTAACAGTCACAGCCTCACATACTAACTAGATAATTGCTCATAAAGATAAAATAATATTGCAAACACTGGGTTTACTATTTTCAGTATGTTGCTACTGGGATAATTTTTGTTTCCATTACAATGGAGACAGTGAATCATGTATAGATAACTCATGGTGGGTAAACTGGTGGAAATGTGGTGGAAAAGATAGGGAGTTTCTTATAAAGCTAAACATGCAATTACCCTACAACTTAGCAGTTGCACTCTTGGGCATTTATCCTGGGGAAAGGAAAACTGATTGCTCACACAAAGACTTGTATGTGACTATGGCAGTTTGTGTGATAGCTTCAAATGAGAATCCCCCTCCCCCTTTGAACAGTCATGCTTGAACCAACTGTGGTCCAGGTTTACTGCAGAATCGCCCTGCCTTCCAGTCAAAGCTGACTCACAGTGAGCCCCTGTGGGTTTCCCAGACAGCAGAAAGCTGTGTCTTTCTCCAACAGCTCCTGGTGGTTTCTGACTACTGACCTTCAGGAAAATAGCCCAACTCACGACCACTACACCCCCAGGGCTCCTTCCTGCTGTGGACTACCCCTCCACAATGGAAACAACAACTAGTGACACCCACAACAACTCGGATGAATCGCCAGGAAATTATTTGGATTTTGGGGAGAAAGAGTAGTACTATAAGATGCTTATCACGAAATCACAGGATTTTAGAAGTAGATCACAGGTGATTGGGGTCAAGGTATTAGGGACAGAGGGAAGTGGCAGCTGTGGTGATCAAAGGGCAGGGAGAGAGACCCGTGCAGTGTGGACACCTCCAGTCCACTGACCATGGCTGACTTGTGAGGCCACAGAGGAAATGAAAATATAGAGAGATTAACTCATGTACACATTGATATGTGAAAACTGGGGCACTAATAAAGTTGGTGGATTATATCATGGCAATTATCCTCATTATAATCTGATAAAAATAATTTTGTAAAATATTACCTTTGGCAGGAACTGGTCAAAAATAATATAACAGGGATCACCCCATATTATGTCTTACTACTGCATATGTAAATCTTGAGTTTTCTAATATAAAACTAAGAACTTAGAATTTTTTAGAAAAGGATGAGTTTTAGTATCTATCTATCTATCTATCTATCTATCTATCTATCATCTCTCACACACAGGATAGCAGTATGATTTCCTCAACTAGAATGATTCTACAGGTGACCTTGAGGTTGAAATCTAAATATTTCAAATTTCAACTAGCAATAAGTAATTTCTTATGACCGCCACATCATCACTAATCTCCCAACCTTTGGCTTGTCTTTTAATCTTGTTTTGTTATTTATTTTTATTGAAAGAAAAAGAACCTTCTACTTATTCGAAAAGAACATAAAATGTAAAAAACTACTGACCAAACCGCTCAAAATGCATACAGTGCCCCCTAATTGCATCACACTTAATGTGATGCCATCATGTATAGTGGTGCCTCTAAAATAGTTCTTAAAATGCAACAAAACAACAATGTGCATAGAGGAGAGGGCTTCAAAATTTCTGTGGGAAAATGCCATTATCTTTTAATTCCATCTGTCCAGGGATTTTTTTGTATTCCTCTCAGATACACACAGATAGAATATTAAAAAAAAACACTATTGCTGCACACTAGCATACAAGATATGTCACCCATGCTCTGAATGCTGCCTAGGTCTCTGCTACATGAAAGAAGTCAGTCTGTACCTTTGACAGCAAGCTCAGCCAGTTCTTTTGGTCTACAATCACCAAACACGGATCTCATTGCCATCAAATCACTGCTGAGTAATAGTGGCCGTCAGTGGGTTTCTGAGACTCTAACTCGTTTTGGGAGTAGAAATCCCAGTCTTCTGCTCACAGACCTCCTAGTGGCTTCAAACTGCTGCCTACGTGGGTCACAGACCAATGCGTAGCCTTTGAAAAGCCAAGCATTTGTTAGAAGAAAACTGAAATCCTTATCTCATATCATTCCTTTTTATTCCAATACTCTAAAGTGTACTGTAGTTCTTGAATTTTTCATTGTTTTTACTCCTTTAATATGCTGGATATCAAAGTTTGGATGTCCAAACGTTTCTTTACACAAAGTGACTTAAAAATGTGTATTTGGTCAGAATCTGTCCAAAGGTAATGGCTGAAATAAAATAAGAATGAATGGGTCAAGTAAAATAAGCCAAGGCCTTCCTTGATGAGGAAGTGGGTTACACTTTGGGCAGCGAACGTCAAGGTCAGCAGTTTGAAACCCCCCGCTGCTCTGAGATTGAAAGATGAGGTTCTCTGCTGCTGCCAAGATTTCTACCCTCTGAAACCCACAAAGACAGTCCTTCGCTGCCCTGCCCAGCCCTGTAATGCAGTTTTGAGTTGGAGTTGACTCACAGGCTGAGTTTGACTCTGCTTTCAGCCAGTTCTGCTTCAGGCCGGTGCTGTGGGCCTAAGTCTCTCTTATTTTTCTAAGTTCAATATAAGACCCAAATCCCTGAGTGGAACACACGATTCATGCACTCAGCTGCCAAAAGCACCGCTGAAAGTCCAAGTCCACGGAAAGATGACTCGGAAGGCAGATTAAACAATGGACTTCCGAAAAATCCACCATGGGACCTCTGTGGAGTCCAGCTCTGAGCCGGCAGACTTGAAGTTGTCAGGAGCGGAAGGGACTTGCAGGCATTCTCTGTAGGTACAGATAGAATTCCAGAATTCACATGTCTATATCAAATGCATTTACTGAGAATGTGAAAGAGGAAACAACAATGAATTTCATAGAAAGAATTCATGTGCGCATCATATCCATTGACCCGTTCAATCATTACAATAACCCCGTGAACTAGATTCCATTCATCATTAACTTTGGATGAATTAATATATGGTTTTCACTTACATTTCTATGTGTGTCCCAGTCCATTCCCCAATCCAGGTTGTGAGCACACAACCTCTGTCCTGAGGAAATTTTTTTTTTTTTTTTTAGAAACATGGGGATTTTGTGGTTCAAAAGATCAATTTTGGGGGTTGTTAGAGTTAGGGTTAGGAAAAAGAGAAAAATAAAATTTTTAAAAAGATCAACTTTTTGCTCTAAGTTCCAAAAGCACAATTTTGAAAACGTTTGAGCACCTGAAACCTAAAAGCGGGAGAACTCATCATTTAGAACCAGTGTTCACTTTTATAATTATATATATATATAGGTATCTATACACACACACACACACACACACACACACACACATATATATATATATATATATTATGTTGTGAAGAAATGTGGAAGGAAGTATAACCAAGGAACAAAAAATTCCTGAGAAGTAGCTTTACTTTTCTGCTGTTGGCAGATGCGTTTTAGTCTGTTCTGACTCACAGCAACCCTACGTGCAATAGAAGGGCACACTGCCCGGCCCTCTGTCCTCCTCACATGTTTTCTTGGGAATGAGGCTCTTGATGCCGCCAGTGCATCCATCCGTCCTGTGGAAAGTCTTCTTCTTTACCACTAACCTGCTGCATTACCATGCACCATGTCTTTCTCCAGGGCCTGGTCTTTTCCTCACAACATCACCAAAAGATATGAGAGGAAGTCTTGGGATTCTTGCCGCTAAGAAGCATCCTAGCTGTACTTTTTCCAAGACAGATTTGTTTCTTCTTTGAGTAGTCCATGCTACTTTCAACATTTGTAGCCAATAACATAATTCAGAAGCATTGATTCTTCTTTAATCTTCTTTACTCGATGTCGAGCTTTCCCAGGCCTATGAAGTGACTGAAAGTAACATGACACCTTGGCTTAGGCACATCTCAGTTCTCTCAAAGGAACATCCTTGCTTCCAACATTTTAAAAAGGTCTCGTGCAGCAAATTTACCCAACGCAACGAGTGTTTTGTTCCCTTGACCACTGTTGCTTCCATGAGCCTTGGCTGTGGGATCGTGCAAAATTAAACTCTCGACAACTTTGATCTTTTCTCCACTTTTCATGATGTTCCTGTGGTCCAGTTGTGATGATTTGGGAAATGATTCGCAAGACTTCCCTAGATGCTAGCTCTCAGAGTCCACGGAAATTCGACCCAATTAATTTGGGAAGTATTTAAAATCGGGGGTTCCATGGGGTGGGCACTTTAAATTTATTCTGAGCATCACACCGTTTTATAAGCAGGATTGAGAGATACATAATGATGCAAACACTGTCATCCCAGGACAGCAAATAAAACCCCCAAATCCCAAAAGGCCTCCAAGCCTCCCTGTTCCTTAGGTTCAGAAATCAGATCGTGTTAGCCTGGGCAGACTAGAGAAACAAATTCATAGACACCCACATGTGTGTAAGAGCTTTATATTTACGAGGAATTGAATAGTGAGAAAACATCTCAGCCCAGTTCAGATCAAGTCCATATGTCTGATATTCGTCCATATGTCTACCAATCTATAAAGTCATTTTTGGACTCATGAAACACATGCAATGACTCTGAATCCAGGAAGATCACAGGCCAGTGGGTATGAAGTCTTGTGAATCTCGTGGCATTGTAAGCATCTCTGCACTGGCAGACATGTCTACTAGGCTTCCCGGGCTCCAGAGGTCTGGCTCCATCAGCCTCTCTCCACAGGCATGTTTCACAAGGAAGGAGCAGAGAGAGAGTGTCTATGTGTGTCTCCTGCCTGCAAGAGGGAAAAATAGGAGTTCCCAGCATTCTCAGGAAAAGGCAATGCCATAAAGGGGATCATTGGCTATATCCTGATTGACAGGCTAGGCTCCACCCCAACACTCAGAATCCTCAAATTGACACCACATTATGTAACTTACTATGAAGATATATCCCCCACTACCAGTCAACCTAATGGAATAAACAGTAGGAAGAAGTGCACAACTTCAATCTTTTCTTCATTTTCTAGCAGATCCTGGTGTCATCACAAGCCAACATCAAGTCACCTGCCCACTCTGGGACTGTGACACCATGGGGACTATCCTCAAATCTTGGAACCCTGGGCAAAAAAAGAGGGGGTTTTGAGATTACGAGGAATTGGCTGAAAATAAATGGCTGTTCTCACTGGGTTTAACTTACTTTCTTTTTATTAATTTCTTAAGATGGGATGTTAGATTGCTGATGCTGAGAGTTTTGTTCTTTTGTAATGGACACATTTGCTATTATGTATTTCCCCCCCGGGGCATTGCTCTAGGAGCATCGCACGTGGTCCTTTGACACGCTACATTATCATTTCATTCAGCCCCAAATAGTATTTCATTTTCCTTAGGAGTTCCTCTTGTATGTGCTATTCTGAAGTGTGCTGTGTAATGTCCAAATACTCGGAGACTTCCTAAGTGACTTTATCTTGTTAACTTGTAGCTAAAATCTTTGTTATCAGATAATTTCCTTTGATGTGAAGTAGTCATAAGTACCACAGCTACCTGGATTGAAAACCCCATTGGACAATTTTAGCATTCAATGATATTACATATTTTAAAGAACTTTGGGGAGAAAAATAGTCTACTTACTATTTCAATTGTTCTCCATTACTGAGATCCCATTTTCCACCCCTCTAATATCATTCTCAGGTATCCTGAAGAATTTGCATCAGAATTCCCTTAGGATCTAGTCTGCAGACCATTCACGCTTAGTTGTACTTCACCTTTCTTGAAGGCTCGTTCCATTGGAGATTCAATTCAACATTGCCCAGCATTTTTAAAATTGCTCCAATCTTCTGTGGCCACCCTGCTTTCTCATGATAACTTTACATAAATTTGAATTCTTATTTGCTTACATATAATGTATCATTTTTCTCTCTCTGCTTTTAGTATTTTATGTGTCAGGAGTTTGAATGTGATATGATTTGGAATGATTTTTATAATTTATCCTTTTGAAATAGGTTTCTGTAGTTTGTACCTATATTTGTTCACTCTAAAAACATACCAGGGGTGGCCCCCATTTGGTCACCTCCAGAGCACCCATTCCTGGTAGTGCCCTTCCTAATTGCCTTCAGTAATCTTTGAAAGAACTCCTTAGAGTAAGCTATTTGATCAAGGGGAGGAACTCAATCAAAATTCCTAAGAAGTTGAAGTAATTAATTTACAAACTAAGCTAATTGAAGGGACCCTGAGGTCATAACGGATTTCACCTTGGGATACTAAACACAAGGTCAGTGGAAAGAGAGGAATCACAAGACAGACAGGCTATAACCATGCACAGCTTTGGAAACTCAAAGGGGCACTTCTACACTGCCATATTTATGAGTCAGTATCGACTGGATGGCCATCAGCCTTTGTTGTTGTTATGATTGTTTGTGTTAGTCCAGGTAGACTATAGAAACAAAATCAGAGATACACATATGGCTATAAGGAAAAGGTTTCTATACAAGAGGAATGGGATATTGAGGAAGCTTCCCACTCCAGTCCAGTTCAAAGTCATAAGTCCGATAATAGCTCATATGCCTGAAATCAGTCTATAAAGTCTCCTTCCAACTCACGAAGTCACAGGCCAGTGGGTGCAGAGTCCCGGCACTGGCAGGGGTCTCCCCAGGGTCCCTCACTTCCAGGGCTCAGGGTCCATCAACAGCATCCAGTGGTGGTGAAAGCAACTCAGCACTAGCAGGGGTCTCCACATGGCTTCTCCAGCTTCAGAGGTCTGGTTCCATGAGGATAAGGCCATGTGGCTTCTCCTCTGGCCCCTTCAGCTCCTTGGACGCTGCCATAGTTTGTTGTCTCTGAGACTAACTCCCAACAACCAGGGAGATAGCTTCTCATCTTCACGAGGGAAATATCGTGAGATTCCCCATAAGTCTCAGGAGAAAGCCATGCCCACACAGAGACCTCATTGGCTACTCAATGGCTATCTCCAGTTTAACAGAATAGACTCCACCCCTACATCTCAATCATGAAATTAACAAGCACATGACCACCACATTGTTGATTTGTTTGGGGAAGCCAACTTAATCTATAAAAGAAATGGAACTGTGCAATATTACCAAACTTCGGCATCCGTTTGATCAGGTTATTCTCACTCACTCTTTACTAGAGTCAGGTAGGAACTCAATCCAAAAATTGCTTTTAGTATTGAATCTAAAGGGGGCATAACCATACCTGGTGATTAAATAAGGGCATCAGGCACGAAAATGGTGTGAAGGAGACTTCCTTAGACTTCCTGTGGTTTCACTATTTCCATGAGGCAGAGGGCAGGCCTGCCTCCATTCTTTTTCTTCACCAACTGTCCTCCATTTCTACACTACATTTGTATTCATTGCAAGGGCCAAACAGAACTTACTGAGAAAACTCAGAAATATAGGGGTTCATTAGAGAAATTAAAAAGTTACCACAAATCACGATCAGTGAACTGTAAACATCCAGTCTTGAGCCCCAGAAATTTTTTTCCTCAGCCAGCAGTCAAGTCTCTGCCTGCTCTTCTGCCTCTCAACTCCATGTAGGCCCTTGGCCTTGACCTAGATAGACCCCAAAGTCTGCTTGCTACTCTGCCTCCAGGCAGACTCTCAGGGCTGATCCTCTGTTATGTCTCAGGGTTGCCTGTCTTCAGCCTCCAGGTAAGGCCCCTTATTTTGCTCTGTCCCATCGGCTCTGTGTCACAGACTCTGCTGCCCCTAGTCTCTGTCTCTCTCACTTCAGACAGAGGTCTCTTCTTCCAATGGTCTGGGAATGGCTCTCTGCTCTTGCTTCAAAGATGGTTCATCTTTATAGCCCAAGGGGTGGTGACTGAAATTGACCCACCCCCTTCTATTACTGTTACACATGCCATATTTGCATAGTCTCACCCAATCATGGATGAGCATTTACAGAAGAACCAAATTAAACAATTCCACTCCACCACCAGACACTAGGAAATGGAAATGTTTTTCTCCACAATAGGAACACATTCACATTAAATTAGTCACTCACTATGACAATGCATGATTTTATAGCCTCTGTTTTTCTCTTCAACTCATACCTCTGAGTGACCTACCTAACTTCACTTATTTTCAGTTTATTTCTATGTTGGACAAAAAGCATTTGTCATCCACTAAAAAATTATCCAGTATACAAATAAAGTTAATGTTGGAAGGTATAAAATATTATTCTTATACTTTAACATCAAATTAACATGTAATGTATGCTAAGGTATAATTATTTGCTAAAGTTTTATCACAGGTCACAAACATTTCACTTGGATGTACTTATTGGCATTCCCATTGCACTCACTTCCCACTATACATTGTCTGTCATGCCTCATTTCAATTCTATTGGAATTGAAGTCATTTACTTAAAAAAAATTGAAGTAGAGCAGAATCTTTTGAAATTTTCACTCTTTTAAGAATGTTTTGCCCCATTTTCATGTTTGGTCTCAGTGATTCGCATCTATTTTGAGCCATTGCAAAGCACTGAAATTAAAATTTTCCACTTATTATTTCACCAGTTTATAAATATTTAAATGATAAGATTAAGGGAACTACCATAAAAGGAGGGTGAGAAAAACATAAGCGGTGGTATGCAAACAAGTCCACTTTCTGTAAGGAATGTTCAAGTAGCTGGGGGCAGCCTATTCCCAGTGACTTTGCGCATGCCCGGGGGCCGGTGGCGCTGCCGGACTGGATGGAGAAGGGAAGCTTGCGTTCGCTCTCTAGGTGCCATTGTCGTCAGCTGCCATCCGATCCGCCTGACTCAAGGCAACCTGGCGTAGTATGGACTACAGCTGTGTCGAGTTTCTCTTACTGTCATCTTTATGGGATATAATCACAAGGCTTTTTGCAGAGCAACTGGGTGGATTGGTTAGCAATTGATCCCACAAACGGTTTGTGCTATCAAGTTTCAATGATTGGCTGAAAAACAAAACCTAACACTGCCATTGAATCAGTTCTGGGTGACCGTCAGGCAGGGTAGAACTGCCCCAGTGGGTTTCTGAGACGCTAATCCCTTCTAGGAGCAGAGAGCTTTGTGTACCCCCTGCGAGGCACCTGGTGGTTTGGTAGGGCCCACTGGGCCCGAAAACTCTTTTTATACACAGGTGAGTGGAGATGCATTCCCATAACATTCTATTGTATTTTCAAGCAAGGGGCAATCTAGGTAGCCAATTTGTAATTTTAAGGTGACTTTCGGCTGTAATGGTTTGAATTGCAATGGCTTCAACTTTAATTTTTGCGGGATCGTATTCTGCTTATTTGAAAATTCGAGGGAGTGCATTGTTATTTGTGCTGATGAAAAAGTATTGCAAATTAACTGGTTTATTTTTTTAATTATTTAGGACATCTTCCATATTCAATAGAAAGCCATGTGTAAAGGCATGAACAAATCAATTGCTTTTATGAGACAGAACCAGAGACCAGACCATGTACATGAGTACAGATCAGAGCTGGAAACACAAGGAAGCCAGGCCAGGTAAGCCCTACAGGACCAGCAATAAGAGCAGGGATACCAGGCGGGTAGGGAGAAGGTAGGGTTGAAAGGGGGAACCAATCACGGGATCTGCATATAACCCTATCCCTGGGGAAAAGACAACAGAAAAGTGGGTCAGGGAAAGACATGGGACAGTGTAAGACATGAAGAAATAACAATAATTTATAAATTATCAAAAGTTCATGAGGGAAAGGGGTGGGGAGGAAGGGAAAAATGAGGACCTGATACCAAGGGCTCAAGTAGAAAGAAAAATATTCTGAGAATGATGATGGCAACAAATGTACAAATGTGCTTGACACAATGGATAGATGGATGAATAGACTGTGAGAAGAGTTGTACAAGTCCCCAATAAAATGATTTTAAAAATAAAAATTTTAAAGAGCTATAGAGCCAGTTTGAAAACTTTTTCTTATTATTTATCTATAGATAAAGCCTAGGTCATTCAAGGTAAATGCATCGTATCCCAATCCAAATAACAGCTAATCCAGATTAATATATTCCAAATTAGTGAAATCAAACAATTAAATTAATTGTTCTGTAATGGTAGCTCTTGTAAAGAAAATGAGGTATAACAAACATGGCCCAACTGCTTTCCTAGCCAATGAGCATGCAAGTGGTGCCTAAGAGAACCATGACCCATATTGGATATTCAGAAAACAACAACAAAACTGGTCAGATTTGAAAATCTCATCTAATTAGGTCAATTGGTGAGAGCACGGAACTAACACGAACGAGTCAGACATTAGATCTCCATATAGGCTGGTTTGTTCACTCCACAGCTCTAGATAAAACCCCTAAAGCCCTCAAGCCTTCTGTCAACTGCCAGGGAGTCCACACAGAACCAAGCAGGGAGGGCGCCTCTGACTCTGCAGGCTGGTGTGCACCCACCTCTCCAGAGCAGAGAGAGGAGGAGAAGGAGGAAGAAAGAGGAAGAGGAGGAGAAGAAATCAGCTAATCTTATTGTGATGACTTCGACACACACATAATAATAAGACTCAATTATTCAGGAAGTGTGTGGACACACAATGCAACTAAAAAAGATAGAAGAGGGAAATCCTAAGAATAAAACACAATATCCCTATCTATAGGACAGGTTATTCTTTTCAATTTTCGAAAGTAAAGTTGCAGCTTCCTGAACCTCCTTCTCAATATTTCAATTTTCTAATCACTCCAAAAAGTCTCATAAGATGTGTTACTATGAGAATAACTACCACAAGGGAAGACTTGATTAGAATTAGGAAGAGCAGGATATAAGAGCCTATTGAGGAAAACTGAGATAGGGGAAAAAGGAAGAAAATCAAAATAGATTCATTTTAGAAGAAAAGATCATTTTCCTTTTCTTCCAATGTATATATTTTTAATGTGTTGGATTTTTAACCTCAAGGTCAGCAGATCAAACTCATGACAGTGTCTGTCAGCCCCCTTAACAGTTACCATCCTAGGAATCCACCAGGACCATTGTACTCTCGCCTATAGGGTCAGAATAGAATTTATGGAAATGGGTTTTAGAGTTGGATTGTCTTCTATAATTCTACCCCCCAATTTGTAGACACATCTTCTTTGAAATACACACTATTATCTTAACATAACAAAATATTATTATGCATTATATTGATATAATTTAATAACACAGAATTGATATTTCTTATAAATGATTATAGTTTCACTGTAGCTTTCTTTTTAAGTGTTACATTTGCAAATTTTAAGAACATAACTTAATAGTAATTATATGAATAATGCCTTTTGCTATGTACTCTTCTCTAGGAGATCTGCAGTCTCATGAGAGCCTAAAAGAAGTCGTCTTGTTATATACAATAGAATTAATTAAGAGAAAAATTAGAGCGATTTATTATATATGTCATCATCCTGAGCACAATCCTCAGTAAATTAATATTTCAAAGTATCTGTCAGAAATGATAGATTTCTGTCCTCTGTGTTGCCCAGGTATCCCCTCAACTCCCAGAAGCCTCTCTCCTAACCACTGACCACCAGAATTTCTTCACCTCAGCCATGCAGAACTTCTCTCTCGGGCATCCAATTTTTCTGATTTCCTCTTCTGCAGCTGTTAGCTGCCATCGAGATGGCCACTCATTCATAGTAACCCCATGCATAATGACACTGGATCATTATAAACAGAGGGGGTTCGTGGGATGTTTTTTTCAGCTCCTAGAACAAGACTAGAGTGTCCTGGTGCTGTAGTAAGGTCTAAGTTGGGCTACTAACCACAAAATCAGCTATTGGAACCCATTAGCCATTTCACGGGAGAAAGATAAAACCTCTGTTCCCATAAAGATGGATAGCTTTGGAAATCCTTAGGAACAGTCCTTCTCTGCCCCATAGAATTACTAACTATAACTTTCTTCAAGCCAGGTATTCACAATTTAAGCTCCGATATCTTTCCTTCCTTTAGATTTGAATTATATTACTTAGAATCCTTGGATTACCCAGGTTGGTGTCATTCTTCCATGTGGACTTGACACATGGAATACTTGACATCCAACTCACTTAGATGACTGCTTATTTGAAAATAAGCCTTTAACCCCCAGATACTAGTCTTTAAGATAGCTGGGCACCATCTCACTTCTCCATCACACTTTACTAAAGCTCTTGTGGTCAATGAGCTCTTTGTGAGCATGAATTTCAAGGAGGGCCATGTCATAATATGTTTTCTTGGATTGGAACTAGAATTAAGTCCAAACCCCAAAGCTATTCAAGCATTGATGGTTTATATATGTCTCTGGTTCACCTTGAGACATCACTGTCAATTTATGTTAGAGAATATTATCAATCATCCCCCTGTGATATTGTTTTCATGTCATCAAATCAATGTTAGCTCATAGAACAGTGGTTCTCAACCTGTGGGTCTTGATTCCTTTGGAGTCTAACAAACCTTTCACCTAAGAACATCAGAAAACACATTTCTGATAGTCTTAGGAACCAAGACACCACTCCTCTACCTGACACTCCATTTGCACTTGCCAGAAGCCCATTTACAGTCAAAGTTGAAGATGTTCCTGACACAGCACAAGAGGAGTTCATTGAACTTATTAACACTGATGCAGTGAAAACTGATGTCTCTACGATGCCAGTTACAAAATTCTGGATCAAGTGTTTCCAGTCCTGTCCTGTTCTGCCTGAGACTGTGTTGCACCTTCTTCTTCCATTTCCAACACTGTATCTATGTCAAACAGGGTTTTCCAACTCGTTGGCCATCAAGTATAAATATAGAAGTAGACTTGCTATGGAAGATGATCTTCATTATGCTCCTGCAAAGACTGCTCTGAGAATTTCTGATCTGGTGAGAAAGAAGCTATGTCACCCTTCACCCTGATGTTGGCTTTTTGTACAGATACTGTCACAATGTAGCAATGTAGTTTACTGTTGCTATATTAACACTGCTACCCATGCAAGATGATGCTTCAAGACAAAATTTCATATATTTGTCATTAGAAATAAATATTTCACAATATATAATTACATATTATTTTTGTGATTAATCACTGTGATTTAACTCTGTTCAATTTATAACAATGAAAATGCATCCTGCATATCAGATATTTACATTATGGTTCATAACGCTAGCAAAATTACAGTTTGTTAACTTGCGATGAAAACAGTTTTATGGTTGGAAGTCAACACAACATGAGGAACTATATGAAAGGGTCGTGGCATAAAGAAGATAGAGAAGAACTTCCTAGCAACTCAAAAGGATAGGATAGGACTGGGAGTCTCTGGGTCTGCACATTGTTAGCTGAGTAGAAAACTTTACCCTTGCACTGTTGAACTAGCTGGTGGCTTTGAACTGCTGATCCTATGGCCAGCAGCCCAATGTGTAATCACTATGCATTGATTTCATCATTAGTTTGGTCCATAAATTTAGAAGTTAAATTTAAAACACTATTGAGAAAAGGGAATTATATGTGTAGGCCGGGTATGAATGGCAATACATGAATTGGTGACTTGTAGAGATTCAACTCTTCACTGACAAGACATTATACAATAAACAGGGTTCAGCAATAGGGTAGGTCTTTCAACAATATTAATTTATAATAGCAGAACCACGCCAACCAGATTGATCCACTACCTAACAAAGCAAGGGAATCATCACAATAGTAAGCGAATAGTAACACTGGACCATTCATCGGGCACTGTCAAGGTGAGAGATTTGAACCAAGGTCCCAACCTCCCGTTCCATGCCCTTGGGCTAGCAGCCATTTGTTTCTTCTCACACGAGGGAGTTTCAGCTCTGTGGCTACAAGTGTGTTTGAGGTAAACCCAGCTCACTTAGTGGGGTTCCACATACAGTCCTTTTTGGGTGACCACTGAAGATCGTTGTGATCTTCAGTACTTGAATCAGGGTCACCAAGAACTGCATACAAACTAGGTCAAAAGTGTCCAATTAGGAATCTAGTACCAGGAATATTCTTAAATTTTATAGAGTGTTATTTCCATATTTTACTGAAATTAACATCTGCAAGCTAACAGAATTCAATGAATTGGCAACATTAAACTTTGAATTGTATTGATTTAATACTTGATCGTATTATTTATTACTTGTATAATACTTATGTAGATCAGCAATAATTAAATGAATATATTGAATCAAGGAAACTCATGTTTACTCCCCACTCATTTAGTTGACACTCTGCAGCACTCATAAACCATGAAGACACACAAAGTTCCTCTCAATAAGGGACCAAACTTGTGGCTGCCTAGCTCCACCACTATTGATAGCTGCTATTTCCTCCAGCAGGACTTCCAAACTCTGACATAGCACAAGGGGTTTTCCATCACTTCATTGCAGCCTTCTTTTCCAGCTGTCTCTTCTACTATGTCCTTGACTTTACCTCTCCTGGACTGTCCTTTAATTCTGAACATGACCGAGGTGATGTCATCTCTCCTAATATCAGCACCAAATTTGCATGTTCTTTTTAGGGTCTCATGGTTTTTTTGTTAATTTTTTATTTTTACATTGTATTGATTAAATACAGAGGACCCCCGTCATTCAGACAGTGGTATTTTAACTAATGTGTAAAATCTTCATTGCAGTGTTCTATAGTGAAGCCATATTGTTCTATGGATTAGAATCATGGTTTCCAAATTGGTCTGTGCAAACCACAGGGAGGTCAAGGAGTTAAATATTGAGGTATAAATATATATATATATATATATATATATACTAAAACTTGAATTTATATATATTTAAATGTCATCCCTATTCATTTGTTTTTAATATGCTACATAGTGTTATAGTGCTACATATTCTTGTACTTATTTGTAGCAATGCACACAGTGGATAATGTTCAAATTCTTTTTACCAATCAGATTATATTTAAAACTTTTAGAATCCTTTGATTTAATGTAAGGACTTTAGAATCCAAGTGAAATGGCTTCTCAGTCCAGCTCTCACATGTACAGGTGGCATGAATTTTAGAAAATCTCCTTAACTTAGAGCAGTATTCTCTTGCACCCAATGTTTCTATTGCATATAGTATAACAGAGAATTGATGGAAATTAATGGATGTATTTAAAACAAACTGATCAACCATCAACCTATAATAAGAATTCATAAGATATAAAGAATCCTTATATTTTTATTAATTACATTAGATTTAATACTTATCATTGCCCAAGGAAGAAAGAAAGTTGCCAGATTTTAGCTTTAAAGAAGACAATATGACTAGGAAACTACTATGGTGGGGAAAAATAAAGTATCATCCTATGGTATTGACTACTAAGTGTTTTTTCACTATTTCCTATTAATACTTACTACTATTCCAGAATATATCACACATCATGCCAGAATATCACACATCACACATCAGAATATATCACACACAAATACTGAAGATTATAACATTCTCTCAAAAAAAAGGGGAAGATGTTACCATATTATCAAATAAATAAAAAGAAAAAAAAACTTTGTATGCATAAGTTGACACATATGGATATGTTTATAAAGATGCCTTTATACTGCATGCCATGGTATAATAAGCATCGGATGGATTCAAAGGGTACTAATTCAGTTCGTAGAATCAACACAGTATTTAATTGCACTCACTATAACCCCCTCCCCCCAAACAAACTCACGGTCACTGATTGATTGCCACTTCGTGACCCTATGAATCACTGTGGGGAGACAGAACTGCCCCCTTGGGTTTCTGAGACATTCGACATTTATCAGAGTTGGTAGCTTATCTTTCGCCTCTGGAAGTCCGATGGGTTCCAACCACTGACCTAACAGCTGGCAGTTCCATGCCTACCCTATGAAGCCAGAGGAACCGAAGAGGGAGTGAAAAGGAGAACTCACATGTCACCCAAAGTTTTGGGTTGGAGGGACAAGCAGATTTCACTGCCATGCACCTGAGAAGGCAGTGCTTGAGAGAGGCACATGCTGGAGGACAGGGGTTACACAGCAGAGTTGGACCACACTCGGCATGGTCCGGAGTTTGAAACCACCAACAGCTCTACAGGAAAGCCTTGGATTTCCTCCTTCCACAGGAAACAGTTAAAGTCTTGTAAACCCACAGGGGTGGTTATGAATCCGCCTTGCTCCACAGCGCTGAGGGGTTTTTTGACTGGTGTAGACAGCCAGATTCATTATTGAGTAAGTTCCATTTCATGTGTTTGGGGCAGCTTGTGGGAAATACCTAAGGAAAGACATTGTAGAGATCTGGAGTGAATTTACCAGCACACAGATGCAAGTGAAGCCATGGGCATGAAAGCAATTCTCCAAGAGAAAGAAAGGTACAATGAGACCCTGGATTCAGAACACACGACATCATGCAATTTCAAGGTTAAAGAAGTGAGTGATCCCTGCTGTTTGCTTCATGAAAAAAATAATAAATTTGCTTCAAAATTTCAGAGAACAAACACCATCTACACTCTTCTGGGGGACAGAACTAAATAACAAATTTTCACCTGCCTAGCTTGCCCTGAAGGAGCCCTGGAAGCCCAGTGGTTTGATGCTGCTCCAGAAGGGGACACTGTGGCAGTGTGCATCTCTAAAAGGGCAGCCTCGGACACCCTGTGGGGCAGTTCCCTGTGTCCTACAAGGTCATTGTGATTAAAATGGACTCCTCAGCAGTGGGTAGCTTGGCCTTATGATATAAAGACAAGGTGTAAATATTATAGATTGCAGATAGGCCTAAGCCTCAAAGAATATGCTACAAGAACCTGAGAGAGAGAGAGAGAGAGAGAGAGAGAGAGCCAAAAAACAAAGGAAATCATTTTTCTAGCTCAAAGCAGCTGGCCATTTCAAACTGTGATTAGCAGACCAGAATATAAGTAACCACACCACCAGAGCGCCTAATAGTTAATCAAATGACGGACCAAATTAAATAAAACAATCTATATGTAAGACTAACCATATGAATAAGCATTTAAATATAATGTAAAATGCGTATTACATAAAGGGATACCAAAAAACCTGAGATTTCCCTCCCAAAACTATGCATTTGAATTTTTTTTTACAAAATAACCTTGTCACCTTCAAAGTACTCTCCATTACACTTAACACATTTGTCAAATCTGCGATCCCATTCTTGGAAACATTTTTCAAATTTATCTGTTTGGATGACTGACAACAGCTCTCTCGATTTTTTTCACCTTTTCTACATCTTTAAATCACTGTTCGTTTCATATCACTCTTCCTTCTCAGAAACAAAAAGTTATCACACAGACAAAAGTCAGGTAAGTCAGGTGGATGAGGCAAAAGAGGTATGTTTTTGATTTGTTTGTTTGTTTTTTGCCAAAAACCAGTGCACTGTTATTGCTGTGTGAGTGGGTGCACTGTTGTAATGGCAAAACCAGTCCCCCATCTGCCACAAATCAGGTCTTTTTTGTTGTACACTGCTATGCAACCTATTTCAGAACCTCTAAATAGAAAGTTTGCTTAACAGTCTGAGTCAGTGGAATAAATTTCAAATCCACTATCCCCTTCACATCAAAGAAATAAATGAGCATCGTTTTTTGGTTTGGGGTTTGTTTTGGGGGGTGGGGAGAGAGTACAACCTCACATATGTAACAAATATCAAACACCTTGACAATAGAAATATAAAATTAACATTAGCAATAAGCATACTAAGTACATATACAGTAATACACATTGTATATGTATATGCATATAATATAAAGTAATAAGTATTGAAAATTAAGAAACAAGAGTTGACAACAGTGAAAATACACTAGCTTTTCATCTATCATTGGAGCAAGTCTATGACAAAATCGATGCAATGGAATCTTAATGTTAAAAAATATTTTCTCTTTATCGCACAGGCAAGTGATCTTTTATGGTGGGTTTTGTTGCTTCTGAGCTAGATGGCTGCTTGTTTATGCTCAAGCCTTTAAAGCCCCGGATGCTCTTTTCTTTTGATAGCTGGGCTCATCTGCTTTCTTCACCACCCTTGCTCATGCTCCTACATGTCCTCAATGGGTACCTTGGGGATGTGTGCACACAGTGATATATGTTAGTTTTGTTTTGTTTCTCCCCCCCCCCCCATTTGATGTCTATTGCCCAGACCTTTCACCACTTTCAACACTATTTGACCACGCTGGCTGTTGTGCTTCTTCTGTGTGGCTGTGGTCTCTTCTCAGGTAAATTGTCTAATGTTTATCTTCAGGCTTTCAAGACGCTTGATATATCCATTGATGGATGGGCACCTTCAGCTTTCTTCACCACATTTGTTTGTGCACCCATTTTACTTCAGTGATCGTGTTGGGCCATTGAGCCTTCAGGAATGCCTGATTCATATAGAACAAAGTGTTCTTGCATTGAGGGAGCACCAGGGTGAGGGCCCAAGGTCCACTTGCTACCCTAATATTTGGCCTATAGATATGTTCTTAAATTTATTCCCATCTTATAATAGATAGTTGTATCTATGTATGGACAATGAGGTGCTGAAACAATCAGGTATCAAAGACCAAAAATCAAAATCAATGGACCAATTGACTCCCGATATCGCTGAAGACAAATGGATACAGAGGCAAACAAAGTAGAAGAAATGATGGTACCCAGCTAACAAATGATTGAATGCCTGGAGTCTCAAAGACTTGAAGCTAATCGAGTCACCATTCAGCGCAGAAACAGCAAAGTCCACATGAAGGAAGCACACCACATGCGTGATCAAAAGGGGCCGAAGGGAGCAGATATCGAGCACCAAAGAACAAGAATCACATCACTACAAAGGAGGAGGAGAGCAGGGTGGGGACCTAATGCCCACTGGTGGGTAATTGGTCATTCCTTTACAGGGGAGCCACGGGGAGGAGACAGACCAGTCAAGGGGCAGCCAGGTAGTGATGATGCATACAAGTTTCCTCTAGCTCCTGAAGCCTTCCTCCCCGCCCCCAACCATCATGGTCCCAACTCTACCTTGCCAATCCAGATGGACTGGAGAAGTCACACTAGCATAGAGGGGAGCTGAGGATATGGGGAAACCAGGATGGATGGGCCCCTTCGGGCCAATGGTTAAATTGGAGATACTGGAAGGGTGGAGAGAAGGTGGGGTAGAGAGATGGAACCAACAGCAAGGATATACACACAGCTCCTATTTGAATGATGGGCATTAAGGGAGTGGGTTGGGGGAAAGATCGGGCAGTGTGAGATATGACAGAACAATAACAGTGTATAAAGTATTGATGATTGGTGGGGAGGAGAGATCAGGGGAAGAGGGGAAGGAATGGAAAAACCGATACTAGAGGCTTAAGGGAAAAGATGGACGATTGGAGAACAATAATAGAAGTGGACATGTGAGGGTGCTTGACATAGTATGCTTATTTATATACTGTGAAAAACGATGTATGAACCCCCAGTAAAATGATTTAAAATTTTTTAAAAATATATTTTCTCTTAACTTCAGGAATAACAAAAACATTTGCTGAGCCAATAATTCCTTTAATTCCATTTCTTCATTTTCCTTTTGTTACACTTTGCTAATATATTCTTTCCTTGTCCCCTAGATAAGTATGGGGGTGGAGTCTAGCAGGCCACAGCCTGATGATGCCTTTTTGTGGCCATGGCCCTCACCTGAGCATTCTGGGAACTCCCTCCCTCTGCCTTCCCCTTGCTGTTGGCAAGCCATTTGAAGCCACACTGAGACCTGAACAAGCCACATGATGTTTCCACTACCATTGGTGCCCCAAGGTTTTTCACCCACCAACCTGTGATCTTCCTGCAGTCTCCATCCTTGCATGCAGCTGTGTGAGTTTGAAGAGAGATGAATGTACTAATATCAGACATTTGGGCTACTATCAGATTTATGTGCTAAATCTGGACTAGGCTAGGATGTTTTTTTTCTTGATATACAATTACTTTTTATTATAGAGTCCTTTCTTATACATATAACAGGGTGTCACAGAATTTCTCTAGTCTACGTGGTATAACACAATTAGCATGTAACTGTCACTCATTTTGGACATTTTAATATATTTGAAAAAGCTTCAAAAATGTGCTTGATGAATGGATGGATGGAGGGGCTGTAAGAAGAGCTGTATGGACCCCCAGTAAAATGATGAAAATAATAATAAATTATAAAAACTTATGAAAAATGGAATTAAAAGAAAGTGATATTTCCCCATGAAACTTTTGAAGCCCCTTTGTATATATAAGATCAATTCTTACCCAAAATTAGTTGGACAATTATATCACTACCATTTTATAGAGGTGAGAGAAACTTTTCATATTTTGTAGCTCCAGTAATATAAATAGAGTCAGGATTTAAATGTTGCTCTAAAATCTATACTCTGTCCAGGAGGCCACGTCTCCTGCCATTTGCAAATATGAAAACAAATGTAATCGAGAACACAGTAGATTTTCTTTTCAAACTAGAAAATTCTCTTGTCACATCCTGTTTTTACTCCTTCCTGTTTCCTTCCGTTATAAACCTGGAATGTACACTCCAGAATGCCCCATGGGGCTGGCTCAGGAGATTTACAGAGGAAACAAATAATCCACATTGGATCTAGAATGCACTCACACATACTAAGACAAGAAGGAACTAGTGGAAATGATTAGAAATGGTATCTCAGAAAACTGGTCATAGAGCCTTTTTACACATACATGGTCCCATCTTGAATTCCAGGGAATTATCTCTACACGTCCGAATACCTGCCTGGCCCCTGATCATGGCATCTGCTGTGAGTCATAGTGGGACGATGTTTCACAGAGGTGACGATGGCTGGTTGCAGAAGCAGATCGCCAGCCCTTTATTTCCAAGTGCTTCTTGGTGAGTCTGAACACGCCACCTTTCATATATTAGCCATTTGCAACAACCAGGAACACCAGCCAGACTACTGCTATTCCAAGAATCTGACAGTGGGACAGCACAGGGGCCTTGCAGTGGCTTTTTTGCCTTATTTTGTTTTCTCTCACAACAGGTTTACAAGGAACCACTAGGTGAACACATTGTCCGATTGCCAAGGTTCACATCTGAGATCGGTGTGGCTTCCAAGGTCACGCCCTTTCTGCCATGCCACAGACTCTCTTGAAACACGTGCATGAAGAGGAACAGGCATTGGCTTTCATTAGCAATCCTCATTGTGGAAGTGTGAAAATAAGCAGAAACCTGGCTATCGATCAGTAAGCATGGTGGCTTGTCTCCATGTTTCCCAAATTAAATATACTCATTGCCACCGAGTCGATGCTGACTCCTTGCCACATTTCAGGGCAGAGTAGGACTTCCCTCATGAGTGTCTGAGACTATAACTCTTCATGGAAGGAGAAAGTCCCATCTTTCTCCCAAGGACTGGCTGGTGGGTTCAAACCGCTGACTTTGCCATTCGCAGCCCAACAATTAGCCACGATGCCACCAGGCCACGTACGCTACCGATGGCATCTATGCTGAGATATAGATGCATTTCTGCTTATTTGTACGCTGCTCCAATAGTGCGTATGCATGTGTGTGTGTGTACTTTGATGGCAGTTTGAACTGACTCTCACCACCACAGAAGAAATAGTCAATGATCTGCTACCCTGTTACAGCCAAAACCAGCTGTGGGGTGGTTTGACTGTAACACACAGGGTTGCACAAGTTAGGCCAAACTCTGTGACAATGGGTTTGTTTCCGTTTTTATTTTACCACTAGTATAATTCTGAAAAACCCTGATGGCACCACAGTGATATTCACACTGGCTAGCCAAAAGCTCCGCAGGCCAAATCAACCAGTCACTCACTCTCTCAGGGAAAGAATGTAGCAGTTGGCTTCCGTGGAGATTTGCAGCCTTGGGAGCCCTATGTGCTGGGCAGACAGTTCCACTCAGTCTTACAGGGTTGTTAGAAGCTGGGATAGAAAGAACAGCTATGAGCTTTGTGCGGTGTAGCACAAATTTCTTAGCTCTTCAGGTTTTAATACAATTTCTGTAACAATGTAGAGATCAAGGGCTAAACTATATGATGTATGCCTCAGGCATGGATTCAGCCCAGACAGAATTGTAGAGTCTCTTTATAAGGCCTTATTTTCTTTCACTTTGAAGTAGTATAAAGGATTTATAACTAGAATCATAGAGAGAGAGCTAACAAAAACAGTAACTATATATGTGCCAGTCCATGAATATTCATTCTAATCACTGTACAGTAATCAATTAGTATCACACATTACAAGAACAATAGGAAATCTGAGGCTACAGATTGCAGAACTGAATAAATCATCATGCTTAAATGACATAACTAAAGAGAATTCATTTTCCTTTCTGGATGAAAATTCCTTTTATCTTCTATAGTGGGATAAAAAAATTTTAGTGCAAAAATTAGATCTGAGTGCCTGTCTCTATAAATATCGGTCAAGAAAAGTAGTACATTATATGACTAGAGAGTTTGTTCTTCTCCGAGAACTCACCACTCCTGATAATAGGCCTCAATTGCTGACAACCTTGGCCCAGCCACATTTGCACAAAATCTAACGACCACACTGCGCTTGCTTCAGAATGAAGGGCAAGCAAAACAGGGAGTTCACCTGATTTCCTACTGTTTATATAATCCAGTGGGATTTTTTGAACTATGAGGCATTATAATAATCCTTAGACGTGAGGAAGGTGAGAACTTGTCTCAAGTGCTTTGCACATGTGACCAGGAGGGCCAGTCCTTGGCAGAAGGTGAGGCTGCTTGGTAACAAAGATGGTCATTCAAAACAAGGACGCTTCACCACAACCTGGGTTGACACCACAGCTGCAACCAAGGACTCAATGGAACACAGAAGAACAACAAGGTGCGGATGGTGCCCGACCAGGGAGTGTTTGCCTCTGTTTCACAGAGGAAGCTTTTTTACAGACTGCGTCAGAACTGATACCCCCCGACATGATCATATTGCTAATGGTGACGTTTAATGAAATCTCTAGTTAAATTCTAAGTTTCCTTTTCATACATTAAGTGGCGTGATGTAAAATGTAAATGTGAGGTTTCAATTAATTTTTACCAGGAAGTAAAATGTTAGTAGGAGTCAAAGTCTTCTGAAAACTAAGTATTCTAGATGTCCCAAAGATGTAAAATAGAGTGATGATGTTGTGGTGGCTGTTGTTGTTGCATGTTAATGAGTCTGTGTCAACTCAGTGCTCTTAGGCACAAAAAGCAAAGCCTGTCCTGTCCTACCCCACCTTCACAATAGTCACGTGAAATTAAAATGACTGCTGATCAAAAACTTGTGTAATTATGCTCATAGTAATTGATGTCAGACATTTGCAGGATCTTCCCAAAAGTATTTAAGTCAGTCATCCCTTTCTTCTTCTAAGTTCCTCGCAGGCTTGAAGGAAAGATCACATGAAAAAAAGAATGATGATAGGAGGAAATAGACACTGCAATGACAACTTGAGATGGGATGCTCATCAAACTTCCATCTACGCAGGCACAGACATCCAACTCTGGCGCTCAAAGGGCTGAGTGGCAGAATACTGTTGGTACCCAAACAGGATCACCTCTACAGAGTCATCTAAATGTCAGCGACAGATAGCTCCCCTTAGCTTTGGGCATGACCAGATAAATATGAAAGAGCATGCTTGTCCTTTGTCCATTTTTATTTTAAATAAGATTCTGCCTGTGCTTCAGTGAAAGAGTATCTGCAAAGCTAAGTCTATCCTATTTTTTAAAAAAATTAGGAGAAATAAGCTCCTTTGGAAGACTAGAAGCCAGTCTTGCTTCAATTAATTCTACGTGATGTGTCTAGTCTGTTCTAGTACAGCCTCCTAGTTGCGATCAGCGCTCTTTCTTTCATTAAACGAAAGCAGTTAATTAGCCCCAGCCTGTCCTCTCCCCTTCTCTTTTCTTTTTCTCAGTAGTAATGATGACTAATTACCATCAGCAGTGCATTACTGCAACATCAAGAGCAAATCTCTCTCTCTCTCTCTTTCTCTCTGACAGCAAAAGCAGACATAAACCTTCAAGCCCCAAGTAGATTAAAATGATTCTTAGTGTACTTGAAGATATCATTCAAGTGCAATATTTTATCTCAACCAATATATGCCTTTGAATGAAAATATTTATATACATATTTTTTGTCTTCTCAGTGCTTATACTCCAACGAGGATGGAGAAAAATCAATATGTTTTTAAGGGAAAGATCATTTGAAATGTGGTGAAACACCTGATAGAAGGGGATCTTTTTTTATTTTTTAACTCGTTGCAAAGGTGATTGGCTGTCTCTCAGAAGGAGGAGTCTGGAACTATGTCAGAAGCAGCATAGAAATCTCAAAAAGGAGTCATAGAAGAGTTCATGAATTAAAAACCTCTTCAACAGAATCTTACAACATGATTACATTGAAGAGCAAAGCTCTTCAATACTGTGCAAATAGCATTATTTAATAACACCACCTGATAGATTAGAACATTTTGTCCATAAATATTTGGAGTCTTCACTAGAAAGGAAAATGCATGTTACTATCTTATTCTATTCTTAACCCTGATTTTGTTAACATCCGTGTAACAGCCCTTAAAATTAACTTTTAAAATAACTTCCTTAATTAATAACTTCCTTAAAAACGTGGATATCTGAATATATAAATGATGGCTTAACCAACTGATTTCCTTGCTAATCTTAGTTCATCTTGCACAAAAATACAAGAAAGTCAAACTCATTGTCAAGGTTGTCCAGGGAGTTCTCACTTGTAGCAGCTCTATAGCTTCTACAACTGTGATAGAATATACGCTAGTTAGAATGTGTATTTCATTGTAAATTAAGAATAAAGATATTCATGTGCAGTGGGTGTAACTGGATCCATGCAAATATGAAGTTATTTTATCAATACACAAGTGAAGCTGTCCAAGGGGTAAACAGGTGTCCTAAGTTAAACATACGAGAAGAAATGGGAGTTGCAGGTGGATCTTGACTAGCAATTTTTCTTTAAAAGTTTAGATGTTATTAAATTAAATTTTACGTGGTTATATTTAACTCAATTAGCCCAGTATTAACCAAAGTACATACCTTCTTATGTTTGGGATTCTCAATCTCTGTGTGTGTGTGTGTCTATTAAATGACATGCTCAATATTACTCCCAATACAAATGAATTAAAAAGCACTTCACTCTCTACAACGGACTTCTGGCTCAAGAAGATATAAATCCTGCTCAGTCCAAACTCAAGCCTAGCTAGTCCTTAGTATTTGATAGAGGGAGCCAGCCACCTCATCATTGTCCTTAGCAATGCAAAGGGCACCTTAGAGAGGAAGGCAGCATGTACGCACCAACCTCCTAGAAACCTCCCAACAATGGCGCATGTTGATAAAACAGGACAACTTCCATGCAAGTTTCTACTTCGTATTTATTGCTATTTCCCACCTTTCATATAAATGAAATATACTTGCTTATAGCCACTATCCCTGTAATGTATCCAGGGACGCCATGGAAAGCTGTTTAAACCCCAGAGAGTCCTCCAGATAGTCCTCTGGACAGCCTTTCATGCACTTATCTCCAATTTAAGATACCTCCGTTAGATAGTTTTCAAAACGTCTCCAATCTAGCATCCTTCTGGACTATTGCGCTGGAGGGGACCATTTGCCGGAAAGGCAGGACTGAAGAAGAAAGAAGAAATGCTCCAGAAACCTCAAAACCAGGCAAAGATCCACAAGATGCCAGGCGCACCCCCCGCCCCGCCCCCTCCTTCTAGGCCAGAGTACCCACCGTCTGAGCATGCTGCAGAAAGGGGTCTTAGGATCTGAACTGGGGTCTTACTTGTGGCCCACAGTCCCCATCTTCTAATAAAGGGAGTCGACGCTGCTGCTGCTCCCCAGGCAGGCAGGCAGGCAGGCAGGCAGGCGGTCGCGTGGCCAGTGTGAGGCAGAGACACGCTGCCTTGGTGCCACTGCCTCCCGCCGCCTGGGCTTCCAGCTTTGTGGCCGGGAGGCTAGAGCCACCCCCCGAAGGAAAAAAAAAAAGGAATAAACACGTACACCATTTGATCGCACCCCAACCCGTCCCTTTGTTGTTGTTCATCATCTAGCTGCAGCTTTATTCTGGGAAGGGGGAGTGAGGGGAGGAGGGTCGCGGGAGGGGTGGAGAGTAGGAGAGGCACAATTTCTAGAACCTTATCCAGCCGCCAGACCGTGGAAGCAGCAAGAATGATGTGGGAATCAACCAGGCCTTGGGACTGCCTAGTGTGTCTGAGGCTGCAGTGACAATCAGAGCTGCAAGTGTCCCGGGGAAAACCCCACCAAGACGAGCGCCACTTTCGGGCTGGGTGCCAATAAGGAGACACTCTGAGCGATCGATCACCACCGCCTATTATCCCAGCGTGCGGCGGGGGTTCCAGGGGGGCCTTTAGGCTCCGCGGCCAAGGCGGCGGGACGTGAGCCACGCACCCAGTGAAGGACATGGGACAATGGCCCAGCTGGAGGATACCGGACGCCAGACGCCTCTGGACCCGGGGAAGGGAGCTCACTCGGCCTGGGAGCCTCCAGGCGGGGCGCGCGGGCAGCCTGGGAGGTGCGCGGTTGCTTTCAAATGGAGCCCCACAAAGGCGCCGCCGCGGGGGTTGAGACGGCTCCGGAGGGTGGGGAAGACTAGGGGAGGGGGCTGAGAAGGGTGGGGGGCAAGCGAGCCAACAGTGGCTCACGGCTCCCTCCCCCCCCCCACCCCCACCCCCACCTTCCGCTCCCCACCTCCCCGCCCGCGGCTCCAGCAGACAAATAACCGAGGCGGGCGAGTCACTCACCGTGGTCTTGACCGGCACGTACAGCACCGGCTTGGCGCCGCCGCCACCTCCGCGGACCTCGTCCGGCTGGCCCAGCTGGAAGCCCTTGGACTTGACCCAGAATTTAAATTTGGCGTTGTCCGTGGAGCTTGACTCGGAGCCGTTCAGGAGCTGGACTATCCGCTCGTATTTTTTGCGGGTCACCGTCTTGGTCTTGCCCGAGTCCCCGTAAGTCCGGAGGCACCAGTCCTGGAACTGGCGGTACGTGTCGCGCTCGTTCTCCATGTTCCCGGCGCTGGGCCGCCCGCCCGATGCTCCCGACGCACTTCGCACCTGTTCACCCCGGGCTCATGAAAACCGCGGCCCTGGCCACGGAGCAGGGACTCAAGGTCCCGGCTGCTGCCAGAGCGAGCCTGGGGCGGGGGCCGGCGGGGGCGGGCGGGGGGCAGCAGGAAGGAGGGTCCAGCTGGGCACCAGCGCTCAATGCCCAGCGCTCCCCAGACTCGGGTTCATTCTCATCACCAGAGCTGCCTCCTCTCGGACGTTTTCCCAGGGATCGGCCGCTTTAATATCGCGTGGCCAGGACCATCCCAACATCTGACCCAGAAGAGCTGGGCTCTGAATTATTAAAATCCCATTCCTCGGTTTATTAAAAATCCCAATATTGACTTGGAGGGCTCTCTTGACGCTGTGCCCCTTGCTGCTAGCGGGGCGAGGCAGGAGGAGCGCCGCGCCGCCTCCCCGCGCGCGCCCCAGCCTCGGGCCCCGCGGGCCGGGAGGGAGGGCTGCTCCTCTCCGGGAGGGAAGCCGCCGCCGGGCCTCGCGCCTGCCTGCCCCGAAAGGGCACTTGGGGCCCGGGGCTTTTTCCTCCTCCAGGGTCCTGCTCCACTTCCACCTTCCCTGCGTCGGGCGACCGGGGACGTAGGGCGTAGGAGAGAAAGTTCTTACCTGCCCGGTTGTTACGCCAATCAAATTCTGCTCTACAGACAGAATAATCATAAATCAAGGTATTTTTAAAATGCCTTAAAATACCATTTCCTCAGATGCACTTGGGTTAAATCCCAGCCTCGCGCACAGGCTCTACGAATTTAGGCGCAGAAATCACCAACGCCTTCTTGGAGATTTTGCCCATAGTTCTCTAGGACGGGCTGTGGTACCCCAAACCGAGATCCATCCGAGAGGGATGTGCGCCAACCCAGGCAGGCTGATGGCGGCGGGTCTCCAGAAGAGCGATGGGTCCCCACACAGGACTCTTCTGGCTCCTGAGGAACTGGGTGCAACGCCGCGAAGTTTAGGATAGGATGATTAGACCCTAGGAATGGAAATCAAAGCGAGGTCTTTGCCCCGTTGGGGAGAGGGGGGGTCGCACTTGGCAGTTCACACGGGCGGTTTCGGGATCTGTTTTCCTAGGCTACGTCATGGACACCCCCTCCACTGCTCCCAGTAGCGAAATCGGAGTTCCTTCGGACGATTCTCCCAAGCACACGAAGCCAGCGCTCCCTCCATTCAGGATCGCAAGCCTCTTTGGTACCCAGCTGGAAAGAGAGGAGTTCCCATCCTCGTCGCGCTGCGGCGGCCGCTTCTCTTTCTTAGACTCCCCGCCCAGGCCCGCGGTCGTCCCGGGAGCAGCTCTGCCTGGCAGGCGGTCGGACGCGTGCCAGCGCCGGGGCCGCGGCCCAGCCAGCGGACGTCCTGGCGCAGCCTCCTCCGCGACCCAAGTCCCAAATGGGGACGCAGAGCGTCGGTGCCCACCGCGCCGCAGCCTGTCCCAGCACTTGCCAAATGGTCAGTGGTTCCTGATGGGTCAGGCTTGAGTGTATATGCGTGTGTTTGCGTGTGTGTGAGAGAGAGAGGGAGTGAGTGAGCTGGAAAGCGAGGGTGTACGGGGTGCGCGGTGTGTGCGCGCGCTTCTCCGGGAAGGTCTCGCGGCGGCGGGAGCCCAGACTGACAGGCCGGGCGGAGCGCGAGCAGCTCCACACACTAAACCTCTCGCCTCTCCCCTCACCCCCACCCCTCCCACTCCCCTTTCCTCCCGCCCCCTCCCCTTCCAGGCCCTTTCCTAGCTCTCTGATTGGCCAATGGGACAAAAGTTTCTGTGGAGACGGCTGGGCGCTGACGTCACGGGCAGAATTGTCCCATTTAGGGATCCTGGGGGCAGTGCGCATGCTGCTGGCTGCAGGTTAGAGGCAGGAGGAGGTAGCAGCGGGCCCGGCGGCAGCCAGGTGGCGGAAAGGAGCACACAGCATCCAGGTGGGGGGACGACTCCAGCAGGGTTTCCATGGAGATTCCGCTGGGTCTAGCCTAAAAACAGCAGATCAGCTGACACCATTAGCTCAGGACCTAATTACTGCTTATTGGAGCAACAAATGAGGGAGAGGGCCAGCTGCAAAGGAAGAGTTTTGATACCCGCTCCCCGCCCGCCCTCCATCTCCTCCTTTCTCCCCCTCTCTCCATCACTCTTGAGTCCCATGTGAATTCTCATTAACTTGCAAGATTCTTGCAACAACAGCTCCCCAGCTCCAGAGGACACCCTGACTGGTTTTGTTCTTGATTTGCTTCTTTTGTATGTACATACATACAAAATACTCAAATAAATCAGTCCTTCCAAGGTCTCCAATCTTTGTCCAATGAAGATTAGACCAGCGGCGCTCTGAGAGTCCACTTTCCAATAGAAGTCACAAATGGTTCTCATACAACTTAAAGGGGGGAAATCATGTCCTGTCTTATTGAAATTGGTATTTATCTTTAGACCTTCATAGTGATTAGGTAGGTAGATAGATAGATAGATAGATAATGTTAAATAAATAAATATTTGAAACAAGCCACCAGATGGTAGATTAATTTGAAACACTTTTAGAAGTGTGATTTACCTTCTAGGAACAACTTCCCTAAAAGTTTCTCTGAGAGCATCCCAAAGAGATGATGACTGCCAGGCAGTAGATCTAGACTTAGGTTGCATGTTTGTCACATTTTTGCTAAACTGTTTAAGAAGGATAGATGACTTTAAGATGATACCTCATTCGAGAATGAATTTACTTCTCCTATAGTTATACCATAATGCACAGTTGGCATTGTTTTTGGTACATTTTCTATCTGAAAAGCATTTCTATCTTCTGCAAGTCACATTCAAGTGTTTTCTGCCCTATAAACTATTCCATCCTTAACAATATGTCTGTCTATTAAACACCTCTGGATGGTGTTTTTCAGATTTTTGTTGTTCATTCCTAGTAAGATATGCATTTTATTTTGGCATACAGAGCATGTATCTTTGGCATACATCTTTCCTTCAAAGGTGCTTGAAAATACATTTTCACACACATTATATACTGATGTATGCTCTTCTTTCTCTTTGGTTTCACTATTATTTGACAAAATATGACTCCAATCTACGAAATTTATTTTATGACCCGACGTCTCTCTGTAACTGGTCATCTATGTTTTGAAATGGACTGATTTAGATCATACAGAATGCACCATGCCATGTACTATATTCATATTCCATGTGTTTTTTATTCTCATAGAATACACATGCATATATTATTTTGATTGGAAGACCCTTGAGAATCTATATTTTCTTATTTTCTAAATAAAGCCTGCACAAGAAATAATGCACATAGTAACTGCTTAATAAATACATAAATGAAATAACCTAAATTCCCATGAGTAGAAAAAGGGATAAAGAAACGTTGGTACAGACACATAATGAAATACTATTATGCATTGCTGGGAAAAAAAATGATGAAACCATGAAGGATCAATCTCTTCACAGGGATGAACCTGGAGAACATTATGTGAAGTGAAATGAGGCAATCACAAAAGAACAAATGATATGTAAGACCACTGTTATTGGGATGGGGGAGCGGGAGAGGGGGGAGCAGAGTTCAAGATATTCACACCAAAGGGGACAGACTTGAGAGTTTGCCACATGAGAGAAAAAATGGGTGGGGGGAGCTTAAACAGTGGGCTAAACTATTGATGGTGTTTATACTGTATAGTTACACTGGGTGAAATGCAACAGCGTAGTCTACCAGAGAGAGGAGTGAAAAAGGAGAGTGCTGGCGTGGAGGGGCACAAGAGTGGAAGGTTTGATGAGTGGCTTAAAACATCAAATGCACCGTTGGTGATCTAAAATGAAAACTTCCACTTAATTTGCAATAAAAATGTATAATGAATTAGAAAATTACTGGAGAAAGGATAAGTGAAGTGAACGAAAGAAGGGGAAAAGGAAAGCAGGTAAAATCCGTAATCATCACTGTGGATGGTACTGGATGGTGTTCAGCTGCACTTTGTCTGCACTAAAAGAAATGCTGGAGCCGCATCCATGTCTAAAGTATGGTTGTCATTGAATTGCAAACACTAAGGTGGCATAGTGGTTGCGATGGGGCTGCTGACTACAAGGTCAGCCTGTTGAAAGCACCAGCCACTCAGTGGGAGATAGAGGACTCTTAAGTTGACAGCCTCAGAAACGCACAGGGGCAGTTCTACCCTGCCCTGTGGCGTTGATATGAGTCTGCCTTGACTCAATGGTAAAGAGCTTGCTTTGGAGTCATTAGAAAATTAACAATACAAATCAAGATGTCATCCCCCCCTCCTCCACCAGCTATACTAATTAGATTTAATATACAATCCACAGCCAAAATCATGAAATAAAGTGAACCTGCTACCATCAATTTCCTCTCATAGAGTTCCCATAGGACAGAATGGGAACTGCCCCCATGGGATTTTCAAGGTTCTGAACCTTGATGGGAACAAACTTCGCATCTTTCTCCTGTGGAATGCTGAATGGGTTTAAACTGCCACCCTTCCAGTTAGCCGTGGAGCACTTTCCCCCTCTACCTCCAAACTCTCCTCTGTGGAAGGAAGAAGTGGTAGCTAGTGTGGTAGTTATATAATTGTCAATTTAAGGATGAAGCGTGTATGGGGTGGAGTCTAACCTGGTGATCAGCTCACAGCCAATGAGGCCTCTGTGTGGGCATGGCCTCCTCCTGAGAATTCTGGGAAATCCTGAGTTTCCTCCTTGGACTTCCCTGGGAGACATTGCAGCTGACAAGACACCTGGAACTAACCTAGTACCCAGAGACGGACAAGCATCATGGATCCAACCAGACCTCTGAAGCCAGAGCAGCCACAGAGAGGCCCTTACCATCACTGAGATGCTTACATTACCACTGGATCCAAAGACGTTATACCCACTGGCCTATGATTGTGTATATTTGACTTAATTGCAAGTGTTTCGTGAATCTAAAGAGGCTTTATAGATTGGCATCAGACATATGGGCTAATATCAGACTTATAGCCTGGCTTGGGATGTTTTCTTAATGTTCAATTGCCCTTGTATATAAACCTCTCCCTTATATACATATGAGTGTCTCCATGAATGTGCTTCTCTAGTCTATGCAGACTAACACAGCTAGTAAAAGTACAGTCATATCAAAGTCAAGGGATAGAGGCCTCAGATTTTAAAGGCCAACCTTCTCAGAGAAATTCTATCCTGAGGGTCATACTGTGCCTCTCCTACTAGTTGATTCACTTGAACAAACTGTCTGGAATTTAATTTGGCATTTCCTCAAAATATGTTCTTTAGGATTGCCAGTCTACACTGTGTATCTGTTCAGAAATGAAAAAGGATACTCTTTAGTTCATACATGAATTACCTATCTTTAACCTAGACCCAGAGTCATCATCATCATCCATAGGATGAGGGAATCAGAAATTATTATATCGATTGTATTTTAAACAAAATATACAATGTAAATATATGCATTTAAGTCATGTTTTCATTTAAAGGCATCCAAAATTTGAACCGTGATCAGGAACTTCTTTGACATAAAAATGAAATGTCTTCCAAAATTATCATGTTTATATAAATGACCTTTTGTTTTGAAGTCTAGGAAATATTGCTTTTGAATATCAATGACAAATATCACCATTTTGTAATCATAAAACCAATTTCAGAAATAAAGGAGCTTTAATTCATTGAACATTGAAATTCTACTCACTCGCTGCCAAGTGTCACTGGCTACTCATACCATCCCTATAGGACAGGCAGAATTGCCCCTTGTAAGTTTCAAGGACTGTAACTTTTCTTTCCAATAATATTATTGGGGCTCTTATAGCTCTTATAACATTCAATACATCCTTTGTATCAAGCACATTTGTACAAAGGTTGGCAACTCCATTTCCAAAATTTTTTACTTGAGCCCTTGGTATAAACTCCTCTCCCCATCCCTTTCTTTTTGTGAAATCATTCCTTTGGGGGCCCATACAACTCCCATCATGATCAACACACACGTCAATTTTTGCAAACTACATTTGCACATCACCCTTGAAACATCCTCCTTCCTTTAAGCCCTCATATTTCCCCTTCCTCCTCCCTCCTCTGCCCCCATGAACCCTTAATAATTTACACATTGTTATTACTTTTTCATATCTTACTCAGTCTGCTGAGTCCCTTCACCCACTTCCCCGCTGTCCATATTCCAGAGAGATCCTATGTAGATCTCTGCAATGGGTTACCCCCTTCCACTCCACCCTCTGTCTGCCCTCCCGGTATCATCACACCAACAACTGGTCCCAAAGAGATCATCTGTCATGAATTCCCCATGTTTCCGACTCCAGTGTACATCCCCTGGTCTAGCTGGGTTTGCAAAGTAGAACTGGGATCATGAGAGTGTGTGGAATGAAGCATTTAAGAACTAAAGGAAAGTTGCATACCTCATTGTTGCCACCCTGTACCCCGACTGAGTCCTCTCTTCCCTGCAAGCCCTCTGTGATGGGGTGCTGCTTTGCCCATTGATGGGTTTGGGTCTCCACTCAGTACTCCCCCTCCTTTACAATGATACAATTTTTAGTTCTTTGATGTCTGATGCTACACCTTATAGTCACACAGGCTGGTGTGCTTCTTCCATGTGGGCTTTGTTGTTTCTGAGCTAAATGGCCACTTGTTTACTTTCAAGACTTTAAGACCTCAGATGCTATATCTTTTAATAACCTGGCACCATCAGCATTCTTCACCACATTTGCCTGTACACCCACTTGTCATCAGCAGTCATAGCAGGGAGGTGAACACTCCATGTTATGATTTTTTAGTTCTTTTTTTTTTAATTTTTAGTTCTTAATTCCTGATAACTGATCACTTTGGCACCTCATGACCACACAGGCTGTTGTTCTTCTTCCATGTGGGTGTTGTTGCTTCTCAGCTAGATGACTGCTTATTTACTTTCAAGCCTTTAAGACCTCAGACACTATATCTTTTGATAACCGGGCACCATCTGCCTTCTTCGCCACCTTTGCTTATGCACACATTTGTTTTCAGTGATCATGTTGGGAAGGTGAGCATCATAGAATGCCAATTTAATAGAACAAAATGTTCTTGCACTGAGGAAGTACTTGAGTGAAGGTCCAATATCCATCTGCTGTCCTAATACTAATCCTATAAGTATATGCACGTTGATCTATTTTCCCATAAATATATTTATCTATGCACATGCCTGTATTTGTGCCTCTATATTTCTCCTATATCACCCAGTTTTTTCCTCTATTTCCTTTTAGTTTTCTCTTGTCCCACTATCATGCTCAGCCTTCATCTGAGTTTCAGTGTTTCCTCTCTGTTACATTACTCTTGATCAAACCCTATTGTGCCTCTCATATCTGCCTTGTTACTGATTTTGAATCCCTTGTTATTCCCTTGTCCCTGGACTAGTCAACACCACTGCCTTTCTCCCTCCTCCCTATCTCCCATGTCCCCTCCCCTGCTAGACCATCATTTTCACCTTCGTGCTGTTCATCCAGCCTATCTTATCTAGATAGATCTGGAGAGACCAAAATATGTACAAAAACACATGTATCCTAAGATGAAGCAACTTAAGAAACTAAAATGAAAATAGCAACAAAGTAACCCCAATGTCCAATATGTGTGTATATATAGTGTAATATATATGTGTGTGTGTGTGTGTGTAAAAAATAATAACAAAACAAAGACCTGTAAATAGTTCAAGATCTGTTTGTTGACTTCCAGGTGTGCCTCCCAGTTGAGTCATATGGTGTGGCATTCGCTGGCCCCAAAGTATATCCTTGACATTTCTTCTGGAACTCCATGCTCTGTTAGTCTTTTTTGCCATGGTGTGGTTGGGTCAGACAGGGTATAATCCTGCTCCTATATCACCACTGTTGTCCCCTCAGAGTCTTGGGTCAGAGAGGGAACCCATATTTCATAGTGGGGCTAGCCATATTATCCTCTCTGTGCATTGGCTGTTCTTAGTGGAACTATTGTCCTGAAGGTTCAGTGGGCCAGGATGCACTCCATTCTCTCTTCCTTCCCCTTCATTTGTTCTCGTGTGCTCTGATCAGGCATACCTCAAGCATGCCCCAAGCTGTAGCTTCAGTGTTGTCCTCCAAAGCACATGATCCTGGAGGGAAGGCAGCTGCCCCCGTACTTGGGATTGGGCGTTCAGACCCCTCCACTGGTTCCCACTACATTGTTTCATGCTACATTCACATCCAGGAATACTCAACTTAAGTTTGGTCCCTCTTTTCCTGTGGAGATATAAAAAATACGTTCCCCTTGGGTGGTTTAGTACCCCATTCACTCTACACATCACAGTCTGCCGCCCCCAGTCCCCCACCCTAGTTGGCTAGTATATGTAGCCCTGGATTTGGTCTGGCCCCTGCCGTACTACCTGAGCCTTCTCCCAAGATTTTCTGTATACAGTAGCTTTTTCCTGATGCCTCTTTTGCATTTTTAAAATTATTATTAGCCTTACCTCAGTGGACTCATGTTGTACATGCCCTTTTGTGCTTAGCTAATTTCACTTAGCATAATTTCCTACAGTTCTTTCCATGCAGTGATGTGCTACATGCGTTCATCTTTGCTTTCCAGTGATACGTAGGACTCCATTGTGTGTGTGTGTTTGTGTGTGTGTGTGTATATATATATATATATATTCTATAGCATTTTTAATCCACTCATCAGTTGATGGAAATGTGGACTACTTCCAACTCCTTGCGATTGTGAACTGTGCTGTGATGAACATTGGGGCACAGATGTCTGGTTGTGGATTGTTGCTTGCCTCTTCTAGGTATATACCCAGTAGGGGGATTGCTGTGTTATATGAGAGCTCAATTTCCATCTATTTTAGATATCTCCAAATTGATTTCCATAGTAGCTGTACATACCTATAGGTCCACCAGCAGTGGATAAGAATCCCTATCTCCCCACAGCCTCTACAACCCTTGTTGCTTTCTGATTTTCTTGAATTGGGCTATCCTTGAGTGTGTTAGATGGTATCTCATTTTTGTTTTGATTTGCATTTCTCTTATAGCTAATGATCGGGAACATTTTCTCATATGTTTATTGGCCATTCAGATCTCAGCCTCTGTGAAATTTCTGTTCAGGTCCTTTTCCCACCTCCTCAGTGGACAGTTAGTTTTGCTTTTTTTTGGAAGATATCAGAGTATTATAGATTTTAATAATAAGGCCTTTATCTGATTTTTCATTGCTAAAGATGTCTTCCCAGTCCGTGGGTTCTCTTATTACTCTCTTGGTATATTATTTCAATGTACATGGGTGTTTTATCTTCAGTATATCCCACTTATCTATTTGTGCCTCCTCTGTGTTTGTATCCTTCCTTATTTCTGGTAGCCTTTGTATAATCCCTGTGCCAAAGTTCTCTGGTTGGTCCCAATTCCCTCATTAATGGCCCTAATGGTTTGGGGTTTAACTTCAAGGTCTGATCCACCTTGAGTTTATTCTAGTGTATGGCGTGAGGTAAGAGTCTTGCTTCACTTGATCACAGTTAGGTACCCAGTTTTTCCAGCACCACTTGTTGAAAAGGCATCTCTGCTTCCCAGTTGTTGCTTCCCAGATCAGTTGTCTGTATGCTGATGTTTTATTTCTGTGTTTTCAGTTCTTTTCCATTGGTCTGAGTATCTATCATTATGCCAATACCATGCTGTTTTGACCACTGTGACTGTATAGTATGTGATAAAGTCAAGTAAAGCAATCCCTCCCACAGTGTCCTTCTTCTTGAGGAGTTCTCTGCTAATTCTGGACTTGTCCTTCTCCATATGAAGTTGGTAATCATTTTTTCCCATTTCTTTGAAGAAGGATGAGGGTAATTGTATTGGTATTGCATTAAACTTTTATGTGCCTTGGGTAGAACTTGAGTCTTCTGATCCACGAGCCTGGGGTATTTTTTTATTTATTGAAGTCATTCTTGATTTCTTGTAATAGTGTTCTATAATTTTCATCATCTAGGACTTTTGTTCCTTTATTCAGGTATACCCTAGATATTTCAATTTGTGCTTGGCAATTTTAAAGGATACCTCTTTTTTTATCTCCTCCTTTGTGGTCTTATCTGATGTGTATAGCAGTCCGATTGACTTCTGATTGTTGATCTTGTATTCTGCCACTCTGCCACAACTCCTCTATTGTTTCTAGTACTCCCCTTGTGGAGCTTTTAGTGTTTTCCATATATAAAATCATATCATCTGCAAATAATGATAATTTCACCTCTTCCTTCCCCAGGTGAACACCTTTGATGCCTTTTCTTTGCCTTATGCTGTTCATTAAAACTTCCAGTACAATATTGAATAAGAGTGGGGACAAGGGACAGCCTTGTTTGGTCCTCTTTTTTAGTGGGATTGTGTCCATCTTTGCTCCATTGATTATCACGTTAGCTGTTGATTTTTCAAATATAGCTTGTATTGTCTTGAGGAATTTTTCTTCCATTCCAATCTTCTTGAGTGTCTACTACCAGAATTGTTGTTGGATGTTGTCAAATGCTTTTTTGTATCTATTGATATTATCATGTGGTTCATACAGTTTTTTTTTCATGTCAATGTGGTGAATGACACTAATGGTCTTTGGTATGTTGAACTACTCCTGCACCCCAGGTATGAATCCCACTTGGAAATGGTGAATTATTTGTTTTATATACTCTTGTATCCTATTGGGCAGTATTTTATTAAGGAATTTTGCATCAACATTCATTAGGGATATTGGTCTGTAGTTCTCAATTCTTGTGGGATCCTTGTCCAATTTTGATATCAGTGTTATAATAACTTCATAGAAGAGTTCGGTAGTTTGCCATCTTTTTCTATGTTTTGGAATAGTTTGTGTAGGATTAGTGTCTGTTCTTCCCCAACTGCTTGGTAGAATTCTCCTGTAAAGCCATATAGTCTAGGTGATTTTTTTTTGTTGGTAATTCCTTGATAACTTTGTCTATTTATTCAAATGTTAAGAGTTTGCTGAGATTCTTGACATCCATTGGAGATAATCTAGGGAGGGATAGTTTTTTCATGAATGTGTCCATGTCTTCCAAGTTTTTGAATTCATTGGAGTACAGGCCTTTGTAGTACTGTATAATCATCCTTTTGATTTCATTAGGGTAAGTTGTGATGTCCCCTCTTTCATCCCTCATTCTTGCAATTGAAATTTTTTTTTTCTCCTTACTTTGGTTAAGTCTGCCAGCAGGTTGTCAGTTTTGTTAATCCTTTCAAAGAATCCTTTTAGCAGCATTATTTTTTCCATTGTTTTCTTATTTTCCCTCTCCTGACAGTCCTGCTTTTTAATATTTCTTATCTTTTGCTATTAGTGGGATTGTCCTGCTGACACTGCTCCAGTTGTTGTAAATTCTATTCCAACATGTCAGTTATGAGAGACTCTTCCTTTTTCAGGTGTGCCTGTATTGCTATGAAGCTTCCTCTGTATACTGCCTTTGCTGTGCCCCATAAGTTTTGGTATGTCGTGTTTTCATTCCCATTGATTTCTATAAATTTTTTAATTTCATCTCTGAGCTGGGCCAGTACACACTCCTTTCAGTAGAAAATTATTCTTTCTCCAATTATTTTCTCTAGTTCTCTTCATCTACATTTTCTTGATTTCCAACTTTATGGCACAGTGGTCTGAGAAAGTGTTCTGTATAATATCAATGTGCTTGTATTTATGTAGATTTGCCTTATGTCCCAGCATGTGGCCTATCTTTGAATATGTCCCATGTGGGGATGAAAAAAATGTGAAATACCTTTTATTTGGATGAAAAACTCTGTAGATATCTACCAAATGAAATTGTCTAATTGTAGTGTTTAGATCTCCAACCTCCTTGTTAAGTTTCTTTCCCTGTGATCTGTCTTTCTCAGAGAATGGTATATTGAAGTCATCCACTATAATTATTGAGGCTTTAATTTCTTTTTTCATCTTTTGGAGTGTTTGGCTTACGTATTCTGTGGGTCTCTCATTTGGGGGATATGCGTTTAAAATATTTATTCGTTAATTGTCTACGCTTCCCTTGAGCACCATATAATGTCCCTCCTTCTCTCTCTTTAAGGCTTACATTTTGAGGTCAATTTTATCTGGGACTAGGATTGCTACACCAGATTTTTTTGAATTGCTGTTTGCCTGGTATGTTTTTTTCAGACTTTGATTCTCAATATATTTTTTTCTGTGATCTTAAGATGTGTCTCCTGTAGGCAGCAGATTGAGGGGTGGTGTTTTCTAAGCCAGTCTATTTGTCTCTGTCTCTTAAGACCTGAATTTAATCCATTGCTATTCAGGGTTATTACATCTAACTGTGCACTCTGTGTTGTCACTTTATCACTCTTGTATTGGGTGTTTTTCAATCTCCATGGGTTGTGTCCATGTCTGTTTTTGGTTCATTCTTGCCTTTCTTGCATTGCTGAGCCAGAGTTATCTTATGAACTGTTATCCCTTTGATAGTCTCTGGGTAGAGTTATTCTGTGTGGCAGTCTCTTGTTTGTGCTTGGTGATTGTTGTTTTTCTACCTCCAATGGGTCAGTGAGGATCTTTTGTAGGGCTAGGTTTCTTTTGGCATATTCTTTGAGAATTTACTTGTCTGTAAAGACTCTCACTTCTCCATCAATTTGGGTAGATAATTTGGCTGGATAGAGTATTCATGGGTTTGCATGGTTTCCCTGCAATTTTCAGAATATGCTGCTCTACTCTCTTCTTCATAGTTTCCATTGATAGGTCTGAGCATATTCTTGTCCATTTGCCTTTATATGTGATTGTGCATTTTTCCCTAGCTGCTCTCATACTTTTCTCCTTTTCCTTGTAATCGGATAGTTTAACAATGATAGGTCTTGGTGCTTTTTTCTTGGGGTTCAGGCTAGCTGGTGCTCTTTCGGCCTCCTGGATGGTTGTTTGGTTTTCATTCATTAAGTTAGGGAAGTTTTCCTCTAAGTATCCCATCACGATTTTGGATATTGGTTTCCTCGATGCACTTTCCTCTGGTAGACCGATAATTCTAATGCTGTTTCTTTTCATAGTATCAGACAGACTCCTGATGTTTTCTTCTCCTTCTCTCATAGACTTATTAGACTTTTTCTCATGTTTATTAATTTCCACTTGTGAGTCCTCTAGGTCACTAGTCCTGTTCTCTGCTTTCTCCATTCTCTGGAGAAACTGAAAGTTTCCTATTAGTTTTTGTTAGCTCACTCTTTAGTTCTTGTATTTCCCTTTGGCACATGACCTTTATCTCCTTTATCAATTCTTCCTTCTTCTTTAGACCTTCTCTCATGACCTGCATGTGTCTTAGCAACATTCTGAAAATTTCTTTCTGTGGTTGATCAACATCCGCATTTTGCCCTGCCAGAGGCTTTTTGGAGCCGTTAGGTCGGCTGGTCATCTTGCATTGGATTTGATTTCTCTTTTCTTGAAAGTGTGGAAGCAGTTAGCTGTCTTTTGTTTGATTTATTTGAATTAGGTGACTTTTTTCTTGATGTTTTGTAGCCCAGGGCTCTCTGTTTGGGTGGGTGCTTTTCTATTATAGCTTCCCTCAGAGTACCTCAGGAACTGTTTGCACCTGGGCACATGGCTCTGATGGAAGTGTTGACCAAGTGCAGGAGTGTGGGTTTAGGGTATGGGTTGGGATTTGGTGATCTGTTCCCAACTAGGGGCACTTCACACAGATAGGTGGGAAAAATCCTCTGGCAGGGCAAAAAACCTCTGGCTTCCGTATGGGCCAGGCCTCCTGAATAGAGGAGGGGCTGGTGGTCTGCTCAGGTAGGGGCAAGAATCTCTGGGAGTGGGGGTGGGGGTGTAGGTCTGCGAGGAGTGTCCCCATGGGATATCCGCACCCTGGGGTGGGGAGGACTGACTGGTGTTTTTTACAGGCGCCAATGTAATGCGTACCTCTCTGTCCACGGATCTCAGAGTGAGCACCCCTAACTCTGCTGCAAAAGAACCCACAGTGTCCATGAGGAGTGCCAGCGACCGTGATGCCTGACAGTATCTGTGGAGGGGGGGGTGTGTGCCTGTGTCTATGGGGAGTGCAGGTCTCTGTGGGGAGTGAGGGTATTCAGTTTGCACCTGATTGAAAGTGTGGACCAGGTGCAGGGTAATAGGTTTAGGGGATGAGTTGGGGATTGGGTGATCTGGTCCTGGGCAGGCGATAGCAAGGCACAAAGCCTCTGGCTACCTTATGAGGTTCCTGGGCATGGGCCTCGTGTGTGGGGGAGGAACTGGTCGGCTGCTCTGCTAGGGACACAAATCTCTGGGGGTGAGGAGCAGGGGGTGGGGAGGACTGGCTGGCAGTTTGCATGGGCGCTGATGCAATATGGACCTCTCTGCCCGCAGTTGCAGAGCTGGCACCCTGAACGCTGCTTTAAAAGAAATGGTAGCATCTGTTCGGAGTGCGGCTTCTGTGGGGAGTGCTGGTGTGCGGATAGCGGCTGCTTAATGGTTCGAATGATGTGTCTGAGTTTTCTTGGGAGTCAACAAACCAATTTGAGAGCCCCCCCACCCTTCCCCAAGTCACTCCCACTCACCAATCTCCAGGAGCTCTGGACGTGAGTTACCTATCTGGCCGCCATCTTCCCCTGGGTCTCTTACTGTAAGCTTGTAATGGAGGGGAAACCTTGTCTTCCTCCCATGTAGAAGGTAGTGGCTTCAAAATACTGACCTTGGAGATTGCAGCCCAATGCATAACCACTCTACTAGTAGGGTTCCTTTAAGTTACACTATCATTTAACATACCAAGAAGCAATGAAGCCATTATGCTCTAAGGGTAAGGAACAGAACACACACACACACACACACACACACAAAGTTGCTATCGTGAAAATTATATTTTTTCTGAGGAAAATAGACAGTTAAAAAGGAAATAAATTATATGAACTTGACGTAGATGCTCAGAGCTAAAGAAAGATGGCGCTATAATAATAAAAACCACTAAGGTGGAAAATTAAGTGCTTCTTGCATTAGCAGAAAGACTGATGGTTCATACACAAGGAGAGGTACCTCTGAAGACAAGTCTGTTGATCTGCTCTGCCTTGGAATCCCTCTGAAGCAACTCTGCACACGGAATTGCAAAAGTTGAAGTTCACATACAAACATTGATCAAGAGATTTAAAAAGTGTAAAAGAGTTAACTGAGTGAAGAACCAGGAAGGGAAATTTAAAGCAAGGACCAAGTCCCTAAGGCATCAGTATTTTTGACACCTTAGAGCAAAAAGAGAGGATGGAACTGAGGTTTAGTGACCTTGAAAGGCAGGAAGAGGAAACAACGTCAGAGGGGTTTTCTTCAGGGAGCTCTTGTAAAGGGGTGGCCACCATAGTAAGGAGCTTGAACTTTATTCTTAGCCCAGTGGAAGCCCAACGAAGGATTGAAAACAGATAAATACACGATCTCATATACACATTTAAAAGTTTCACTGGTACCCTCAAGAAGAAAGGATGGGCAAGAAACATGTTTGAAAGCATGAACACTGCTTACGAAACAGCTGTTTAGATAAAATGCTATGGTAATGGATTAGAGGGGTAACGATGGAGAGAAGTAAGAGATTGAAGATATAGTGTAAAGATATCAAAGGGTCTACGATGAATTGCATGTCCAGGGGAGGGTCAGGGTAGAGTCAAGGATCAGGAAATGGTTTCTGGTTTAGCCAAGTGGCTACTGAAATCATAGACTTAATAAAAGGAAAAGTCTGAGGGCCAGAGGAAATTCAAGGTTTATGAAGGAAGATAAGGAAGATGTCATAAAGAAGCAAAGAAGAGATAGTTGATTTCAGAACAGTTAATATTTTCTCCCAACAGTTTTATTGGCATATAATTCCCATAGCATGTGATTTACTAGGTCAGTCTCATCAAGAAGAGTTGTGCCCTCACAACCATGGTCAGTTTTAGAATACTTTCTTCATTCTTTATTAACTCCCCCTTTCCCCATTGTTAGACCCACAAAGAACCATAGATCCAGGTACTGTCTCTATCGATTTACCTGTCCTGTATTTTATATAGAGGAAAACACTTAAAAGCAAAGCAAACAAACAAAACTAAGGAGAATAACCCTGTAAAACAGATAGAAATCTCAATCAACTAGGAATCAGAAAATATTAAAAATGAGAGCAAATTTAAATGAATCATAAAGGAGATCAAATGATAAGGGTCAAATTTATCCCAAATGCATGTACAACAATCAACTTTCCAATTTATTCTGTGTGACGCCAAGGTTATTCACATCCTAAGTTGATCAAAGGGTACTCACCAGGGGTTTAATCCTTGTGTATTTCCCTTTCACCCTCAACTATGATTGGAGGATATACACTGAAGGTTTAATCTATGTGTGAACTCTGCAAATGGATTTTGGGCTTCCATTGTCATCTATAGCTTTCTGAAAAAATGGGTATGCACAATTTAAGCTCTGAGGCCATCCCCCCACCTATTAGATTTAGATTATATTACTTACAATTCTTGGATCACAGAAGCTAGTATGCTTCTTCCATGTGGAATTAGTTGATATCTCACTTAGATGACTGTTTGTTTGAAAACAAGTCTTTAACACCCCCAGATACTCTGCTTTCTGATATACAGGCACCATTTAGTTTCAGAAGAGTTAAAGTTAAAATAACAGATGAATTGTTCATGCAGCCATTTGAATACACAAGCTGAATGTGGGTAAGGGGCCTCTGGTACAAATAAAGGAAATGTACAGCCATAGAAATGATTAGCATAAACCATGCCTCAAATCTCCTGTTCTCTAAAAGGAAAAGTCTTCATCCTCTGATACTGATTTCATATAATATTTGCTGTCTGATTAGGAGTAGAATGTCCCATACTGACCAGCAGAAGTAAATTCTATTGACGTCTTCCTCCAAACAAACCGGAGAAAAATTGCAAATTCATTTTGAATAATCACTTGACTCAACCAATAGTATTAGTGATTATCCAAATTCACTTGACCTGAAATCATTTAAAAAGGAAAAAGAAAGGATTGAAAGTTTGGGATAGACCCACTCTAGATCAGGCCAGGCCCCAGAGACTGAAAAAAAAGGAACATTAAATAGGAGGATGATCTGTAAGGGAATCTGCCAATAAATGGATGAAATAGAAACTATCTGTATCTCTTGAGCTGAATCATAAAAGATTTGAAAACATTAGCTAGTCTAGAGATGGTGGATGGTGCTGGCTGTTGTGTAGTCTAGACCGTCAGAACATCATTAGATATGCTGTACTTAAGAACTTAAAATAACCTTTCAAAGAAAAAAGAAGTTGTAGAGAAAGAAAATAACCATCTTAATCAGGAACTTGATTATCATGTATGTGGCATATAGTTTATTAGCTTTACAATACAAAGCAGAATGGATGAGATCAAAGAAGTAATGGTCTATTTGTGCCCAATTGTAAAATTTTGACTATATGAAGAATGGCACAGATCTAATTTTATTCATTGAATTCCAATAACTGATTCTTTTCCCAAACAATTTCTGGGTACCTACAGTGACCCAATCATGCCACAAAAAAAGGCCTGGTGATCTGCTTCTCTAAGGATTATGACCAAGAAACCCCACAGATCCATGGTACTTTGTAACACTGATGATCGCCATATCAACAGAGTCATCTCAACTGCACAGGTTGGGTTTTTACATGGTCCTAGATGGTGCAAGCAATTTTCACTCAGCTGCCAACCTGAGTCAAAGGTTCAAACATATCCAGCAATCCCATCAAAGAAAAGACTTTCTGTTCGCCTTCACTGAGATTGTGACCATGGAAACCCTCAGAGCAATGTGCTCTGTAACACATGCACATGGGTCACCTTCATTGGATACCACTCAATGGTTACTGCAAGATCTTTGGGTACAGAAAGGACATGTTTTTGAAAGAGTATAACTATTAAAAGTATAACTATTAAAGAGTATAACTTAATCTCCATGACTGACCTATATTAAGATATAAAGAAACATTCATGCTAAAGCTAAAATATCTGTATCCTGGTCTAACAAGGTAACAAAAAGTTGAACTGTGATATTTGTTCTTTGAATGCTATTTGTTTGGTAAGACCACCAATTAAGTGCTGTTCACTGGCTCATTTTACCTTTAATAAATATTTATAGTCAAGCACAAATTAGACTTACCAGTCCGGTTGATTTATTTAATGTAGTTTTAATTAATTCCTATCTTCGAAATATCTGTATGAGAAAGTTCATGGCAGAGTCACTCACTACATTTTAATAGACACATGGAGTACATTCAATCATTCAACAGACATTTCAATCTACAAGTTATAATGATGATCAAGTCTAAGAATAACATGCCTACATTTTGTGTCCAATGTAACAGAGCTGAAAATATAGCTTTTTTCCTCTGTTCCAAAATATTATTTAATTTCCCATGAGTTACAGGGCTCAGATTTTCTTCCTAAGCAAATGCCTTAAGACAATAATACATACAATCATCTTCATTTCAGTGAACAGTTTCAGTATAGTACTTTTAGATTATTTTGAGGATGTCATTGCATAACTTCTGGGGAAAGATAGCAGTATTCTTCTATCCAACAATGATTGCATTCTGCATATTTATATCTTTTACTCTAGTTGAGTCAGTTCACTTGTAAACACCACCATCAGGCCCTGATAACTTACTTATAATGTGCTATCATCATAGAACATTTGCTTAACCTGCAAGATAAAAATGTACTAAATGGCAGACAGACATGTCTTAGATGAAACCCAGACTCTAATGATAATTGTCCCAAGGAAGTCATCAACATTCAATTTTCAGAATTAGTAATCTAGAAATAGAAATGCTGAAATATTGTTTTTGGAGAGAGAGAAGCTGAAAGAATAATGGTCCCTCAAACTCTATGGGACCGTACTGTTAGGCAATCGAGAGCAAGGCATAAAATGAATCAAAGTTAGGTAGTAAAATGAAAAGTCCCTGAGACTTTGGGAAACATTTTGTGGTATAGGGAATACTTAATGCAGTTCTTAACTTTCCCCAAATATCTAGATAATACCAGGCAAATGCAGTGTATGAGACTCTTATCATTGGTCAGTTTTATGCTCACAATTTAAATAAGTCATCTCAGAAAAGGAGTCGGGGTGCATTTCACTGCCATCAAGAAAGAAGAGTCAGGAGTAACTCATGTCCTCCGGAGCCTGAGACGCTTGCTCAGGAACCTCCTGCACCTGAGACAGAGTGCAGTGATTCTGGAGAAGCGATGATGTGGTGAGGCGATGGAGAAACCATGCCAACAGACTCAGCTGCACCAATATCACCAGAGAGAACAAGACTTTCTAGTCCACAGAGTGACAAAACTGAGAGCCTTTGGGTAGGAGCCTTGCTTGCAGAGTAGAGTGCTTATATCCACTTAATCAGCAAGCTAGGTTTTCTGACCCACAGAGCTGGAGCTGAACACCTTTGGGCTGAAGTTTGTGATAGAATGGGATGCCTTTGGAGTATTTATTGGCAACACTCAAGGATCATCATAACTTTTGCCCAGCTGCATGGCTGATATTGAGAGAGAGGTATGTCTGTGGTATGTTGAGGAGATACTGTCCTACCTGGAATATTTGCATCCTGAGCAGTTCTGTTCCTGAATTGTAACATGTGAACATGCTGAATAAACCTCATAATCATGGATATTGTTTGTGCACTCTGTGTGGCTATTCTATTACACACCAGAGAAGTATGAACTGCTGTGAGCATAGCAATTAGAATCATATTTAAGGGAGGTTGGATTTCAGAGACGTGGGTGATCTTAGTGAGATTTTACATCAGCTTGTAGATGAATGAACATGTAGGGGTGGAATCCAACCTGTCAATCAGGTCGCAGTCTGATGATGCTTCTTAGGGGTATGACTGTCTTTTAAGTGGGGAGACTGGAAAGTTCCCTCTTACTCTTTGCCTTCCTGCCTACAAGAACTCAGCTGGCCTCCAGCAACATGCCCACATGAGCTGCTTGACCCTGAGATCAATTGGAGACCTGTCATGTTCCCACTGCCTTGGAGCCACTAGACTCTGCCTCCACCAGGCATGATCTTCCAGCCTCCAAGTTCACCTTTCTGTGTCACTGGTCGATGAGTACAGAAGTCAGAAGAGAATCGACCTTCAGACGTATGGGCTTGAGTTGGATGGAGCTGGAACGCCTTCTTGATATATAAATCCTTCTTGATAGAATGCTATTTCTTATACATACAGTAGTGTCACTGAATATGTTTGCCAAGACAATCCAGCCCAACATCTACCTCATTTCATTTCTTGGATGCTGCTTCAAAAAGCATTGGTTAGGAATCCAAGCAAAATTAAATTCTTGACAACTCTAATACTGTCTTCCCTTTTTCGTGATGTCCATTCTTCCAGCTGTGAGTAGTTTTGCTTTCTCCATGAAGAAATCCAATTCATGCTAAGTCTATACTCTTTGTTCTTCATTGTGATTCATGAAAATCCTCCTCACCCCCAGAACCAAGGCTATGCCATGTTTCATATTGCAGGCTGTTGACAGGTCTTCCTTCCATCACTGTTATCTGCTGCTGCTGTAACAAATATACCACAAATGACTGACTTTAACAAAAAGAAATTTAGTCTGCCATAGTTCAGAAGGGGAAAAGTCTGAGTTCAGGGTTCTATCTCTCTGCTGGCTCAGAAGAAAGATCTTTTCTCTTTGAGTGCTCCTCCATGTGGCTTGGTATTGTCTTCCTCCATCTCTTTTTCCTTGTTTGCTTTTGAAAATTGCCTTTATATCTCAGGAGAGATTGACTCAAACCTCTCTACTCTAATCCTGCCTCATTTAGTATAACAAAACCAGCCCATTTCCACATATATAATCACAGACATATCAGGACCTACAACACATATCTAGGGAATACATAATTCAATCCATAGGATTTCATCCTTTGGCTAGCAAAATCCATGTCTTCAATGAAAAACATATTCACCTCATCACATTATCCATGAGTCTTAAATCAACTCCAAGGCCCAAATCTCATCTTCTGAATCATCAAATATGGAGAAGACGTTAGGTTTATTCAGTCCTGAGGTGAAATAACTCTTCATCTGTGAGTCTGTGAAATCTTAAATACATATTATCTGTTTCCAAAGTACAATGGTGGACCAAATATAATTATGGTAGTGATTCCATTACAAATGGGGAAAAAAATAGAGGGAAAGAAGGACTAACGTGCACCAGGAAAGTACAAATCCCAGCAGAATGTCTTATACTAACCCTCAACGCTTGAAAATATGCCTCTCTTCTCTGAATCAATGTAGGTGAAGACCCTGCCTGCCAGAATCTCCATGTTGGCCATGCTTTCTACATTCTGAATGAAGGCCCCCTGTGATAGGTACCAACTTGGGCCAATGAACACATGTGGGATTAACTGAAGGGCAGTTTAATTGAAGGGAAGAGAGATAAATGGTGAGCCTTGCCTTTCTTGTCTCTTGCTTTTTGGTAATCAGACCAGTGTGTGGCTGCCTTAGCTTGTTCTCTGACTCAACTTGTGAGTTACACTGCCTGTGGGACACCCAACCCATCGACTGTGTCACTGTAGTTTGATGTTCAAGACCTGATTCGCCATGCTACTGGAGTGTACATTGCTTGAGCTGGGGAATGTTGGACCCTGTCATTTGGCTGACTATTGGTGACCTGTCTTGCTCTTTTCTGCCTATGGCTAGATTACCTGAATTGCTCTACAAATTATATATATATATATATATATATATATATATATATATTATCATAAGGGTCATACTCTTGTTTCTTGAGAGATCCCTAACATACCCCCCAACCCTGAATGTCAGATCCATGATCCAGGTTCTCTAGCAAAGCAACCCTACTCCATAGGTTGTACGCATCACTGTGCTTGAAATGTATCTGTCATGACCCTATCATGTTAGCCACAGAAAGTTCTATTCTTCTGCTCCTTGAGCATGTCAGTTTCACCCACACAGCTTGGGGCGGGGGGGATGTACCACCTTCCACTTATACCAACACCCCTCCAGGATACAATAATAGCTGACTCACCATGAAGACCTTAGAGGCTATGGCCTCACCCTTCAAAATCCAGGAGACCATGGCCCTTCCTCTTTTGAAATGAACCAGAGTTCACTTTCCTTGTTCTCATTTAGCTGATCCCTAATACCCTAGGCTCATCCCCATTCTTTGCTGGGTAGACGATGCCATAATATTTGCTAACCTCCTGAGAATCTTGGCTGAGCAAAGTTGACACATAACCTTAATAATCATCATACGTTGCACAAATTTGAATTCTTTTAGAGTTTATATCAAATTTTAGAAGTTAAAGCTAACTTTAAAATAAGAGTATTTATCTGAGTTGCAAAGAATATAAAGAAATATTTTAATCTGTTCAATAAGAACTCTCCACTTTGCTGTTTCTGTTCATCCAGAAAAAGCAAAACACCGGCATGGGGCGATACACTTTCATTTATCTTAATGAAATGCTAATTTCATATAGCATTGATCTTCAAGACAGTTTTAAACATTTGTACACGAGACACAAATTGCCTAATATATAGCATAGTACAATTTATTAAGGAAAATCCCACTAGGTACAATGAAACTATAAATCAATCAAACCATTAAAAGTCATTTTAGCTATTAATTTAAAACTCAGCATGAAGATAGGAATAAAGCCCACGTCACATAGCTGAGCAAGATGGAACAGCTCCTTCAGGAGCAGTAGCATAAAATGATTTATAAGGACAGTTGGATTGCAGATAGTATCAACGTGGGCATGTGTTCATGCAGAAAAACAAATACACCTGAATCGTAAGAAAGGAAGAGCCATTAGAAACACAAGATTACTTTCCCTCAACTTACATCACCTAAGCTTACAAGGCTGTCGGAATGTTGGATTTACTAGTGCCTCCCCAAATTGAAGAGATTTCAAGTCTTTATACGTTTTCTAATAATCTCATATGACCTTTATTTCTAAAGCAGCACAAAATAATTCATTTTTAAATATCCATAGTTAATTAAAAACTATCTGAAATCATGTTGGTGCACATCCCTCTTAATAATCATTGAAAATATGAGACAGAATTGCCATCAATGTATACATGTCATGTGTTGGCTCTAAGGATGCGAAGAGTCTACAAACAGTCCTTATGTTAGACAAGAACTCAAGAGAGCACAGCACATGATATTGTTAATAGGTGCCAATGACTCACTTCCAACTCACAGTGATCCTGTGGATAATGGGATGACACACTGCCCAGACCTGGGCTATCTTTACAACGGTTCTTATGTTTGGGTCCTTGTGGCAGCCAACAAGTCAATCCATCTTATCAAGGGCCTTCATGTCCTTCCCTGCCCTTCCACAGAACACATACCTTTGATTATGTTTTCAGACTCAAGAACAAGAACGAAATGAGTGGGGAAGCTCTCTCCCACCCAAACAAAAAGTTCTTTAGGTTAAGAGATAGAAGATTAGAGATGACTGGCACACCAAAGACTCGGTTATTTTGTGAGTAAAAGTCAGTATCAATATTGCAGTAGAAAGACTGAGCTTTAGTTCAGCAATGCAGTGCAGAATCTGTCCCAGGGAGTCCTGTGTCAAGCCAGAGATCACCGTAGGGTGTTAAAAATGGCTGTGAGGTTGATTTTGTTTCTAGACCCTGGTGAAAATTTACATTTTCAGTGGAGGAAAACATCCTTCATTTGACCAAGATCAACCATGTAAAAGCAAAATCTCAGAAGTGGTTGAAATCTGCTAACTAACTAGCCTGCCTACGAGTCCTGGAAGTGTAAAGGATTAATCATTGGGCTGCTAAGAATGAGGTCAGTGGATCAAATTCATCTGCTTCTCTTCATCAAAAAAAAAAAAAAAAAAAAAGAAAGAAAGAAAGAAAAAGAAAAAGAAACGTCACTGTAATGTTTTATAGTCTCCGAAATTCTATTCATTCTACACTGTCCCATCTGGGATCCCTATGAGTTGGAATCAACTCAATGTCAGTGAGTGAGTGAGTGATCCTGAGGAGAAGCCAACAGAAGCAATTAAAATATTTTTTCTCTTTAATAACCTCACAGTGATTTACAATATGAAGGCTCAAATGCACTCCCTTTAAAAGAGATGCTACCATGATTCAAATACAAAATCATGATCGAAGGCAGTTCCAAAGAGCATATGACAGTGAGTGCTTCTGGGCTCACACCCTGTGCAGGTAGGTTAAGGATGTCTTCAAGGGTTGGAAGAAGGGGACAGAAACACCAGGGGCCATCAGAGGACAGGGCGAGGCTGCTGGGTCATGAATACCCCGATTCGGTGTTGCAAGTATTTGTCGTCTGAGGAGAACCGAGCAGCATAAGCTGAACAGGTCTGCTGTCCCACGGATCAAGCTTCTTCAGGGCATACATTCCCTCGCTCTCCTTATTAAGTTCATACTGGAGAAACATGATCACAATTTGCCAGGTAATAACCCCAATACATATGTAGTCCAGTCTGCAACTCAGTCCCAGAAGCAATTAATTTGCAAACAATCCCCCTCCACAGGAATTCTATTCAAAAATAGTCTAAAGTTACAGAAATCAGGATAGTGGTATCTTTAGTGGCAGTAAATTACAGAGAACATGAAGAAATAATTTGAAATTGAAAAGCTAATAGCATTCTGGTTCTTAATATAATGCCAGTTACATAGATGGATCACTTTGTGGAAATTTTTATTTATATATATATATATATATATATATAAATTTAATTTAAGCATTATTAAAAATATTGGTCAGTTTTCTCTATCCATACTAATTTCATTTAAAAAACTTTGTTTAAAAGGCAATGCATTTGTAAACATTAGAACCATGGCACACAAAAATATTTTTCAAATAAATTTATTTGAACAAAGGGAAAGAACCATATGATTTTATCAATCAATGCAGAAAAGACATTTTTAAAATTCGACATCCAGTCTTGATTTTAAAGACACTTAATAAAGAGGGAATAAAAGGGAATTTTCATAATATAATAATCGTTAGATGTGTGAATCCAACAGCTAGCATCTCACTTATTGGAGAGACATTGAAAAAATTCCTTCTTCTAATTGGAACCAGAGAGGGTTGCCCTTTATCACAACTCTTATTTAATATAATACTAGAAATCTTAACCAGAGCCACAGACATCAGAAAGACATTAAAGGCATCAAAGTTGGCACAGAGGAAATAGCTCTTTGTTGGCAGATGATATAATCCTAGATATCCAAATCCCCAATGATTCCATTAAAAACTGCTGTAACTAACTGGAAATTTTGGCAATGTAACAGGCTGTCCAATCAGTATATTAAAGTCACTTGGATGCTTTTTCATTAAAGATGATCCCAAAAAGGAAATTAAAAGAAGATTAACATTTACAATAACTATACACAAGATAAAATTCTTAGAAATAAATCCTATCAGAGAAGTAAAAACTTATACAAAGAAAATTATGAAATACTTTTACAGGAAACCTAAAGTAACTTACACATTTGGGAGAGTGTGTTACATGCTCATGGATGGGAAGATAATATAGTGAATATATCTGTTACCAAAAACACTCTGTGAATTCATTGCAATTCTGATTCAAGCAGCAACATAATTCTTCAAAGAAAAACTAACCACCCACTTCATATGGAAAAGAAAGAAACACGGATGAACAAAGCACTACTAAAAAACAAAAAGAAAGTAGGAGGTCTTTCACTCTCAGATTTAAAAAGCCTGGTATGCAACTCAGGGATAATATATGCTATAATATAATAAAAAATGAGTTGGTATTGGCAGCATGAAAGATATGTAGTCCAATGGATTCAGAGAACCCAGAAAAACAGCCAAGTATCTATAGGCACCTGGTTCTTGAAAATGGACTAAAACACATTAAGTGTGAAAGAGACATCCTTTTTCAATAAATGGAGCTGGAAAACTTGGCTATTTACTTGCAAAAGAATAAAATGCAACTCATATCTCACACCACATATAAAAATGAACTCAAGAAGGATTAAGGAGCTAAATATAAAACTTAAGACTTAAGAATCATCAAGGACAATGGCTGAGTCCTGGTGGCATAGTGGTTGAGTGTGGGACTGCGGCCCATTGACTTGGCGGTTCAAATCCAGGAGCAGCTCTCTGGGAGCAAGGCTGGATAGCTCCCACGACCACCAGAGGACAGTGACCTCCCTCCCCCCAAATAAGTTTTAAAAAAAGAATCATCAAGGACAGTATAGGGACAAACTTAAGGGCCCTAATTAACACAAGGCACAAACACATTACTAAACATAATGAAAAACACCCACACTACAGAAGACAAAATACCTGACTGGATCCTTCTAAAATTGCAACATTATGTAAATTTAAAAACTTCATTAAAAAAGCCATAGCAGAGCCCACAGATGGGGGAAAATATTTGAAAATTGTATATCAGAGAAGAGGATAATTTCAAAAATCTATAGAAAACTGCAACACCTTAAATGAGAAAAGCACAAGTAACTCAAAAATAATGGGCAGAAGACATAGAAAGACAACTCACTAAAGATACCATCCAGATAGAAAACAATCATATGAAAAAATGCTAGTGTTAATTAGCCATAACTTAAATACAGATTAAGACAATAAGTAAATACTTCCTCACACCAATAGTCTTAGCAAACCCTTTTAAAAAATTGAAACTACAAAGGCTGAAGAGAAGGGAGACATTGAAATGCTCATACATCACTGTTGGGGCTACAGAACTGTCCAGACACCATGGAAAACATCCTGGTGCTTCCTGAAGCAAATGCAAATACAAACACCACGTGATTCTACAATCTCACCACTTGAAAAAGCCCTGTAGAAATAATGAACAAGACATGGGTGAGAACCCATGTTTATATAATAATAACAAGAAGATGAAAACAATAAAAAAACCTCATCTGCAGATGAATAGATAAGCAAATGCTGGCCCATGTATACAATGAAATTTTGTGCATCCTTGAAACATAATGATGAGTCTGTCAAATACTTCATGACATGGACAATATTGAAGGACATTATTCTCAGCAAAGCCTGTCAATTTCATAAAGATAAATGCTTCATTATACCATTATTACAAAGAAGAAAGAAAAATTAAAAATATTTCCATACTCAGAGGAAAAACTATACTGAGGTTAGGATCGGGTGGTGGAAAAGAGGGAAGGGCAGGTGTATGGGAAGACAAAAACAAACTACAAATATGAGAACCATATATATAACAGGGTTATAAGGATACTGTCATTGTTTTGATGAGATCAACTGTGCAAGTGCATATATGGGTTTCTTCATATTTCACATTTGACAAGTAAAAGGGAAAAATAAAAATAAATAATAAATATATGTGATATGCTAAGAGAGGAGAAAAAATGCATCATGTAAGATGCTGAATTAAGGAAGGCAGATGAGAATGCTAAAAAAGGATATAAAAAAATGAAATGTGATGAATAATAAAATAGAAACATGGTAGATACTTATCCGAATACACCAATATAATCATCTTTAAATGTGAATAGTATAAATACACCACTGGAAATACCATGCATTTTGGAATCGATACCAATACTCAATTATATGTTTAAATATGGATATGTGTGAATAAGAATCAACTTGGTGGCACCACCCCCCAATAACGAGATTTCATTCTAAGCAACCAACAATGAAGAGAATAAAATGTGTGCCTGAAACAAGCAGAAAAAACGCAATAATAATACTTTGAGCAGAAATCCATGAAATAAAAAGCAAAAGTGAAAATCAACAAAATCTTGAAAAAGGGCAGTTAAATTGAGAAAACCTTAGCCAGACTAGCCAAGGGAAAAACAGAGAAGACAAATTACCAGCAATAAGAAATAAAATTGGAATAATCATTATAAATTCTATTGACATTAGAAAGATACTAAGGAAATATGAGTCATGCTATACTCACAAATTTAACTACGTAAAATATCTCAATTCCTTAATATACAAGCTACTAGACCTCACGTAGGGAGATATAAATAATCAGAATCGATCTGCATGTATTCAGTACATTCTTCTGGTGGTCATGAGGTACAATTGAGTCTGTTTCAACTCAGAATTACCCAGGATAATGGAACAAAACACTGTCTAGACATGAACCAGCATGGCAGTCACTGCGATATGTGACCCTCTGGTGCAGCCCCTATGCCAATCCATTTCACTAAAGATCATCATTTCTTTCATTAGCCCTTTACTTTCCCAAGTTTGAGGTCCTTCTGCAAGGACTGGTCCTTCCTGATAACAGGTCCACAGGACCTGAGGCCAACTCTTGTCACCCTTGTTTCCAAGGAGCATTATGATCATGTTTTCTCTAAGACAGACATGTTCATTATTCTGGCAGTCCACGGTATATTCAATATTCTTGTCCAAAATCATAATTCAAATGCATCAATTCTTCCATAGTCTTCCTTATTCATTGTCCAACTTTCACATGCATATGAGATGAAAATACCATGATCGAATCAGAAGCACTTTAGCCATTAAAGTGACCTTTTTGCTTTTTACACTTTAAAAGAGTCCTTTTGTAGTAGATTTGCTAAATATCAGATACCATTTGATCCATTGGCTACTGCTTGCATGGGCATTGATTGCGATTCCTTAAAATCATCAATCTTTCCTTCATTTACCACGATGTTGCGTACTGGCCCAGTTGTGGACATTTTTGTGTTCTTTCTATTGAGTTGTCATCTGTTCCAGAGGCAACAGTCTGATCTTCATCAGTAAGGATTTTAGGTCCTCTTCCTTTTCAGTAGGCAAAGTTGTGTCATCCGCATCTTTTCAAAGAAGGAAATGCTTCATTCCTCTTGTAGTCCAGTCTCAAATTATTTGCTTAGTTAATAAACTTAAAAAGTGTGATAAAAAGATAGAACCCTGAGATGCACCTTTCCAGATCCTAAACCATTCAATATCCCATCGTTCTGTTAACGTGCCTGCCTCTTATTCTATGTAGAGGTCCCACATGTGTACCATTGAAATTCCAATTGCTCATGAAGTTGCCCATAATTTGTTTTAGCTCAAGCAGTAAAATGTCATGGCATAGTCAATAAAATATAGGTAAATGTCACTGCTCTCTGTCAAAATCTAGCTGATCTCAGCAGTGACATTTTACTTTCAACATCATCTAAACCCAGTTTCAATACCCAGAAGTCCCTTTTTATTTAGTACTACAATGGGACTAAATTATAGTCAGGAAAGTTTTATATTCATGCAATAGTAATTATTTTGCCCAATAAATTCCATATTATATTAGTCACCTTCCCTTGGAGTGGGCACAAATATTGGTCTTTTACAATCAGTTGGTTAGGTAGTTTTCGTCCACATTTTTTTTACATAAGGAAGCAAGTACTTCCAGTGCTGCACCCATTTGTTTGCATGTTTCAATCGGTCCATCCCTGGAATTAAAAAAAATAGAATAATGAATTGCTTAATTTCTAAAGAAAATGGAAGCACCTGCTATGATGGTTTAATTGGTGAATTCTCTGAAACATTTTTAAAAGACTTGATACCAATAATCCACAATCTCTTTGAAAATACTCATTGTGGCAGTCATGTGCTTATGTTAATTTTATGATTGAAATGTAGGGGTGGAGTCTAGCCTGTTAATCTGGAGATAGCCATTGAGTAGCCAATGAGGCCTGTATGTGGGCATGGTTTTCTCCTGAAACTTCTGGGACATCTCGTCATATTTCCCTCGTGAAGATGAGAAGCTAGTCTCCCTAGTTGTTGTGAGTTAGTCTCAGAGACAAGAAATTATGGAGAAGAGAAGATGGCAGTGTCCGAGCTGCTGTAGAAGCCAGAGGAGAAGTCACACGGCCTTGCCCTGATAGAACCAGACCTCTGAAGCTGGAGAGGCCTTGAGGAGACCCCTGCCAGCAATGAGTTGTTTCTGCCACCACGGAATGTTGTTGATGGACCCTGAGCCCTGGAAGCGAGGAGCAATGGGGAGACCCCTGTTGGCGCCGGGACTCCGCCCCCCCTGATCTGTGACTTCATGAGTTGGAAGGAGACTTTATAGATTGATATTGGGCATATGGGTTAACATCAGACTTATGACTTTGAACTGGACTGGGCTGGGATGCTTTCTCAATGTCCCATTCCTCTTGTATATAAACCTTTCCCTATATCCATATGCATGTCTATGAAATTTGTTTCTCTAGTCTACCTGGACTGACACACTCATAAAGACAGAATGAATACTCCATAATCTAGTCAATGTGGCCAGCATTACTGTATTATCGGAAGAGATTATGACATTACCAGAGACAAAATTTTAGCTAAATATTCCTCAAAAACAAAAATGGCAAAATTTTCAGTAGGATACTGTCAAATTTCATTAAATATGATCATTGTGGTCTATAATGTCTCCACTAATCCAGATGCAATTAATGAGTATAAAACTAGCTGAAGATTTTTCATTTCTCTACACATGATTATGCCTATGAAATGCAGACAGAATCTTAATCAAACAGGCATATTTGCAAATATGTAATCCAACAATAAAGAATGATATACTAGGACCAAATGGTATTTATTCCAGGTATAAAATGCTAGTTTAGCATTTGAAAATCAATCATTATAATCTGATATAGCCACATGTGATCATACCCATTAGTATATATAAAACTTGGACAGAATCCAATGCCCATTAATGATAAAGAAACTTAGAAAGTGAGAAAGAGAAATGGACATTTTAAACATGATCTTAAAAGGATCTACAACCTACACAATTAAAATCTTAATTATTTGTGAGCAACTGGACAAACGCTGCTTAGCCTTCCCCAGGCTAAGACCAAGACAGAGATGCCTTCTCTCACCATTCCGGGTAAGATTGTACTAGAATTCCTAGCTACTGCAAGGACATAGAAAAGGAATAAAATATTAGATGTAAGAATTAAACATATCATCTTCTCATATTTCCAGATGACATCACCATCGATGCAGAAGACTAACAAGTCTACTCTTAGAGTCAATAGGTCAGTATACCAAGGTCACAGGATATAAGTTCAATAGTACAAAAGTTCATCTCTTAAATAAGAAAAATGAAAAATCAGAACTGAAATAAACAATGTCATTTACAAAATATCAAAAGAAAAAGAAAGAAAACAAATACCTATGTGTAAATCTAATAAATTTAGATATGAGCTTTGTGTAGAAAACTGTAAAACATTGCTGAAAAAAATAAAAATATATCTGTTTATATATTGTAAGACTCAGTATTTTTAAGGCAACAAATAATCCAACTTTAGAAAATATAGATTTTTTTCAGCCTTAAAAAATCATCAAAAATTATCTTGCAGATATCTTGCAATTCTGAATTCTAGTGTAGCTTTAAAAATATTTTGAGGGCTGAACCCTGGTGGCATAGTGGTTATGCGTGGGACTGCAATCCACTGGGTTGGAGGTTCAAATCCAGCAGCAAGGCTGGGCCTCCTACTCCCACCACCAGAGGGCAGTGATGCCCACAAAACAAAACAAAACAAAAAAATATTTTGAAAAGCTAGAAAGGTGATTCAATAGAAAAAAAAACGTTTCCCACAAATAGGACTGTAATTAATAAATGTTTTAAAAGGACTCAAACACAAACCTGACACCTTAAAAAAGTAGTTAACTTAATGGCATCGTGGACCTAACTTTGAAATGCAAAACTATAAAATTTCTGGGTAAAAGTATCAGAGAAAATCTACATGACCTTGAGCTTGCTGCAAAGTTTTAATATAACAATAAAAGGAAAACCCATGAAAGGCAAAAAAGAAGCTGGATTCATTAAAATTATGTTACTTTTAGCTTTAGAAGGACCTAATTTCTCCAATTAATGTCATGGATCCAGAAAGGGACTACTTCTTTATTTGGGAAGAAATTCAGTGCTGTTTACCAGGTACATTTGTAAATAGAAAGTAATCAATGACCAGCTGAGTGATTCATCAAAATTAAAGACATAGCCTATCCCTCTCTTTGTCCCAAGGTGAGGCCTTGTGCCGTCGCGGTTGGGCTGCTAACCAAAAGGTCAGCAGTTCAAAGCCACCAGCCACTCCTCATCCATCGATTGACAGTCTCAGAAATCCACAGGGGCATTTACACCCTCTCTTACAGGGTCGCGATGAACCGGAATGGACTTAGTGGCAGGGAGTTTTGCTGAGTCTCAATGAGTCATTTGAGATTTCGGGAGACTAAAGTGTTCAGACAAATCAGCCATCTAATGCTTGCTCTTTAAAGGGAACTTAAGGGAATACTCACTTATGGAAGAAAGCAATAACAATAATTCTGTGTCATATTTTTCTCAGCTATGTCCAGTCTTCTTAAAGGCTATAATGATTTCTAGCCCAGTCATATAATGACCATGCATTTATCAGTTTATAAAAAAATGCATAACAAAAAATAACTTTAGGCAATGGTTTTCTTAGCCTAGAGTATGATGAAGTACAGTTTGAATTTGTAAATGACTTTTTAGGTGTATTTACTGTTTTTCCAACTCATAGCTACAACAGACCCAAACCCTGCCTGGTCCTGCACCTGACTCACAATCGTTATTTTGTTTGAGCTCATGGTTGCAGGCACAATGTCGATTCATCTTCCTGAAGCTCTTCTTCCATTTTACCAAGCATGATGTCATTCTCCAGGGATTGGTCTGTCCTGATAAAATGTTTATAAAGTTTATAAGGCACATTTATTTTCTTATTTAATTATCTCAAAAACCAAAGGAACCAGAAACATATTCTATACTTCTTTTGCAAATGAGATCATTAAAAGTCTAATAGTTAGAAAGCCAGTTTATTTACCAAGTTCCCATAGAACCCCCAATTATATTTTATAGTCCAGTTTCTTCACTGTGAAACAATGATTATAACATAGAATATTTAATATATTATGGTACGTTCCAACTTGAGTATATTTATTCCTTCTGCTTATTAGTTCACACCAAATTTGAGCAAGCTTTATAGCATCTCTCTGCCCTATTAGGGTGGTATAAATCAAAGTAAAAGAGTGTCTTTTACTTTAGGATTAAGAGTCTGATGTTTAGACCAATATTATATGAATAGCTAACTTGGTTATAATAAAAGGTCTATGGACTTACTTTAGATGAGATTTGATGTAAGATTCTGTTGACAGTTCAGTGAAATATGTATTCTGTCCTTGAGAAGCATAAATCTAGTGGAAGAAATAGAACTGTAAACAACTCATTCATTAAAATATGAAAAGCACAGAGGAAATGCATAGGCGGGTGTAGGTTGATGACCAAGGGAGAAATAAATCAGAAATTAGAAAAGTACTAAGGGAGTGTAAGTCCTGCATTAAAACCCAAGACTGTCATCGTTGAGAAAATATTACTCATATGGCCAAATACAGCAGAGTGACCCAGGAAAGAAAGTAGAAGTGGAAAATTATTTAGCTTGTTAATATGGATATTTGAGTGGGATGCAGGAAGTGAAGAAACATTGACAGAAGATGGTTCAAAGGAAGCACTAAAGAGCGGATTTGTCAAGTGTTAGTGATTCCCTGAACGACTGCATTCAAAAGAGAGTAGTGAAAACAAGACAATTGGAATTTAGTAGTTAAAGGCATTTCAAGTGATTCATGTTCACATAAATCAGTAAGAAAGCAGTACCTGTCGAGTCCTTCCAATCCAATGTAATCCCACAGAATTTTGGGGGGAAGTAGACTGCGAGGTCTTGCTTCTAAGACACCTAGGGGTGGATTCACACACCCAACCTTTTGGCTGGCTCCCCAAAATGTTTACCATTGGTACATCACTCCACATGCTATCAGACATGCTAAGACTGGCATGAAAGGCTCTCAAATAATAGGAAGAGAAAGGGGACCAAAGCCAAAGAGTATAGACTTCATGTCTACCCCTGATTAGAGAACTATGGATCCTTGGCACTTGAGTGACTGCCTATGATGACAGGTCACAGGAAGAGAAAGAGTAAAAGAAAGGTTGTTGATTTCAGTAGGTGCTACAAATAGTGTCTGATTCATGGAGGCTGTACGTACGACCAAACAAAACAGTGCTTGGAGCTCATTTCTCTAGTCCATATGTCAAACATCTCATCAAGTGTCTTCCACTTTTCACTGGCCTCCCTGACAAAGTATGCCATCCTTTTCCAGAGATCAGTCTCTTCTGATGATATGTCAGTTCACTTAATGCCCAGTATACTGATCTTTGTGGGCACCATCTCCTTTTTGACAACTTTGAATTACCCTAGATTCCTACTTTCCAAGGTCCAATTATTAAAAGATGTTTACAGCTATTCTCATTTTGAGTTGTGCAAATAAGGGTGCCACGTGCTTTACTCTGTCCCCATCATTGTGGTTGACTCTACTTTGAGAAGACAACTCCTCTTCAGTCCTATCTTGAGAGCCTGTCATGCTGAGAGGCTCATCTTCTAGCAGGAAGTGAAGAGGAATGGTGATTCTGGTCCTTAGACACTAGGATGGAGAGGAATTGAACATCCCTTTCAGCCAAAAGGGCTGTGGGGAAATGGTCTTCTCTGGGAAAAGGTGGTCCTCAGACAGGTAAACACAGGGTTTTCCTTAAAGAAATGTATATGATAATCAGGCTTTTCTTCTTGCAGCTCTTATCACAGTCGATTGTATCAAGCACATTGGTATATACGTTGCCACATCCTTTTCAAAGCATTTTCTTTCTACTTGCGTCCTTGATATCAGCACTTCATTTCCCCTTCCCCCACCCTAGCTTCCTCATGAACCCTTGATAATTTAAAAAAAATGTTCCCCAGTGAGAAATGTCTACTTTCACCCACTTTTCTGTCATCCATCCCTCTAGAACTGAGTTGTATGTAGATCACTGTGATCAGTTCCCTCTTTCCCCTCCCCCTGACCCTCTTAGTACCCCTATTCTCATTATTGGTCCTGAGGAGTTTATCTGTCCTGGATTCCCTGTATCTCCAAGTCTTACCTGCAGCAGTGTACATGTTCTGGTCTAGCCAGATTTGTAAGGTAGAATTGAGGTCATGATAGTGGTGAAACGGGGGAGAGGGGTGGGTAGGGGTGGCGGGACAGGAAGTATTAAAGAACTAGAGGACAGTTATATTCTCCATCCATGCTATACTGACTGGCTCATCTCTTCTTTGTGACCCTTCTTTGAGAGGATGTCTCATTGTCTACAGAGGGGCGTTGGGTCTCCACTCTGCACTTTCCCTCATTCACATGGATATAATTTTGTTGTTGTTGAACAGGTCTTTGATGCCTGATTTCTGATCCCATTAGGCAGGAAACTCTTTCAAACTTTATATTTTTATTTTTGGAATTGGGTGTGTTCATTCACGGCCAACGAGTTGATGACAACTCATAGTGAGCCCACAGGACAATGTGTAACTGGCCCTGTGGTTTACCAAGCCTGTAGCTCTTTATGAGAGTAGAAAGCCCTGTCTCCATTTTTTACACACCCTTGGGGTGGCTAGCAATTTTGAACTTCTGTCCTTGAAGTCAACAGCCTAGCTCATAAACCCTGCCAGGAGTTCTTTGGATTTGGAGTTGGGGACAGTTTACTATTTATGCACTTAGGAGCCTTTGGATGTCAATGGGGATAGAAGATACAGGAAGTGTGTGTTGCACACTGAATTATAATACAATTTTTTTTAGAAAACAGAATAGTAAAACATGTCTGTTTTGTAAAATGTTCAATGGTCACTAGACATTATAAGAATAGAAAAAATAAATGGCAAAAAAAATCTTGTTCTCTCCATAACCTAGGACATTTGCCAAATGGTTGCTCCAAAAAAAAAAAAAAAAAGAGAAGTCTCTTGCTTTTGTCTGTTATAAGAGATTATCATTTAAAATGTTAAATCAAAACTCAATTAAGACCTTATGTTGCTGCTTCAGGGTTGATCCACATAGCTCTACTTTGCGGTAAAGAACTCAAATAGAACAAGGAAAAAATGACCCAAAGCCAGTGCCTCAGGGATCAAATTTGAAGATAGAGTTTTCAGGAAAATTATTTTCTATTTTTAAAAGTTTTATTGCCATGTAATCCACACATCATGTCATGCAATAATTCAGTCATTTCAAAAACAATCATGAGCACAATTTTAGAACATTTTCTTTTTTCGTGTACTCATTGCTATCCCCACCCCCATCCCCCTACCCTTACCCTCCAAGGGGATGATTTTCAATGCTGTATTTCACTGGGAGCTATTTCTAAATGGGCATCCCCGCATGCTGCAAATGGTTCCTGGGCTCCACTCCTGGGCTTGAAGTTGGAGGTTTGAGTCCATCCTCAGAAGCCTTTTGGAGAAAGATCTGGGAAGCATTCCTAAAACACCAGTGCTTGAAACCCCTAAAGGCAAAGTTACCTATGTTCTGACCCACATGGTGGCACCAAGAGTCTGACTTCTGCCGGAGTCTTTCTTTTCTATTTTGGGGGGAAGCACGTTCTTGTGTATTTCCCCAGTGGGATTTCCTTTTTGGGTCCTCTGAGTAGAGTGAAGGAAGGGTGTTGTGCATTTCAAAAGGACACCACCTAAAATCCTACTTGTCTGTAGCACTCAGCCTGGCTCATTAAAACCTGGATAGAAGCTAAGTCAAGAGTGCCAGTTAGGGACATAATGCTAAGTATCTTCTTCTTCTGGAGTTTATAGTGTATGAGAGTGTACATAGGAAGCTAGTTTTCTAATCAATAATTCTTATGCGGATTCTTACGCAGTCCCTCCCCAGGGTGTCAGCGCTCCCGTATTTCCTCCCTGACTTGCCCACATCCATTTGTCAAGTCTCCCTGTTTCCTGTCTTCTCTTCCTGGGTTTTGGCTGAATGTGGCCCTTTTGGTTTTCAAAGAGTTGAGTGTTCTAAGGAGCACATTTTTCATAGATGTTAATATTTTATAGGATGACCTATTTTTCAGCTGAAAGAGAGCCTACAGAAATGCCATCAATTTTAAGTTAAAAGGCTATCTTAGGGCAATAATGTTTGCTACTCTTCCTGTCCCCTTCAGATCCATATTATTTTTTTAATTGAGTTCATCGTTTTTACCCATTCGACAAGAACATACATGGTGGTCCTGGTCAGAGGGGTTGGTAGTGGTAGTCAGAACCACAGTGCGGTTCTGGTCTCTCCTTCGAAGATGTCGTGGCCCATGGGGATGGATTGCTTTCTTTGGACATCAATTTCCATCATTCTCCTTTGCTCCCAGTTGATTGGTTTATTTCTAAATGAGGCATTCCAGAGGTAGAGTTTAGGTAGAAATAACTGTCGTGGATAATAATCTCTTGTAGAATTGGAGATTTCTTTGTGAAGAGTGTTTTTCATACCATTTACACTTCTGGCACAAGAAAGACACCCCGATATAAATAGTTACAGTCTTGGAAACCCCCAAGAGGGTAGTTACTCTACGGCGATGAGTATTGACTTGTGCAGTGTGTTTATTATGGTTAAATAAATCTAATTTTAAAAATAAAATAAACTAACACTAACTAACACAAAGAGTACTTTCACTAAGCGGACAGACATAGATGGCAAAGAGTAATTTGTGAAAAAATATTGCGAGCTTCCGAAATCTCCTGGAGCAGAAAATCTATCTAAATTCACATATCATATGATATCTGAGGCCCCAAACTGGTTAGAAGTCAGGGAATTCCCCCAAATCAACACCGGCATTTCTTTAAGGATTCAGAGGTATTCTCTGAGTGACAGCACAGAAAGAGAAGGAAAGCAATTAACCCAAGGCAATGTTAAGTTCTCTGCAAGCCTAGAGGAGCGAGAACTTCTCCCTCAGGTCTCCAGGGCTGTAAACCTCTACAGGAGCAGAAAGCTTCTGTCCTCCTTTGGAGTAACTGATGGATTCAAATTGCTGGCCTGTGATTAGCAGTTCAATGCATAGGAACTGAATAGGCATGCATAGCAATGCCCAGCATTTGCCTATGCCTGGCATAGAGAATAGAGCTTCGATGATTCAGTGATTACATGCTTGGTTTCCAACCAAAGTGTTAACTGTTCAAATCTATCAGCCTTTCTGTGTGAAAATGTAGCAGCTATCTTCCAAATGTAGCAGTCATCTTCCAAACTATTACAACCTTGGAAATCTTACAGGGTGGTTTGGTTCTGTTTTAAAGGGTTGCTGTGTCACGATGAATTTGATGGTGGTGGGTTTATCTACAAACAGGTCTTAATTGTAGCCTCTTTAAAATAGAAATATCAACATATCTACTTCCTACTCACCATTTTTGATGGGGAAATTCTATTTCTAAAATTTCAGGGTGGGTTAAGGTGAGAGTCAGGGTCAGGGTCAGGGTTAGAAAAAAAGAAAAACATTTCTCGGTGGCTGAGCCCTAATGGTCTAATGGTTGTGTGCAGGACTGTGGCCCACAGGGTTGGCAGTTTGAATCAAGCAGCAGCTCTCCAGGAGCAAGGCTGGGTTTTCAACTCCCACCAGGGCAGTGATGTCACACACACACACACAAATTTCAGGGTGCATGCAGGTGACATACTTGGGAATGTTATTGATATTGCTTTTAAAATATGTTAAAATTTGAAAGCGAACTTTAGCTTTTGATTTGTTGTTATTATCAGAAGCCATCAAGTCTATCAATGCTGTCCTTGAACACCATCAAAACAAGTTCCTGTGACAGAAGAGAAAACCATAGGGTTTTCTTGGCTGTCACCTTCATGGGATGGTAAGGAGAGGTCTTCTTCTGAGAAGCTGCTGGTGGGTTTGAACCACTAACTTTTCAACTAGTACCCAAGCACTTCCTGAGTTCTGTTCTCATTTGCCAAGGAGACAGTGCCAACTCCTCATGGCTGCATAAACAGCAGAACGAAACACTGCCCAGTCCTTTGTCATCCTTGTTTTTCCAATCTTTGAGCCCATCGATGCAGCCACGGGACCAGCCCATCTCATCAAGGACCTTCCTCTTTTTAGCAGGACTTCTACTTTACCAAGCCTGAGATCCTATTCCAGGATGGGCCTCTCCTGAGAACATGTGCAGCAGCATGTGAGATGAAGTCTCAACATCCTGTATTCTAAGGAGCATTCTGGCTATCCTTCCTCTAAAAGAGTTTTATTTGTTCTTTTGCCAGTCCATGGTACTGACAATTTTCCTGACGAGAAGCATAATTCAATACATCTATTCTTCTCAGGTTCTCCTGATTTAGCACACAAATGTCACACGTATATACGGCAATTGGAAATAGCATGGTTGGAGTCAGGCACAACTTAGTCCTTAAGGTAACATCACTGCTCCTCAAAAGAGCAGTGAAGACGTTCTCATGCAGCAGATTTACCCAAATGCAATGCATTTTTTCATCTCTTGGCTGTGACTGCCATGAATATCGATTGTGGGTCCAAGTAAGACAAAATCTTTGGTAACTTCGATTTTTTTTCCCTGCTTATCATGATGTTGCCGATGGATCTAGCTCTACAGATTTTGTTCTTCTCAACATTGAGCTGTCCTCCAAAACAAAGGCTACAATCCTTACTTCATGGTCTCCTTTCTTTCAGGAAACCTATATATTGCAGATGGTGACTAAGCCTTCCTCCCATCCTGCTCCATCTCCTTCATATAAACCAGCTTCTCTGATGGTTTGCTCAGAGTACAGATTGAAAAATATGGTGAGATGATACAACCCAGACACACATCTTGCCTGATGTTAAATCACGTAGCACGCCCTCGTTCTTTTTGCACAGCTGCTTCTTGATCACACACAGGTTCAGTGTGAGCAGATTGTATTGCTCCGGGATTCACATGCTTCTCGAGGCTATCCATAGATTGTTATGGTACATGCAGTTGAAGGCCTTTCCACAGGCGATAAAACACAAATAAACACATCAGTCTGGTACCCTCCGCTTTGAACCAAGAGCCATCTGACATCAGCAATGATGCTTCTTGTTCCACATCCTCTTCTGAAGCAGGCCTGAACTTCTGACAATTCTCTGGCAATGGACTGTTGCAACTGTTGTTGGATGATTTTCAGCAAAATTTTACTTGCCTGAGATACGATGACATCGTTCTATAATTTGAACATTCTGTTGGGTCACTTTGTTTGAAATGTATCCAAATACATCTGTTCCAGTCTGGACAAGAAGCTGTCTTCCAAATTTTCTGGTATACATGGGTGAGCGCTTCTACAACTTCTTCAGTTTGCTGAAACATGTCAATTCTCATAGACGTGTTTTTAGCTAATGCTTTCAGTACAGAGGGACTGATATCACAGGCTAGAAGTCTCTGTTTTGTAGCACTGAAGTCCCTGGGTTTTGTCTTTAAGTCTACATTCCCAAGGGATAAAGTTATGTAGAACCAAGGAGATCTTTCAGGGAGAGACTGAGAGAGGCGAATTTGGCTCTCTCACAGGCTCTGCTGTTGCATCAGGGAGTCTTGCTTTATCCTGAAGAGTGCCTTTTTAGAAGAGCTGGTAGACATAGAAGATTGATGACTTTTGTTTAATTTTATTATATTTATTATTATGGTTTTGTTTATTAATGTTTTATTATATTTTATTTAATTTTTATTATGATGATAATTGTTGGTGATTTTTAAAATACATTTCCTTGTAAATTCCTTGAATCTTCTCAGGTCTGTGTGTGGTTCTAGGATTATTGTGCTCAAATATAACATATATAACTTTTTAAAAAATTGTCTTGTGATCAAGGTTAGCAAGAGAGCTTTGTCTACATAGACTAAACTCTCCATACTTAAGATGCACAATTCTTTTTATATATTATGGGATTTTATTTCTTTCTTTCCTTTTTGTTAACAGGCTATTAATAATTTTTTATCCTTGTTCATGAAAAATATTGGTCTGTGGTCTCCTTTTGAGATGTCTTCTTTGGTTTTTATTTGGGACATATTTCCCAATGATTGCTCTTCCCCATCTAAATATTTTTTCTTCACTCTTCAACTTGATATTCTTATGGGATTCCTGGGGAAGAGACCACCAAATTGAGGGTGTCTCTAAGGCAGAGACCACCAGGAGTTCGCTACACACTAGGCCACATTCATCCACCGGCAATTGTCAAAATCATCACTTAAACATGGCAACCAGTTTATTATTTCAGTGCCTTCTGTTCCAGGGACACAGGTCCAGACCACAACATGCTGGATATGATCTTCTATGTCTCTTCAGACTTCAGAACGACATTTCCCTTGTGACTTAAATTCTCTAAAAGTTTTCCTTGATGTTCAGTTTGTCCACTTTTCCAATATTGTTGGTAGTGATGACTGGAAGTCAACATCCAGCTAGCATGTCTGACAAGGTTGGTAAGGCAGTGCAAAGTCAGTGAGGGGAGATTTAGCTAGTGTAATATTTGGAATTTGTGCTCCCAATTATAAAGTTTATTTTATATTATTTCTAATCCCTTTGTAAAATAATTTTAGGTTCTAGGGGGGTCGGCTATTGATATATTTCAAGTACAGGCAGTCACAAAAATGAGTTATCAAAATCATACACAAATTTGAAAGTAGGAAAACTGGATGGTGGATTTATAAGTTGTAAGACTTTCTAAAATGGAAAATTTCATCACAAAAGATAAAATGTTGTTACATGAAAACACTATTTTAAATGTGAATATCTTTTTTAACTTTTACTGTTAAATAATTTCAGGTGTTTAAAAATAGTCCAAAATATTCAGTATTTCCTTCTTCAAGCTTCCCTGAAAGTATCTTCTAACCACACAGAGCATAGTAATCATTACCAGGAAATTGGCAATGCTAAAAAGTAATCTACAACTCTTATTCAAATTTTACCAATTGTTCCACTAAGATGCTTTCTTTGCAGGGCAAATTCCATGCGCTGTCACATCTCCTTAGTATTTTCCAGTTATAGACAGTTCTTCTGTCTGCCTTGGTTTTCTGGACTTCAACATTCTTCAAACTGATTTGTCAGCTATTTTGTAGCATAGCCTTCAGTTGAGATTTATCTGATGACTTCTCGTTATCAAATTCAGGCTATGCATTTTTGACAAGAAACCAGAAAAACGATACTGTGCTTTTCTCAGTGTATCATATTAATGAGAGGTGTCATTAACTTTAATCATCTGGGTAAGATGATATCTGCTGTTTCTCGACTGGACAGCATTTTTTCTTTTAGGATGAGTAAGTCACTTATGGGGAAATATGTTGAGATCATGTCAATAGTGTTTTCCATGATACTTTGTTCCACTTGGTATTAGTCAAAGGGTGTTTTATAAAAATTCCCTAATTCATACACATTTATAAATTTGAATTCCATTACAAGGAAAAATGGTTCCTTCTCCCTTTAGTTGTTTTATTTTATTATGTATTTATGCCAGTTAGATCTAATAACCATTTATTCTAGTCTAGGGATTATGTATATTCCATAAATATCACTGTTCATTTTGTTGCTCAAATTGTCCCAGAAGGAGAGAATTATTAGTATAATTAATATAATTACAATATGTGATATATTATGGCATTAATACAATTATATTATAATGTAATAATAATTGTGATACTTTTAATATGACATTATAATTGGGGGACATTATTTTCTTAGTTTCTGGCACCAGAAGTTATTACCGATTCTTTTGTACTATCTCTGCCTCGATTTTAGTAATTTTTTTCTCAGAAATTACTGATCAATTCTATTTTAAAATTGATATTTAGAAACCTGGAATTGGGTGTTAGGTGTGCCCCTTGCTACTAGACTATTGTTATCCTTAAGCCCCCTGAATGGAAAGAGTTAATGAGCTATATATACAAACACCCACACATCTCTTTCTATATTTCTTAATTCAGCTTTCACAAAAGTTAATGACAACCACAAGACAATGATCATAATATGCATCTTTCCTTCATTCTTTCATTAGCCAATCATAAATTAAATACGTATCTCCATGCCAAATCCAGGACTACACGAGTCATTCTCACCCGAGGATCTTCCTTTATTTGCAGCCCTTTTCTGTGGGAAGGAAAAAAGAAAACGATATGGTTCTCATTATCTATCATACTAAGTTTTCAGTCCCAGAATAAATTCCAAGAAAGGTTGTCCTGGCAGTGGAGCAGAGATTAAAGTGCTCTTTTGCTGAGAGATGAGTGTTTTAAAACCCCTGAAGTTTGGGGGTGTCAGTCAGCCTCTTTACGAAAATCCACTGCTGTCGGATTGATTCTGACTCCTCCTCCTGGGTTCTATGCTAGGTTTCCCAGGCTGAAATCTTCATGAGAGAAGACAACCCCAGCATTTCTCCTAACAGAACCTGGTAGATTTGACCTAGAACAAAGGAGTCCAACGTCTACCCAACAGCACCCCTGGGATTGCCTGTAAAGACTACAGCCATGGAAACCCAAGGGGGCAGTTCAACTCTTCTTGGGAGGGTAGAAACTACAAGTAAGGGGCAACTCAATGGCAATAGCGAGTTTTCAATGTACACATTCATTTTCTTTAGAAATGATGATCTAGAGTACAAAACACACACACATAAAAGCTCACGGTCATCAAGTCAGCGCTGACTCAGAGTGACGCCTTGAAGGTTTCTGAGCCTGTAGTCGTTTCCTGGACCAGAAAGCCCGTCTTCCTCCCAAGGAGCTGCAAGTGGTTTTGGCTTCCCCACCGTGCCATTCGCAGCCCAAAAGGTAACCGCCACACCACCGGGGATCCTGCTGGTTTGCGCTTCATCTAGATAGAGACAATGTAAAGGTCCGAATGCCTTTGCACTCATGCAATCATGTTTCCAGGGGGGTATGCCTCTTGTTTAATGTGGTTTTCAAAACTATCAACCTGCTTCCACCTAATTCGTATCTGTCCAGGTCAATATTGTTCAATGTAGCCTTCCTTTACTTCGATTCTATAAAACGAGGTCTCTTACACTTCTCGCATGATTAAAGGGCTCGTGGCATAGTGGGTTTGCATGGGGCGAAATCACCAGCTGCTTTGCGGGAGAAGGAATGCTTTCTACTCCTGGACTGATTGACAGTCTCAGAAACCCAAAGGGGCGGTTCGGTTCTGTCCTGTAGGGCTTCTGAGCGTCAGCACCACCTCGATGGCAGTAAGGGAGTGTGAATGACTTCTACTTTGGGGAAAAACAAAATGGAGCACACAAACGCTGCAGTGCTATGTAAGCTCCACAGTTTTCTCATCAAACTTAATCCTTTTCAGGAAAGAAAAAGAAAAAAATGACTCAGTACCCCTGGAAATTAAAAAAAAAAAAAAAAGACACATTTACACCCTAGCCCATAATCCAGGATAAAATGTAAACAGATTATATGCTTACCCCCCACCCCTGGCATCTTTCCAGTGCCCCCAGGCATTGGTATCTTCCAATTTGAGAATCATTCCATTGACTCCCTGCCATGAAGCGGATTCCATCTCATAATGACCCTGAAGGATGGAGAACCACCTTTGTGAGTTTTCTGGAAGGTAAATCATTACCTGCAGAGCTACCGGTGGTTTCCAACTGCTGACTGTGTGATAGCTGCCACCCCAGGCGGTAACCTTCCCCCTACCCCCACCACAGGCACACCACCAGGCCTCCAACACAAGGTTAGAATACTTAAATCATTAGACAAGCAACTGCATAACAATGGCACTTCTGTCAACCAGTTGGCAAGCAATCACCACTAGGTGACAGTATAAAACATGTGTACATAAGGTAATTTCTTAAGGTCTGAAATTGACTCATGAGAGATCATTTATAGTGCCACATCAAATGTACATCTTAATTTATTCAAATATGGAAGCAGCAATGTATCAAAAGTTTATGATCAAGTTGTAAGTTTATTGAGTGTTTACCTGTAATACTAGGATAAACATTTCAACAAGACAAATTCTGTTAGGTTAAAAAAAGGTTTGTGCCTCGGGGAGTTTTGTCTTAAACATTGGTATATAAGAGCTGAGTAGAAGAAAAAGCAGAGAAGCTGCTGAGGCCACAGGGACTGTTGGACGCTTGTGTGGTATTTAGAAGGCAACACACAAAGAGGGAAGGTGTATGCGACATTTGGGGCATTTTCATCTTTAGTGAAGTTGTAAGTCACTGATAACTTGGACAGCACAGCGGAACATGTAGGGAAAAGAACAAGCAGAGAATATTGTTTCCATGTTAGAAGTGACAGCATTATGAAGAGTGCTGAGTGTCACTTAGCTAATAAGTGTAAAAGTCAAGATTTCAACCCCCAAATTTTCCTTCGAAGAACCATGTGTTTCCTCAAAAACTGTACTACTTTGGTTGCCGCTGTTAGGGGCCACCATGTTGATTTTCACTCATAATAGTCTCAGGTTTGTCCTGAGTAGAACCACCCAAAGCATTTTCCAATGGCAATTGTTATTGCATCAAAGTTCTCAGTATAATAATTACTGGATTTGAAATAATCTCTAAAATTGTTCATACTGGATTTGCAAAACTCCTGAGGTAACTGGAATAGCACCTGGTTAAGGATTTACTTTGATTTGAAACTATTTGTGAAGTTATTTTGACTATTTTTACTATCTCTCAATTACAATTAAGTGAATTATACTACATATAATTTTTGCATTTCACTCTCATCAGTTATTACAGTTGATTGTTGTTTCAATGAGTACTTACAAATATGAGGGTGAAACTAAAATGCAAGGAGATACCTCCCAAAAAGCAGTACCATCTTTTCCAAAGAAATGTATTTACATTGTTTTTTATATAACAACCTTATCACCTTCAAAGATCTCTCCATTAACTTAGTATATTTGTTAAATATGCAATTTCATTCTTGGAAATATTTTTCAAACTCATCTGTTTGGATGACTGACAGCACCTCCTTCATTTTTCTCTTTACTTACCTCTTGTAAGTCTTCAAACCTCTGTCTTTGCATTTCCCTCTTCATGTATGGAATCAAAAAGAAGTTACATGGAGCAAGGTCAGGTCAGAGAGGTGCGTGAAGACAAGAGATGTGTGTTATTCCAGGCAGACTGGAGAAACAAATTCAAGGAGACTCATATGTGTATAAGAAAGAGCTTTAAATACAAGAGCAATTGCATATTGAGAAAACATCCCAGCCCAGTCCAGATCAAGTCTGTAAGTCCAATACTAGCCCATATGTCCAATATCAATCTATAAAGTCTTCTTCAGATGCACAGAACATGTGTAATGATGCTGAATGCAGGAAGATCATAGACCAGTGGGTGGGAAGACTTGTGGGTCCAGTGATGGTGTAGCCTCTCAGTGCTGGCAGGGGTCTCCACATGGCTTCCCCAGTTCAGAGCAATTGTGTAGTTTCAGGTGTCTTGTCATCTGCAATATCTCCCAGGGAGTGAGTCTACATCCTGTTTCCAGAAAGCTATTTATTTCCTTAGCACCTTCAAATGAGATCATCAAGTTACAACCTAATTGACAGGCTAAACTTCAGCCCGTCACTCTTAATCCTCTCAAATTGACACCAGATTATATAACTACCACCAGAGAAATGCTGTATTTTGCCAGAAACTGGATGCCCTGAGATGGCTGCATTAACAGGTGCCTTGCCATGGTGGCAAAATCACTCCCCACTCAGTCACAAATCAGAGTTTTTTGTCTCACACAGTCACGCAGTCTTTTCAGAACCTCTAAGTAGAAAGATTGATTAACAACCTGAGCTGTTGGAATGAACTCAAAACGCACTATAAGTTGACACTTTCATCTGTTCAGGAAGTTGACAGTGGTCCAGAAAGAGGTTTGTCATCAATCAACATTTTCCCTTGTTTAAAGCAAGAAAACCATGTGTGCACTTGTTTCCTGTAGGACTGTCCTTGTAAGCTGTGTTCAATATCAAAACAGTTTCTGAGGCATTTTTCCTAAAACAGGACACAAAATTCCACAGTTGTATGCAGTTCTCTTTAAGTAGGCCAATATAAAAAAAGAGGTTCAAGTAAAATTGCTTTTATGAAAAATTCACTATGTTCAGAGAGAACCTCCAGTGTTGACCCCATGCTCCCAAGTACACTAACTCAGGGCAAGTTGCTGGATGCTCACCTATCTGGAAAAATGCGTATCCCAAGATTTCTGCCTGGTGGAGCTTTTCCCTGCTTTTTTGTTTCTTTGTAGGTTTTTTTTTTTTTTGGAGGGGGGAGCACTTCTCTTATTCTTCCACCTCCAACATTTCTTCTTCTACAGAAACACACGTCATTTATTTTTGGTTTTTGTTTGTTTGTTTGCTTGTTTTTTTAAGTTTTATTGGCACATAATTTACATTTCATAGAATTGAACAGTTAGATCATTTGAACATATTGAAGGGAAATTGTAAAATGACCACCACATTCCTCTTAGAGTGTTCCCTCCTCCAAGCCTCTTAAATAAATCATGTTTCACCTAGAATTCTGCTTTTCAGATATCCTTATGAGAAGAAATATGCCATCACTGCTATTGGGAATGCCTTTCCTTTGAAGACTTTAAATGTGTAAATTGAATTATAAAAAAGAAAAAATGAATAAGAAAGCAACAACAGTAAAATGTTTAGAATGTGCTCCATTAGTCTCAACTTGAAGAGTGTCCATCACTTCAAAGGTGTTAATATTTTAGACCACCACTTTTCTCTAGTTCTTCATACAGTGGTGGCTTCAGTGGTGCTGTGACAGTGAAAGATATATTGCTAGCGTTTCCAATACTGGAATGATCCACCATGGGGGATAGATTTCAGTGGAGTTTCCAGAGAGAGATACTAGAAATAAGGACCTGGTGAAATCTATCTACTAAAAAAAAAGGTGGGGGCAATGAAAACCTTATGAATTTCAGGAGAACATTATCTTATCTAGTGCAAGATGGGAAGAAATAAGCTCACTTTTACTTAATAATTCTCAACTTATAGCAAACAAGTAAGACAAAGTAGACCTGTTCTTTAGGATTTCTGCGATTGTAAATCTTTAGTGGAGCCAATGGCCTCAATATTTGTCCCATCAAACAGTTGGTGGGCTATTCAAAGATCTTTAGTCATGGATAAAAATATGCAAAGGTTCGTCAAAAAGTTCTGCCATTAGGTTTCCACTTCATATGGGCACTATTTTATTTGTTTATTTTTAATGGTGTATTAGTTAAGCCATGGACTGCTAACCACAAATTCAGCAGCTCAAAACCAAGGGAGGAAAAAGAGGTTACTATACCTGTAAAGAGTTTGGAAACTCAAAGGGGCAGTTTCATTCTGTTCGATAAGGTCATTATGAGTCAGAATTAACTGGATGGCAGGGAGCTTATTTGTTTGATTGATTGGTTTTTGTCTCTGATTAGTGGATGGCTTCAGATATTTTTATTTATGTATTTGTATTTGTTTTGTATTGTATTTGTTTTTGTATTTGTATTTGTTTTGTTTTGTATTGTATTTGTATTTGTTTTCACCTACTTAGGGCACCATTATTCAAAATAACAATAACAACAAACAAGCAAACAATAAGACAATGACTACGGACCACTTAAAATTAAGACAGAAGGGTAAGGTCGGAAGGTTATGATGACAACTTTTAGGGTTTCCAAAAAAGTAACCTTGATAGAATTTTTTAAACAATATAGGATAATTGGGCTTATTATGAGGAAGTTTTAATAAGTTTGTACACTGCATTGATAAAAATATGGCCAGACAGTTTTCAATGAGGAATGGGTCCCCATCATGACCACACACCCATTTATTCTCGGGTGGTAGCACAGACTGCCACCAAAATTTCCTAGGAAAATCTTACCCCACGCACCCAACAGTCTTTATGCTGTCCCTTCACATGTGTGTTTGGCCCCAAACTCAGAGACCATCCAAAAAGGAGCATCATTTGAATCTCTAGAGGACGTCAAAATTGTTAGAGTGGTTTTGAACTGTTGTTTTGATGTGGTAAAAATAAAAGAGCACAGAATTCTCTGATAGAGATTAAGAAAGACAAAATCCTCAGAAGTGTATAACCCTATTGTGGTGGTCATGTACTTGATGTCAATTTCATGATTGGAATGTAGGGATGTAGCCTAGCCTGTTAACCTGAAGATAACCAGTGAGGCCTCTGTGTGGACATGGCTTTCTCCTGAGAATTCTGGGAAGTCTTGTGGTATTTCCCAGTTGGAGAAGAGACACTTGACTCAGATCCAGAGATAATGAACTACTGACAAGACGAGATGACAGTATGCTGATCGATCCTGATTCCTGGAGAATGGAGGAGCCAGAGGAGAGGCCACGTGGACTTGACCTGATGGAGCCAAACCTCTGGGGCTGGAGAAGGAACATAGAGACTCTTGCCAGTACTGAGATACTTGGGAGGCCACGAGGAGACCCCTGCCAGCACTGAGATGCTTCTACTGCCACCGGACACACAGGACTCTTCACCCACTGGCGTGTGATTGTCCCGATGTCATTGCATGTGCTTCATAAGTTGGAAGCAGACTTTGTAGACAGTTATCGGACATATGGGCTAATATCAGACTTATGACATTGGACTGGACTGGATTGGGATGTTTTCTCAATGTTCCATTCCTCTTGAAAAAAAACTTTCCCTTATATCCATATGCATGTTTATGAATTTGTTTCTCTAGTCTACCCAGACTAACACACCTACCTAAAGGCTAGATGGAGAGGCAGTCATGCTTTTATCTTTTTGCTTAAGAAAGGATTTTATGACTTTTAGTTACTTTTCCCCTTCTTTTTTTATGCAAGGGAAAGCACAGATCACGTACTTACCACCATAAATTGTGCAGTTGAGTTTCCCACATTCGGGGAAACCGCAGGAGTCAATATATCCTAAATTCAATGGATGATGCTCACTCTTGAAAAACCACCTTCCTGATCTTGGTGTCTCCGCTGCCAGGTAAGGATGATTTTTCATTTTTCTAAAATCATTTTACTGAGGGCTCACATAACTCCCATCAAATTCCATACATCCATCCTTTGTAGGTAGAGCGTATCTGTACGCTTGTTGCCATCATTATTCTTTCCACTTAAGGCCCTGGTATCAGTTCCTCATATTTCTGGTTCCCCTCCCCCACGAACCCTCAAATATTTATAAATGATTATTATTTTGTCATATCCTACACTGTCTGATGTTTCCCTTCACCCACTTCCCTGTTGTCCCTACCACAGGGAGGAGACCATATATAGATCCTTGTAATTGGTTCCCCCTTTCTACTTCACCTTCCCTCCACACTCCCAGTATCACCGCTCTCACCACTGGTCCTGAAGGGATCATTTGTCCTGGATTCCCCATGTTTTCAGTTCCTATCTGTACCCATGTCCATCCTCTGGTCTAGCATGATTTGTAAGGTAGAACTGGGATCAAGACAGAAGGTGGGGAGGAGGAAGGATTTAAGAACTAGAGGAAAGTTGCATATTTCATTATTGCTACACTGTCCCCTGACTGGCTCATCTCTTCCCCATGCGACCCATCTGTAAGGGGATGTCACTTCATCTACAAATGGGCTTTGGGCCCCCTACCTGTACTCCACCTCATTTATAATGATATAATTTAGTTCTTTGATTCCTGAAGCCTGATCCCTTCAGCACCTCATGGTCATATGGACTGGTGAGCTTCTTCCATGTAGGTTTTGTTGCTTCTGAACTAGATGACCACTTGTTTACCTTTAAGCCTTAAGACCCTAGACCCTATATCTTTTCATAGCTGGGCACTATGAGCTTTTTTCACCATATTTGCTTATGCACCCACTTTGTCTTCAGTGATCATATCAGAAGACTTTTCATTATTATAGCAGCTTGAGATCTGCATTTTTTTCTTTTGTTCTTTCAGCTTGAGGCATTTGAATGTGTTCTTCCTTTTGCGGTTTCTTCTTCTAAATCTTTGCATATGTTTGTCCATGCAATCTTTTCCTTTATCTTCTCTGGTCGCCCTCTCAAATTTTCTCTTTATCTCTTTTCTAACATCATTTCTGGAATTTATTTCACATACTGTATGTTTAAGGGCAGGTTTCACCTTCTTCTGATATCCATCGTTCTAGTTTCTATCTTTTTATTGATTGTTTGCCTTCTTTGCATGTGATGTTCTTGATGTTAACCCACCATTTCTCTGGTCTTCAATCATTAGTGTTCCATTCATCAAATCTATTCTTGACCCAACCTCTAAATTCAAGTGGGATATGCTCACAGCGGTATTTTGGACTTGTTTTCATTTTCTTCAGCATCAATTTGAACTTTCAAATGAATAATTACAGGTTTGCTTCATACTCGATCCCTCATCTTGTTCTGACTGATGATAATTGAGGTTCTGCATCATTTTCCCCCACAGATGTAGACAATTTGATTCCTATGCACTCCTTTCTTTCAATATCCACATGACTTTTCACTGTTTATGCTGTCAGGAAAAAAAATTATATCCAAGGAATAGATCATTAATTTTGCAAAAGTTTACTATGAGGTCTCTTGCCCCATATCTACCATCAAGGCTGTATTTACAGCAGCTGATCCCTTCTCACTTCTAGTGATTACCAATGTGTCATCCTGGCATGTCTGATAAGTTTCTGGCTGCAGAACTTGCTACAAACAAAAAGAACACTTCCACTTCTTCAACATTGCCATTAGTATTTGGTGCATATTTTTTAATGATAGTAAACATGAATAATAATTGTATTAAGAAGTAGGGACATTATCCTATCATTGGCTGTGTTGTACTCCAGAATAACTCTGGAAAAGTTCTTTTTGATGATAAATGAGATTCCATGCATCTTCTCCTTTTGATCCTTTTCATAGCAGCCAATGCAATTGACCAATTTAAAATGACCGATAGCAGTCCATTTCAGCCCAGTAAATTTATTTTTATGCATTTCATTTCATTTTATGCTTACAGTTTCCTTAGATTTTTCACTGCGTAAATTCCATTTTCCAATTATTGATGGATGCTTAAAGTTGTTCTTTATTATTTTGATAAACCACCTCAGCAGATAGTGGTCCTGAAAATAGATTCATCCAAATCATGAAGGTAGGTTCTCCATAGAGGGGCAGCATTTCCCCCTTCATTTTTTGAGTGCCTTCCACCCTGGTAGGCTCATTGGCCTGCACTATGACAGATGCTTTTCCATCAACATGCACAAGATATTTTGCTGGCACTTTTTAAAGAAGTGGAATAGCAAATCCTTCCTGCAAGATTATCATAGTTTGGAATCTCAAATGAAATCATTGGTAGCCTTTGTTTATATTTGAAAACTGGTGATATAGCTTCACATTAACAAGCAAACCACCATCATGCAGTGAAAGTCTATCAGGCACTGTACATTTTTTACATTGTACATTTTGCATTTTTAACTGGAAGAAAACTTTTTGTCTATTAAAAACGGGGGGAGGAGTTAGAACGAGAGTTTTAACTGATGTTTATGGGCTGAACTGAATTTTCTCCTAAAGAGTACAGTAATAGTTTAACTCTTCCTTTAGTTATTAACTTTAAAGGTAAAGAGTTAGTGTACTAACTAATGTAATTGGTATCAATAAAAAAGCCTTTTCTGGCTGAGTTCTGGTGGCCTAGTGGTTGTGTGCGGGACTGCAGCCCACAGGGTTGACAGTTCAAATCCAGCAGCAGCTCTCCAGGAGCAAGGCTGGACTTCCTACCCCCACCAGGGCAGTGATGCCACACACACACACAATGTCTTTTCTTTCACTCTTTATGTATTCAATTCTTACAATCAGATATACTTTTTGATGTTTGCATTTTTCTAAAATTACTTTCTGTGTCTTCTTTCCATGTCTCCATTGTTGAGCACGCCTTTGATTCCTGACATCACTCGATTTCTCAAGTTCAGTGTGTCCTTTCCCTGACCCCTGCTGTTGAATGAGTGCGGGTCATGGGGAGCCTCTGCATCACAGAACAACATGTACCCCGGTCTTGCACCATCAGCCTAATGACTGTTCTGCTTGCGACCATTGAGAAAACTTGTGTGCAGCACCTCCTAACCTCATGCACTCACTCCCCGGTGCGTTATTGCATGAGACTCTGATGCATACATTTTTCTCTGGCTAAGTTTTGGTACTAGAGCCCCGGTGGCAGAGTGGTTATGAGTTGGGTTGGTAGTAGATTGCCAAGTGTTTCTTGCTGGTCTGTCTCAGTCGGGAAGCCCTATTGAAACCTGCCCATGTGTAACTATCCCAAGTGATATTTAAAATCACTTCCCGCATCATAACAACACTCTAGACACTACCATATGAAAAACAGAGAGACGGGAGCCACGTGTATAGGCAATTATTTTTCCACTATAGTACTGTGTTCATTGGGAAAAATGTTTTTAAAATTATTTAAAATACATAAAGCAGTAGGGAAATAGGAACTTGACATCTTTGGAGGTAAGGAAACACTAAGATTAGCAGATAGCTCAGGTTTTTAAGTTGAGTATGAGAAAAATCAGAACAATTTAGGACCTTTATAAAAAGGCAGATGATCAGAACTCCCTTTCTCCCCTCACTTTCCCCTTCCCCTCCGGGTTTTGCTAGACTCATAAGTTTTGAGGGTTTATCTATCCCGGATTCCCTGTGTTGTAAACTCTTATCTCTACCAGTGTACATGCTCTGGTCAAGTCACATTTGTAAGGTAGAACTGGGCTCATGATAGTGGGGAGGGAGGGAGGAAGAAAGTATTAAAAAACTAGAGGAAAGTTGTATGTTTTGTCAGTGGTATATTGCACCATGTTGGCTCATCTCACAATGATCTACATATAAACCCCTCACGGGGGACAGACAGCAGAAAAATGGGTGAAATGAGACAGCAGTTGGTGTAAGACACTAAAAAAAATTATAAATTATCATGGGTTCATGAGGAAGGAAGAGTGAGTGAGGAGGGAAATTAGCTGATACCAAGGGCTTAAGTAGAAAGGCAATGTTTTGAAAATGATGATGGCAGTATATCTACAATATGCTTGACACAATGGATGGATGGATGGATGGATTGTGATAATAGCTCTACAAGCCCCCATTAAATGTTCTTTTTAATCTATAAAAGGTAGGTAGATTCAGAAATTACTGTACAGATCCTGGGATCTTCGAAGGCAGTACAGCATATCACCAAACTGAAAGGGTTTTAAAAAACTCCTCCACACATATACGTAGATGGAAATAATAGGCTATCTGCATAGTATGGCCCTGACTCTAGTAATGAATGAAAAAAAATTCCTCCTTAAATGTCCCAAGCATGAGGGTACCTATTCTTCAGATTGATAAATTAATACTATCGACTTGTTCCACAGATCCCTAACCCTAGGCATTAAACTATCATAAGTTAATACTGCCTGTATTTACCTGTACAAACAAGAGAACATTCTCTCTGAAAGTATGCCTTTTGGGAGGAATGGAAGCAGTAAACATGGGGAGGAAATGGGATAAGTGATATTACGTTGTGGTGGTTGCACTGAGCATATGAATCAAAATTCAAAAACACCAAGTTCACCGTTTCAGACTCATAGCGACCCTACAGGATGGGCTAGCACCGGCCCTTTGAGTTTCCAAGACTGCAGCTCTTTGTGAGCGTATAAAGCCCTGTCTGTCTCCCACAGAGTGGCTGGTGGTTTCCACTGCTGACCTCGCCTTAGCCGCCCAACTCAGAACCACAACCCCACCAGGTGTCATTAACATGACACAAAAGGCTTACGAATTATTGGATGGAAAGCAGTTCTGCTCTGATAACCTTCACCCAATTCACAAAAGAATATAAAAGAAAAGAAATCATTTTTAAACCTTGCTCTCACAAGTTTCTCACATGAGGAAAACCATAGTTGCCATAACAGAAATAGCTAGAGAAGGAGGGTTACAGATGGATTTGTTGCCATCACCACCCCCAAATGTGGGTTGGCCTCCTAAACTTATGACCTTCCTAGAAATGGAGGGCTTCCTTCTGCTACAATAATGAGAGCTTGGGCTGAGCCCGGTGGCGTAGTGGTTGTGCACGGGATTGTGGCCCACTGGGATGGAGGTTCGATTCCAGCAGAGGCTCCACAGGAGCAAAGGCTGGGCCTCCTACTCCCACCATCAGAGGACAGTGATGCCCCCCCCCCCCAAAAAAAAGAAAAAGAAATAAAGAAAGCACCTTGTTAGTTTAAAAAAAATAATAGTGAGAGCTTACCAAGTTTAATCAGTTCTGAAACATGAAATCAAGATGAGACACACCCACAGGAGAAAGGTAGGCACCCATAGGATGATCTACATGCACCACCAGCCTTCCCCAGGGAGGAAGAGGCAGGCCGATGGAAGGAGTCAGTGCAGTTGAGACCCCTGTTTGGACTTTCAGTCTCTAGGACTGTAAGAAATTAAGTTCATGTTTGCTACAGTAATCCACTTGGAACATTTCTGTCAGAGCCCCACCAGGTAACTAAAAATGTTGATGGGCGGAGGGCTTAGCCCCACAGAGTAATAGACCAAAAAGCACAGAGATGGTATGATAAGATAAAAAACACAAAATAAATATGTTGCTTTATAGGGGCAACAAAATGGTACCAAGTAAGTAGTTTTCTAAAACTGGGCATTCTTTTTCACATTTCTTAAACTTTAGGAAATAAAAATTGCCATCATTAAGATAAGTAGCTTAATAGATGGGTTAAACACAACTTGATGAACTCTGACTAAAACAGAGACTTATGAATGAAAATGCTCAGCTTAACATCTGGACTGAAGCACAAAGTTATAAAGAAATGAAAAAATATGAAAGAGAATTTCAGAAAATATCAAGGACAAAGCTAACCATCAGGAGTTATATGTTCAGGGTTCCCAAATGGACAATGAATAAATGGTAATGTTCAACTGAGATTTTTTCCTGAAATGGCAAAGAGACCAATTCCCCAAATCAGAAAGCCAAATTCATTCCTGACAGGACAAGATTACTAAAAAAAATACATACCTAGACATGATATAGTGGACCAGCAAATCAATAAAGATAAAAGGAAGAACTTTAAAGCAGTCAGGCAGAAATGATATTTTTTGTGAAGGAGTCAGAAAACAAGTAAATTTTCAAGAGCAAATATATAAGCCCGAAGATGACTGAAAAGATATCTTCAAAGAAGAAATAGATAATAAATGCCAGTCAAGATCTTCTGTCCCCCAAACTATTATGTGGAGATGAAGGTGAAATAAAGATTTCTTCAAGCAGGCAATAAAGGGAAAATGAAATAACTAGTATGCTCAGATAAAAATAGAAATTCACAGGACACTTAAGGAATAAGAGCATATTTCCAGAAAGAAGACCCAGGATGCAAGTAAGAATGGATATTATATGAAATGATAAACACAAGTGAAAATGATTCCATGTGGTTAAAATAAATATTAAGATTAGTTTCTAGGTAAAATTTCATAAAAACGAGATGTATGCAGGAGCAGTTAAAATAAATTTATCAGTAATCAAAGGAAATGAAAATTCCCTAAAGTTTTTATTTGAAAAACATTTCTCCCAATTTTCTATATGTAGTCCACAATATGTACACTTAAATGATCCTTACCGAACCTTCAGAAAGGTTGAAAGTAAATAATGGAAAAAAATTACCTGGACAATTCTAAACAAGTCTATTTTTAATATCAGACAAAATAGGCTTTCTTACCAAAAGAGAAAACCAATGCTTTAAAGAGGGTTGAAGGTGTTAATTTTCCAGTAATCCAAGGAGCATGGATAAGTTCATGTGAAATACTTGGTTATCAACAGTAAGGTTTGCCATTAGAAGTCACCACTGGTGCAAAGGAGGTAAGGCCTGGTGATTGGCTCCCTGAAAGATTATAGTCCCCCAAATCCTGTGATTCAGTGATACTGTGGCCTATAGGACCAGAAGATTTATGAAAAACAGCAGCTTCACATTTTGTTGATTTTTGTCTATTGTCTTACTGTCACACCTTCTGAATAAGCAAAGCAAGAATTGGCAAAACTAAATGGTAAGATGAATAAATCACTACTACGAAGATCTTTTTCTTTTAAAAGTTCAGTTGTCTGTAATTTAAACCACGCAGTTGAGTTCAATTTCACACCTGATATGTGACTAAGGACCATTGTCTTTAGGGTTCCATCAGTCTCTGCATCTATCCAGTAAACCTGGTCTTTGTGACGTGAATTTTTTTTTTTTTTTTTGGTTTTTGGGGCATCACTGCTCTCCGGTGGTGGGAGTAGGAGGCCCAGCCCCACTGCTGGAATTGAACCTCTGTCCCAGTGGGCCGCAGTCACGCCCACAACCACTACGCCACCGGGGCTCAGCCCTGTGACGTGAATTTTATTGTACATTTCCTCCCACTCTAAACAGTTTATTCTGTGATAGTTCTCAGAGTAGCCAGAAAGGGTAGGTGAGCAGCACTAAGCTTGATTGGTCTTAAGGGTTTTGGAGAAAACCAGGCAAAAGTTGAAACAGAATAGTTGAATCATCAACCCTAAACAAAACATGAAAGACCTTCCCTTCTGAAGGGTGTGTGGAATTAGCTCCATATTCTAAGTCAACAAAGATAAAAGGCAGAAATGGACCATTCCTTTAAGATGTTTCGTAAACAGCTTCTTAATTCCATAAGCCAAGTCAGAGAAATGACATTCTAAAAATGGATCTGCCTATAGATTAAATCTACCGTCTGTCTCTGTAGGAGCTTAAGAATGAGGTTGAAGAGAACCCTGGGGGAGTCTTAGTTGTCCATAACAGGGACCAAGGACAAACACGGCACACTCCACCCAGGACTGACATGCAATAAAGAATTTTAGCCCCCTCCCAAGAAAAGTCTTCCTTTTTTTCTAATTATGTAAGTCGTCCCCCACCCCACCCCCCATCGTCAGCCCGATTATTCCATACATACTGACCTTCAGGGGAACATGTAACTGACACATCTTCTCCACTTCTATGAAGCTCTACCACCACGCAATCAAAATTCTCATAATGGAAGTGCTGTCAGAAAAACTGAATGCACCTTCTTGTGTGAATTGTTCTAATCTTTCATTAAATAACTGCAAAGCAATATCTAAGAAGTACCAGAAATTAGAGGAAAACTAGGAGCATTCATGGCAAGAATCAAAATCAACATAAAAATTAATCCCACAGGAAGCTGGAATAATTTGGGAAACAAAATGAAAGTTGAAAATATTCTAATTAGTTTCCTCAGAGAAGTTGAAGAGGATATTGCATGCATAAAGCAAGAATAGACTATTTAAAGAAAGGAGCCACCAGAGAGTGTGAGTTTGTGGAAATTAAATTTTTAATTGAGATGATAAAAGAAATGAGTCAATACACCGAATAAGAAGAGTCAGTCAATACAAAGCCACATATACATATAATTTCAAATTTCTTTCTTTCATTCTCCCTTCCTGACACCACTCTTCAAAATCCAAACTCTAAGACCAATCAATTCTGACTCCTCGTGGTCTCATAGCTGGAGTACAACTGTCCCTGATGGTGATGGGAGGTGGGTGGGAAGGGGGAGGGTACGCTATAAATCTTTAGGGACGCAGAAAATCTCTTTGGGGACGAGCAGCTGGTGGGATTTAACCATGTAACCTGAAGGTTAGTAGTCCAGCTCATAACCTGCTATGCCCCATGGGCTCCTTAATGTGTGTGTGTGTGTGTGTGTGTGTGTGTGCGTGCGTGTATATGTTTACCCTCTTGTTGGGTCACAGGGAATCTGAATTGGTTTGATGGTGATGAGTTTGTGGTTTTTCGTTTGCTGGGCTTTGTTTTCTTGTATAGCCACCTCCAGCTATAGAGTAAATTACGACTCACAAGTGACCCTCTCGAGCAGAGCAGGGCTGCCTGTTAGAAATTGAGACTGTAAATCCGTCCAGGAGCAGACAGCTTCATCTTTACCCCACGCAGCAGCCAAGGGTTCACATCGGTCTTGCAGTTGCCAGAACAATGCTTGACCTTCTATGCAAGCAGGACGCCTGTCTACATCAATATTTACAACATAAAGGCCGAATCCTATGTAATCAGGCAAAAGGAGAAAACACAGCAGGGGAATGCCCACTGAATAGGACACTGCTCTGACCTGCGCCTTTCTCATAGTGATTCTGATGTTTGAGTTCATTGACCCCACCACAGTGTTGCTCCCTTTAGTCTACCGCCTTCCTCTGCTTTGTTGCTTCTCTACTTGACCAAGCACGATGTCCTTTTCCAGGGACTGGTCTCTCCTGACCACATGTCCAAAATACTTATGACAAAATCTATCCATCTTTGCATTTAAGCAGAATTCTATCTGTACTTCTTCCGAGAGAGATTTGTGTGTGCTTTGGGAAGTTCTCAGTATTTTGAATATTACTTGCCAGCACCATCATTCAGATGCATAAATCCATCAATCTGCTTATTCAGTGTCCAACTTTCATATGTATGTGAGATGATCGCAGACACAGTCTCTCGGGTGAGGTGCACTCTAGTCCTCCAAGCAAGAGCCTTGCTTTTCAAAACGTGAAAGATATGACACGCCGCGGGTTTATCCAAGATAATGCATAATTTGATTTCTGGACTGCTGTTTCCATGCAGATTAACTGTGGATCCGAGCAAATCGAAATCCTCGACAGCGTCAATCTTTTCTCCGCTTACCACAATGCTAGCTGTGGGTCTGCTTCTGAAGACTTGGAGCTTCTTTACTTGGAGCTGGAATCCGTGCTCAAAGCTGGAGGCCTTGATCAAGCTCGACAAGTGCTTCAAGTTCTCCTACCGGGCAGCAAGCAAAGCTGTGTCCTGTGCATCTTCAAGGTTGCCAATAAACTTTCCTCCAGACGAATACTGATGCTGCGTTCCTCTTCACAGAGTCCAGCTTCTCTGATGATTTGCTCAGCATATAGATTGAGTAAGTGTGGTGAGAAGCTGCAACTCATAGGACTCATATGTAAGATTCCTGTGACTCTGAATCTTTGAGGAAGCAGACAGTCTTCTCTTCCTCCTGAGTGGTAGCTGGTGGGTTTGAACCTCAGACCTTGCAAGTCATAATCCAATGCTTAAACCTCTGGACCACCAGGTCTCTTTAATGTCCAACCAGGACTTTTGACATTAGCACATCTGGTGATGGTATCCAGTGGGAATGATATTTTAAAGTTCTGCTGCTTATTATAATTTCCATCTAAAATTTAACTACTGCCCTCCCTGCAAAAGCTAAGATGCAAACAAAATGCATTGTTGAACCCCTGGTGCAGAAGGTTAAGCTAACAATGCTTATATGCTTTAATGAATAGCATCTTAAAAGGGTTTCCTTTTGTTCAGACATTTCCTTATAAAATATGAATTGTTTGTATACTTATAATTTAAATTTTATTTAGAAAAACACTATGATCTATTTGTTATTCTCTTACCTCAGACAAGTATGATTTAAACTGTCAAACAAAAATATGAAAATAATGATCAACATCCATGAGAATTACAAAATAAAAATTATTTTAAATTATTTAAAGAAGAAAATTAAACAAGGGAGTAGAGTTATTTGATTTTATTAGATCTTAACTTTTCAGATGACTTCTTCCTCAGAAAGATCAATGCCTTTAACATTTGGAACTTGAAGGCCTGTTATGACAGACTGTATATTATACATGTTCAGTTTTTATTGCTACTGTAAAGCTGTAAGATGAGCATCATAGTTTTAAAGGACTTTTGTGTGTTTTGTGGCTGAGAATATACACAGCAAAACATACACCAATTCAACCATTTCAACATGTACCAGTCGACTTGTTCAGTTTAGCGTACATTCTCCTACATTAGATAAATTCACCACACTCTAAGACCTCATATTTGACCTTTTGAATTACAGTTTTAAATTTGATTCCATCATGGCAGACTTTAAAAACACCTGACAAAGGATTACTTGATTTTAAGGAGACTTAAGAGGGTATTTTTGGCTTAAGGTTTAAAGATTATCTTAGGGCTATAATTTAAGGACTTGATCAAACCTCATGACTCTATGAGAATCTGTTTGGCATCTTCCTTTAGACCAGAATTCTCCTATTGAATTTCTATCCATATTGAATAATAGTTCTTGGACACCAGCCAATTCTTCTGGCCTCAAGCAGAGCCAGGCAGATGTCCTTGGAGACAATTAGTCATCCGTTTCATACCCTTCTAGCCCTAACTATCCTTGGTGTTTTCTTCCCTTGTCTGTCATTTCAGATAGAGGCCAAGTGTTGTTCCTTGGATGACCATGTTTAACCTTTTAAGAACTCAACCACCATACACCCAAATTGTAGTCATGATTTATGTCTTAAAAACCATGACTTCAAACCACCCAACCAATAAATCAAATCCTAAGAGGCTTTTGATTGTATATGATCAGTCTCCATATCTAGTCTTTAGGTTGCTGCTGAGTTATTATACATATATCCATCACTCAACTGTTGCCAATTCAACTGTCAGAAAAGTACAATAAATTGACTGCAAGTATGATCATTGACTGAACAATCCTACCTTTAATGACCTTTCACATTTAACCCTATTCCCTATTTCTCTTTTTATACACCCCTATTATTATTGTTAGGTACCTCGAATGGTTTAGCTCGCAGCAACCCTGTATTCAACAGAAAGAAACATTGCCAGGTCCTGCATTACCCTTCCACGAATTGTATTTTTTGGGTCCATTGTTGCAGTTACTGTGTCCATGTATCCCAATGAGGATTTTCTCCCTTTTTTCTGATTCTTTGTTTACAAAGAATGGTGTTCCTTTCCAGGATCTGATATTCTCTAATAACAAACCCAAAATAAGTGGGACAAAGTTTCACTATCAACACTTCTGAGGAATATTCTGGCTATATTTCTTCCCAAACAATTGGTTTGTTCTTCTGGAAGACCAAGGGATTTTTTTAATATTCTTCTCTAATACCATAATTTAAATGCATCAATTCTTCAGCTCTCTTCTTAATTCATTGACCAGAGACAATTAAAATGTATATGTATATGAGACAATTAAAAATATGATAGCTTGAGTCAGTTGCACCTTAGTCTTTAAAGTGATATCCTTTCTCTTTAACATTTTTGTTCATTTGTGCAACAGATTGGTTCTTTGCAATATGTCATTTGGTTTCTTGACTCTCTTTTCCATGAGCATTGATTGTAGGTCAAAGTAAAATGAAATTCTTGACAACTTCAATCTTTGCTCTGTTTATTGCCCCAATTGTTAAGAATTGCGTTTAGTTTACATTGGGATGTAAACTATTCTGAAGGTTTCATACAGTCTTTGATAATTGTCAAGTGCTTCAAATCCTCCTGGCTTTCTGAAAGCAAGGCTGTGTCAACAGCATATCGCAAGCTGTCAATAAACCTTCCTTATCCTGACGCTACATTTCACCACATAGTCCAACTTTCTGGATTATTTGCCCAACATAGAGATTGAATAAGCTTGGTGAGAGGATGCAATCCTGTTCCATGTATATGTTTTGCATAGAGACAATGAAGTATTCTGGAATTCCATATTCGTTAATGAGCTCCATAGTTGTTTTTAAGATTTTTTTTTAATGATCCACCAATTGAGCATGTGCATACAGTAAGTAAAAAATTTTGTGGTACTCTCTGCTTTCAGCCAAGATCTACTTGACATCAGCAGTGTCCCCATCTTCCTCGTAATCCCATCCCTGGGGATCACTAATGAACTTTTTCTTCTATACAGTTAATTTTTCTCAAGTCTTTCTATAAGTGAAGTTCTTCAATATTCACCCTATTATGATTGAATTATGTCACTCAGCATACTATCTTCCAACTTTGAACCTGCTGTCGGGTTATCCAAACTTCCTTTCTCTTGTTGGTTAAGAGTCTATTGCACATTGTGTTTATCTGTTCATCTGTTGATTAACATTCAAGTTTGGCCCTTCATTTTGCTACTGTGAGTAGTGCTGTAGGGAAGAATGGTATGCAATCTCTGTCTGAGTCTTGGACCTCAAGAATTTTGCATAAGTACAATAATTTGGAGATCATTGATTATGTATTAGTTGTATTTTTCTTTCTAAGAACCACCATATCATTTTCCAGAATGACTTCTCAGTCTGAATCCCTGTCAATATTGGGGGTTAGTTAATATCATATTAGGACTGATTCTTATATTTGTGTTTAGAGTAGAACATGCAGTTGTAGAGTACATGGAATCGTATTATCTGACTATCACAAATAAGGAAAAGTAGTCTTCAGCAGTTAGTGTTTTGTTTTGATTTTTCTGATTGTATTGCACTGTTGAAAACATTAAACTTTTTAACTGATATATGCGTAGTTTCTGGAAAATAAATGAGTCAATGGGTGGACATGCCACTGGACATTTGTAAAGTTTGTTCTAAAGCAATGGTATATGTACATGTGTGAAATGCTGGAATATATTTAATTGAACTGATCTAAATATTAAAGCATATCTAAATTGGATAGTACATAAATATAAGTTAAAATATAGAATGATACAGTAAACATCTCTAATATTCTGGTTTCTCATGTACATAAATGGAATGAGGAGGTAAACATGTCCATACCACAGAGGCTAAGAATGAAAGAGGATCTTCCATCTGCATTGAGACAAACATCTGACCCCTTAGGCAGAGATGCCTTAGGAACTGACTAAGATGATCAGGCATTGATCAGCAAGCTGAATTTTCATCAGCTGGACCAAAAAAAATCAATGTTAAATACCAATTCCTTTGCTAAATTTCAAAGTTATCATTTTCAAGACCATGATGTGATATGATCAAGAAAATTGTGTACAAGGACATTTTTCATGATTCAGAACAGTATTTACCTAAGTATGTGCACATCTATCTCCAAACACACAACACTGAATTAGTGCAAGCAGGTGCCTCCAGGTTATACATGTTTCTAATTGAACCGAGTCCTGCGTAATGCAAATGCTTAATTTACTCAGCTGCTGATTGAAAGGCAGGAGGTTCAAGTCCACCCTGGGATGCTTCAGATGCGAGCAGCTATTGAAAACCATGGCACACACTTCCACTCTGCCACACATGAACTCACCATGAGTCAGAATTGACAGAACAGCAACTAGTTTACTACAGAGTTATCTTGACGTCTCTATTGGTGAATAATTTAGGAAGATGTGCATCGCTGGAAGTTGTATCACAACTGTATTTTTCATTGAAAACTTGGATTAGTCTAATGTATATTGACAATCTGATGTATGTTCACATGTAGACTAATTGAATCGATCTAGTGTATGTTCACAGGACAATTATCAGCTCAACAATATACAATTTGACACATTTTTGTAATCTATTTAAAAGAATAATTTGAAGCAATATTGTGATTGAGTCTCCTATTGCTGGCATTTACTATCATGTAAACATCACAAAAGGGAACAAAATTATATTCACATATACATTATCTGATAGTTTTGGAAGTGAGGATGGTCTTCATCTCAAATGCTTTGGACATGTTGTTATCAGGAGAGACCTGTGCTTGTACATCATGCTTTGATAATTATAAGGTGAGGTAAAAAGATGAAGATCATTAGTGAGATCAATAAACACAGTGACTACTAAAATGGGCTCAAAGATGGACACATTGGTGGGGACAGTGTAAGACTAGGCAGTGCTTGATTCTGTTGTACATAGGGTTTTAATTCAGGACCTACCTGAAAATTTACCCATCCAATAACAGCAGCATATAATACATAGTAATTTTATCTTCTATATGAATAAACCAAGAGTGAAAAATAAAGTGACTTCCTCAAGTACAGACACCTAAAGGCAATACAACTCTCTCCTGGCACACCAAGTCAGGCATCAGTTCTGCTTTAAGTTTTATCATGAAGTCAGACTGCTATACGCAGTGCTCTTTCGCATACATTGGCAAAGTAGTTTCTAATTCCCTGCCTATTTAGTAACATAATTCTTGATTACAATAGCTGTACTTAAGTAAGCTAAATAATGACCACTAAAAAATGTCACTTCTTAATCCTGGCAATGTGTGACTTTGTTAAATTGCATAATCAAGGGAAATTATGGAAATCAGGCTGCTTATCAGATGACTTTTAGAGAGGGAAATTATTTTAGACTATCTGTGTCCAGGCAAATGTAATAACAAGGATTGATAGCGGATGACAGAGACTAAAAAGTGATTCAAAGGAGATAGAACTTTGGAACAAAAGAGGAAGAAGCCATGGAAAACCTTACGCCTAGCTTCAAAACATTTTCAAATACCATCAGCCTACACAAAAGAAACAGAACATTCTTGGAGATACTACTGGCAGCTGGGATAATCAAATCTGAGGACACTTGAAGTGTGATTGAAGAGGAGATGATTTCTTGAAGAGGAGTCGACCATGGTGAAGTGAGTCTGCTAAAATCTGTGGGAGTGGAGCTTATAGGGTCTTCATCTGCAGATGGGGCACCACTGAAGATAAAGAGAAACAGCTGCAAAAGTCTTTTAATGACTGGAACTTTGAATGTGCCAGAGATGAATTTAGGAAAATTGCAAGTGATCAAAAATGAAATGGAATGAATGAGGATCAATATATTAGGCATTAGCAAGCTGAAATAGACTGTTATTGGCCGTCTTTCATAAGAAAATGGGGATTTACTATGCTGGGAATAAGATAATCAAGAGGAATGATGTGGAATTCATTGTCAGAAAGCATCTTTCTAAATGCATCATGAAGTACTATGCTGTCTGTCATCGGATTATATCTATCGGTGTTCAAGGAAATCCAATCAATACAACTCTTATTCAAATGTGTGCACCAATCACAATAGCTAGTGATAAAGATTTTGAAGAATTATACCAACAACTTCAGTTGAAAACTGATCAAATATTTAATCAAAATACATTCATAGTTATTGGTGATTGTAACAGAAAACTTGGAAACAAAGAAGAAATAGTAGATAGAGACTATGGACTTGGTGGTAGAAATTAAGCTAGAGTTCACATGATAGAATTTTTAAAAACCAAGGACTTGAACGTAGCAAATATTTTTCATTAGCACAAAAAGTGACTATAAAAGGGGGTACCCAAAAACTACTGGAGAAAGGCTTTTCTTAGTACTCATTGTTCCCCACTAAGAAAGCATAGAGCAACAACCTTTGAATTAGTGTACCCAGTGGCAGTACCTGGGAAGGTTCTCTCTGATCACAGTGGATTTTTTGTAATAGTAGTTTCCCTCAGACATTGTTTTTTTTTTTTACAATGGCTGATTTAAGAGTATAGCATGTGACTGTGATATTTTGTTTCCTGCTCCAGAAAACTGTCTCAGAAACTGGTGTGATGTTGAACACAGCTTACAAGGGTAGTGCTATGGAAACCCCTCATCTGTACATGTGTTAAAGGTTGAAGAGCATTACATCTAGGGGATGAGAAACCAAAACTTCCTGAATATATTCATCCCTGGGAAGACTAAAGTAATACATACTGGTGAGTATTGCTTTCTATGATTTCCAAAGAGATGGTACTGCCCTGTCCTTAAAGAAAAATTAGTGCAGGAGCATCACTAGTTAGACATACGTCAAATCTTTAGCTTTTAAAGTTTTAAATAAACCAATCAGGGGGGTTAGAAAAGTTCAAAGCAAAATGCCATTATCTTTTCATTCCATTTTCCATGAACTTCTACAGACCGTTTTTTACATGTAGACATTTTTCTACACTAAATTTAGTTCTGTTTTGTCATTTTATCCCAGTTTTAAGCCTTGCAACTGTACTTACCAACTGGTGCTGCTTTCCCTACCCTAATCTCAGGGATCCATGCTATATCAAATCTAAATGAAGGCTAGAACACTCCACAGCCTACCCAACCATGTCTCACTGACATCCTGTGCTTAAAAAGATCTCATTCCTGTCAACACTATCAACAATAACCATGCCATGGTCAAGCGTAGTGTGTTCTCTTGCTATACTCAAAAACAAAAACAAACTCCCAGCCATCCTGTTGATCCTGTGTCCCAGTGACACTATATGGCAGAACAGAGCTCCCCTTTGGGTTTCCAAGACTGTACATCTTGACGCAAAGGGAAAGTTTCCTCTCCTCCCATGCTCCATAGACTAGAGTACACAAATCAATCAATAGCTAAGTAGTCTTTTAAGCTTAAATTATACTTATATAATTTTATTGTAGCATGTACCAGGGTCCAATAAATAGAGCAAACATCACTTTATGTTATTAACAAATAATTGGCTATAAATGTTAGAAGAACATAGATGCTAAAGAGATATTGGTAGTGCATCCAGAGTTTAGCAAATGAGGTCTTCACTACCATCTAGAAACTGAAAGGAAGTGAGTAGAAGATACTGTTTCCAGAGTCTTAGGGTCTACAGGTCTGGGTAGAAGTTAGAACCATGCCTCCCCAACATTGCCCTGGAGTTGACTTCAACTCATAATGGCCCTGGTGGACCTCAGTACAACCGTGGCATTTTCAGGGGTTGGTTCTTCAAAAGTATATTACCAGGCCTTTCTTCCAAGGTGACTGGGTGAATTTGAGCCACAAAACTTTCATTTAGTAATTAGCACAATGTCCCACCACCCAGAGACCCTGAGACCCCCCAAACCCAAGACCATTGTAGGCCCATGTAAGAGCCACAAGCAAAGCATAGTCTTTACGGTGATGATGCTTAAGACAAGATGTAAGTGAAAGATGTGCTTTCTCCTTTCAATGGCCACCAATTTTCCAGTCAACCCCTTTTCCGTCTGAGTCTAGCAGAAGCTGTGGTGCTTGTTCCCTTAGGATACTGAGCAAAATAAGCCAAGGGCAAGGTGGGTATTGGAAGGGAAATTAGCTCCGGACTCCCCTGAGAGCGTGCCCCTTTTATTGTAAGTGTGATTGTGGAGCTTTCTCTCCTATACGAAAGTCAGTTGCTCAAGGACAAGAACTGTGTCTTCTGTTTTGTATCCCTTGAGACTTGCCTACTTCACTGTGGTCGCATAGATGGTCAGTGGCTGTTGAGTCAATGTCAACTTTTGAAGACACTTAATGCAACAGAAGAAAAGAAAATGCTGCTTTGTCTTGTGCCATCTTCCCGTTCATTGGTTGCTTGAGTTTTTCCTGTGCAGTGAGCGCATTCACACTGATGGATCTCACCTTCTGGCAGGATAGAGGACAATATGGCCTTATGATGCCTAGAGTTTTCATTGTCCAGAGTTCCCCTGAAACTTTCTTACATGGATGGCCCTGTTGATGTGCAAGATTCCAGATGTCTAACTTCCAGCATCATAGCAACACAACACATCACACTGAAAAATGGATGGTCAACTGACACATCCACTGAAATGCAACACACATTTAGTAAACACCCACTGAGCCAACTCAGTGGAGGACTGTTCCCCAGGAAGCAAAGTTTTGCTGTTGTTTCATTTGGAAGACGTCTATTTTCACTTATGTAGGCAGTCCTGGCCCGATAGGACTCTCCAATACATGTCATGATTGTGAAAGGTGTAGTCTGGGGGAAGGAAATCAAAGGAGGGATCTACTGAGAACTATTTATAATACATGAAAAGCCTACCATTTGTCTAACCTAACTTCTGCAACATCATACTGTTTAAATAATCTTTTTGTGAGAATTGTGAAAACTCAAACTAGCTATTTTATATTGATCACAAGAACCTGCTATGATAAGTCTTTGATAATGATCTTTGAGAGGCAAAGCAAATTAGTAGATGCAGTTTCTTTTATTTTTTTAAATCATTTCATTGGGGGCTCATACAACTCTCATCACAATCCATACATAAGTCCACTGTGTGTCAAATACATTTGTACATCCCTTGCCCTCATCGTTCTCATAACATGTAGACTTGTTGCTTCTGAGCTAGATGGCTGCTTGTTTATCTTCAAACCTTTAAGACCCCAAATGCTATACCCTTTGATAGCTGGACATCATCAGCTTTCTTCATCACATTTGCTCATGCACACATTTATCTTCAGCAATCGGATCAGGTGAGCATCATGGAATGCCAATTTAATAGAACAAAGTGTTCTTGCATCAAGGAAGTACTTGAGTGGAGGCCCAATGTCCTAGATGGAGTTTCTTTAGGAGATGCAATCTTTTCAAACTTGAGCATCAATGAGAGTGATGATAAAGGTCCTTAATAGAACACTTTTTCCAAATCTGAAAGTACAGTTTCTTCCAATGGCAATAAGCACGTCCTTCTTTTAAAAAGAAGACTAACCTCTTGAAAAGTATAGATGGCAAGCTCACAGAAAGCACCCAGAGAACTCAGATATTCCCTGGAGCAGTGAACTATGAAGATGAGACAGAGAGAGAAAAAGATTGTGACAAAGACCTTTCACAGTGCAGGCTTTGGTTGTTGCAGTAAATAAGAATGACATTGGGTGCTCCCTCAGACAGATGTAATGTACCCAAAGCTATCTGTGCAAGTGTTCTGCTGCCTCAGTCAGTACGCGGCTCCCCTGCCACATGTGCTAATCTACATCCTTGGACTCTGTCAAACACATCGCATAGCTTCTGGCATAATTCTCTCTTCTTCACCTTCAGGCATCTTGTTCTAGGCCTTCTTTGGTGAAATATACATTTATTTTTAAAAAAATCAATTTATTGGGGGCTCATACAACTCCTATCATGACCAATACATACATCAATTGTACGCAAACCACATTTGCACATTTGTTGCCACCATCATTCACAAAACATTATCCTTCTACCTAGGCTCCTGGAACCAGCTCCCCATATTTTCCTTCCTCCCCAAACCCCTCCTTCATGAACCCTTAACAATTTTCAAATTGTCATAATTTTGTCATCATACACTCTCCAATGTGTCCCCTCACCCACTTCCCCATTGTCCATACATCAGAGAGGAGGTCATATGTAGATCCCTACTGTAGGTCCCCCTTTCGACTCCACCCTCCCTCCACCTCCCTGGCATCACCACTCTCACCCCTGGTACTGAAAGGATCATCTATCCTGAATTACCCTTGTTTCCAGCTCCAATGTACTTTGGTCTAACTGGATTGGTAAGGTAGAATTGGGATCATGATATTGAATGGGAGAAAGCATTTAAGAACTAGAGGAAAGTTGCATATTTCATTGTTGTTACACTGTACCTTGATTGGCTCCTCTCCTCCCTACTACCCCTCTGTAAGGGGCTCTTGCTTTACCTATTGATGGACTTTGGGTCCCTGATAATTTATCAATTATAAATGATAAATTTATACTTTATCATTATAAATGGGTCCCTCTCATTTATAATGATATGATTTTTAGTCCTTGAAACCTTATTACTGATCCCTTTGACACTTCAGTGTCACACAGGTTGGTGTGCTTATTCCATGTGGGGTTTGTTGCTTCTGAGCTAGATGGCTGCTTGTTTACTTTCAAGTCTTAAGACCCCAGATGCTACATCTTTTGATAGCCTGACACCATCAGTTTTCTTCACCACTTTTGCTTATGAACACATTTGTCTTCAGTGATCATGTAGGGAAGGTGAAAAACTCTGCAGGTATATCTAGACAAAATAGGCTGGATGAACAGTATAGAGGAGAAAATAATGGGACTGATGGTTCGGGGGGGGGCATGGAAGTTGGGGAGGAGGGGGTATTGACCAATCCAGGGATAAAAGGCTGCAAGTGATTCAAACTCAGTGATAAGATGAGGGCGAGAGGCCCAATAGGGATCGAGCAAGAGTAATGCAACAGAGAGAAAATGCTGAAACCCCAATAGAGGCTGATCACGAGAGTGTGACAAGAGGAAAGTAAAATGAAGTAGAGGAAAGAACTGAGGGGGTGTAGAAAGCATTCATAGAGGTCTAAATACAGGCATGTACATAGGTGAATATATTTATATATGATGATGGGGAAATAGATCAATGTACATATACTTATAGGGTTGGTATTAAGACAGCAGATGTACATTGGACCTCGACCCAGGTACTTCCTCAATGAAAGAACACTTTGTCCTATTAAATTGAAATGTACATTTCTTTAAAAGCCTACCTCAAATAACATCTGCACAACTGTTCTCTTAACTCCACTAGGAAGGATTAGCATCTCCCTCTTCTGGGCTTTAGGGACAGTTTTTTTTCTTCATATCCTTTATTGCAAATATCTTTCTATGATTTACCATTTCCATGAGATCTTCAGTTCCTTTTGTGTAGATGATAATATGGGGCGCTACAATTATACAATGAATGTTTATTGTATAACCTGGTAGTAAAGTCAATTCTGATTCAAGGTGACCTTAAAGGGCAGGGTAGAATAGACCTCAAGGGTTTCTGAGACACTAACTCTCTAGGGGAATAGAAAGCCTGATCTTTCTTCCAGTCATTAATATCTATTCAATGTGTTAATACATGAGATTTGTAGCCTGGAGAAGTTAACGACTTGCTAAGATTCCACATTCAGTCGGGCTTCTTTCTCCCTGTCATGGAGTTGATTCTGATTCCCAGGGACTCTGTGGGACAGAATAAAATTGCCTCTGTTGGGTTTTGAGACTATAAATGTCTGTGGGAGCAGGAAGGCTCATCTTTCTGCCTGAAGCAGCTGATGGTTTTGCACTGTTCACCTTATGGTTAGTACTCAAAGCAGTAGTCACAATGCCACCAGGGCTCCTTTATTTGGCAGGTAGAAAAGGTGACATTTGACACTTTAACTGACCATTAAAGAACTTTCATTTGAACTATGCTTAATTAAGGACTCAGTTACGCTTCATTCAAATCCACCCTGGAGGGAAGTCTTGAAAGAACCCATATCAACTGCCATCAAGTCAATTCAGCCTCCTAGTGACCCTGAAGGGTAGAGTGAAACTGCACCTGGGCCTGCTGAAGTTGTAGATCTTTACAGAAGCAAGGAAAAAAAAAGCCCTCGTTTTTCTCCAATGGAGTAAATGGTGGTTTTGAACTGCTGACCTTGTGGTTAGCAGACAATTATATAACCCACTATGCCACCAGGGTTCCACCTTAGAAATAAGACCTACTAGTTTAATTCTGAAAGATTACAGGTACTAAGAATTCATTGGAACAAAACTCTACTCTGACATGCACAAGGTCACCATGAATGAAAATTGACTCAACAGGACAACTGGTTATATCTCTGATACTAGCCTAATGTCACCCATTATCACATAGCAGGGCTGTCAGGAACGAGAATATATACAGATTCATGGATGAGTTCCAAAGAAAGTTGCAAACAGAGAAAAGTCTCAGAACATGGAAGAATCAGGAGAAAAATTATGAGTGTGAGAATTTGGGTAAAACACTCTAATGTCGTCAAAATCAAAACAAACCCCCCAAAACCTCATTAGAATCCAATTGATTGCAACTCGTGTCAAGTAAAGTACAGGGTACAACTTTTCCTCTAGGTTTCTGAGATATCAACTCTGTATATGCATAGAAACCTTTGTCTCCCAGTGTAGTCAAAGGAGGGCATAAAAGAAGAAGAGCATTGATAAGAGGAGGTGTGTTTGGTAAAGGGAATTAGAAGGCAGTGGATGAGGTTCCTTAGGACTCATCCTTGGTGAAGGTGAAGGGAGTCATGGGTCAAAGGGGAGCAAAGGAGAAGGCATATTTCATAAGGCTTTAATGGGTCTTGTTAAGAGAAAGGAAGCTCTACCAGTTTTGTGCATCAAATGGACCTTTCCCTGGCAGCTTCTTCCATGCCTCAGGCTCATCATGAATTCAGTGATGAAAATTGGTTGCGGGAGAGGTACCTGTCTATGAGTTAGACATGCTCTCGAACATCCTTATCAAAATAAAGTGAAAGCATTGTTGTGGGGTTGCAATGAAGCTAAAGATAGATAACTACATCTTGAAAATTTTTAATTTTATTTTAGGTCACATAGGTAGTGACCAGAGGAAACAAAACAAGCAAACAAAAATGAGCCAATTAACAAGACCATACCCATACACATGCTTCTTTTTTCCTAGACATTTGATATTCCTCTCTGTCTTTCCTCTGGAACTACAACTACATTAGAATTTGGACATACATTTCACTGTAGATAATAAGCAATATAGTTCTGACTGATTAGCTTGTAACTAAGACAAGGATGAAAGATATATATATATATATATATATATATATATATATATATATCATAGGGACTTAGATTTTCCAAGCATTCCTGGAAAAATATTGCTATTTTTTTACTCCATTTTTCATGCCTCCCACCCATCTACATAAATTACAATTAAGGGAGGTATCTATGCTTAGTTGTATTTTAGGACCATGCTATTAAACTGGAAGAAAGTTGGGGGAAACACTACAGACTTCTCCACATGCTCAAAACCTTGAGTATATAAATAAGCAAACTGTAACAAAACATGAAGCTCTGACTGTGAACTATAAATTCTCTGGAGGGAGGAGTGTTGATGGGCATCTTGCTTAACTTCCCAGCTGAGCACCTAAGCAAGACAGCGCTACTTCTGAAGAAGCTCTTTCTCCTTCACCCAGAGGTTGTTCCCATGGAGACCACAGGCAAAGCCCAGGAGTGAGTTGTCACAGAGGATTGTACACTCACACGGCCTCTCCTGGCTACTACATCCTAGTTACAATACCTTTATCCACTCTATTGATTTTTCAGCACCGACCATGTATCGAGGACTGTGCCAAGCCGTAGGGAGATAACTGCCAGCAAGGTCAGTGTGGGCCCAGCCCAGAAGCCAAGGGAGAAACCGAACTTTAGATAAAGGTTGGTCTGTAGCATGCCAGAACTATCAGAGCCAGTAAGGGGGTAGTCAAGTCTCAAATCCACTTCCCACGACCCTCTAGGGGGCAGGGATGATTTCATGGATGAATTCTTGCCTTCTGTGCAGGCTGTGGTCCTGAGGCTGACAGTTGGTATCAAGTCACTGTGACCCTGCTGGCAGCAAAACAAAACACCACCCAGTTCTGCCCCATCCTCACATTGGCTGTTGCACTTGAACCCCTTGTTGCAGCCACTGTCTCTTTGATGTCTGCGGCTATTTCTTCTGACTTTTGAATCAGGCCCCAGCAGCCAATGAAAGTCCTGACGACCTGACTCCATGGAGCTTGAATGATAGATTTCACCCTGAGAAGGCCTGTAACTCTACCTTGGTCATAATGTGAATACCTGATGGACTCTTTTCTGGCACAGTTGCTGACAATCGACTACTGCTACTCCCCCACCTGGCTCATTCCTCAGACAAGCACAGCCCAGTCCTTTGCATTCTGATCAGTAGGAAGCTCCACTGAAGCCCTGTTCCCATTGGGGAAACTGCTGGCATCTGAAATACCAGTGACAGCTTTTTGCATCAGGCAACACACACATACACACACACACACACAATCCATGTGCAGACAAGCATTGGCTCCATCGAGGACATCGGGTTTTAAATCCAAATTGCACCCTGGAGGTTGTCGGGGGGTGCATGTAGGTGACTTTGATGCTAAATAGACTCAAGCAGAGCTTTCTGGCTAAGAGGAACCAGAAGGAAAGGCCTGGCAGTCTTTGCGTGCAATGGTTCAATTTGAAACGGGGCGGACTCCAGCAGCAGGTCATTTTGTGGTACGTGGACTTACTCTGGCAGGGGTCTATTCAGCCACAGCTCACAAAGACTACACCCGTCTACTACCCTTTCTTTTCCTTTTTAGTAGGGCATTTACTCTCCTGTAAATTGGGGGGCAATGATTTGTATGGGGTGGCTCTTTCTGTTGCCTAACAAACAGGTCCTTAAATATGTATGGGAAGAGCCCTGAAATTGTGTCCAGTTGTAATCTTTTTCTCTTGTGATGAGTATTGTCGGGCCGGTCAGGCCTGCCAAGCCCCAACTTAACTGAATTAGTCAGCGGGAGACTGTCCCAGAGAAGCCAGCGATTCTACACTGACTTTTCCCATGCAGATGGCCTTTAGTCAGCTCTGAGAAGGCAGAAGGAGGACTGGCTTGGTGTTATAGCAGCAGCAGACCGGATGGAGAAAAGCCTAGATGGACACAGATGCCCTCACAATTGTATTGAATCTATTTCCTCTCATTGAAATGCAGCGCCATTTATTATTCAACTCAGAGTGTATTTGGGAGATTCAATTTGTAGCGCATATGACACACATAGTAAATTGGTATGTATTCTCTCAGTTCATTTGCTGGCGGACAGGTGTTCACATCACAAGAACCAACAGCCCCATCGACAGTAATTGGTGCCTTGGCTGGCAGGCTGAGCCTAGAGGGCAAGGACTAAACGTGCATGAAGAATGAACTAATAATAATTTCCACATGCAGTATGGTGTGTTTCACTTGAGGCCCTCAAAGCACTTGTTAAGCATGCCTTCACCCTCCCACTGCACTGCTTGGGAACGTTATTACTCTTGGACCATAGCTGGGAAACAAAAGCAGATGATGACCCATGCCAAAGCATCGCGGGAAACCATGACAGGATGGGGACTGAAGGCTCAGGAGGCTTGAGCTCCTCCCTGTTTCCCTGGAACCTCTCCTCTTCCAACCTCCTCCCATTTTTTCTTTAACATAGTAGCCAGGATATGATTAAAGAACCTCGAATGGGGGGTTGCATTTAGAAACACATGCAACATACATAAGAGGGTGCTGATGTTCTGTGTGCTTTAAATGTATGCTGCACCATACAAACTGTGGTCACAGCCACCAGCTCAACATACTTTTGGCTTGGCACAGACTGTGTGGAGTTAACGTGTTTCTGTATGTTCGCAAGATGGTGAACCTGAGCGCGAGGTAAAGAGCTGTATAAAGGGAAGAAACTCCAGAGCTTAGGAATTGTCTTAACTATGTATCTAATTTCATTTCAGAATATTTTGCATGCTAAATTCACTTAAAATGTGAAATTAGAAAATCTTGCCCTTGTGGGTTCTGTTAATAATGAGCAGGGAGAAAATGGAACTTTTGCCCTGGAGCTCAGGTGAAAACACATAATTAAAAATACTGCACTGGAAAAAAAAGTGATTTCTCCTTCCCAGATGGCAATTGGTTTCTGCATACTTACAAATAGTCATATATAACAAAACCAGCACACTCAATCAAGCTCCTTCCACGTAAAACAAATTCAGTTTTCTTTATCCCTGGTTGAAAAATTCCCCAAACAAATGAGTAAATGGAGAAAGGAACCGATTGCCAACTTCTCGGTACAAGAGCACTGTCTGCAAATATGAATGACTTAAGGGCCTTCTGACCTTTGGGAAATTAAATCAACCAATAACATGAAGGTGTGTAGGTTCACCACCTACGGCCCTGCAAGTGAGCACAGGGTAACTCTAGAGCTCCACTCTGCCCCTGGGATGAGAATGAAGACCTTGGAATAGGCCAGGGTGTGTTCAAGATGGGGAGGGAGAAAATATTTTTATGCCAAAAACAAATCTGTTTTGGAAAATGTACAGACAGAATGTTCCTTAAAGCAAGCATGATGAGACTTGGTCTCGAGTGTTTTGGATTTGTTATCAGGAGAGACCAGTCCTTATAAAAGGACATCGCCTTTGGTAAAATAGAGGAACAGGGACAAGGAGCAAAACCCTCAATGAGGTGAAAGGACACGGTGGCTGCAGCCAAGATCTTAAACAGACTGGACAGCATCTTTTCCTTTTGCTCATAGGATCCCGTGAGAGCAACATGACAGTGTCGAAACAGGAGCGTTAAACTCAGTTTATCTAGTCAAGTGGCACAGCCTAAACCTAAAACCAGAGCTTCCTGTATAGATAAACCAATCTAAAGTTCTTCAGCATGACAACCAGCACCGGGTTTCTTTTGTCCAAAAGACCAACATGTGATGGATGAGCTTTACCCTCACAACATTTTCTAAGTAATTATCATTTTAATCTAACATTCGAGTACAAGGAAAGGGACGACCAGTCACAAGGTCCTCAGAAGGGAACCACAGTATCCTGAGCGACCAGGTGGAAAGTGAGCTTCAGAATGCTCCTATAATTGGACCAAAAGATAGACTGTGGTTTTACAATTTCTCCACAAGCGCCGAGACTTCATACGATTGGAAGTAGTAGTATGGTTTTTGTTTTGCTTGTTTGCTTGTTTGTTTGTTTTTGCTTGTATTTAAAGATCTTGACTCATCATGAGTCAGTTGACTCACTCGTGTTACATGGTGAAGCCCTGTGTAACCAAAAGAAAGGTCATCTGGTCTGCACCGGTTTCACAATCAAGTCTAGGTCTGAGTCTGTGCTGCTTGCAAGGGTAGGGCCCACAGCTGAGAAACGCTCCACTTGCCAGGTAAACCTTATTTTGACAATATGAGAGTACGATGTAAAAAGTCACAAGGAAGGCGAAAAGACTGAGCAGTGACAACATTTGAGTTGATGTCACTCAGTGTGGTTACTCATGGTAGAACCTACCTCCCACACTTGCCCTCACTCCCCAAGACTCTGGATCATTTGCTCCAGTAATTGAGATGTGCCTTAATTCAGGTGCATATGACCCAATCCATCGTCTTTTCCAATGCCTAATATGCACATAACAGTTAGGTATTAAATAAGGAAAACTGAAGAAGGAGTGGTGCTCTTTAATTATGGTGCTAGCGAAGAAGGCTCAAAGTGCCCTAGACTGCCAGAAGAATCAACGCATGTCTCTGGGAGGAAGTACAACCAGAATGCTCTAGAAGAAGCAAGACCAGTGAGACTTTGGCTTAGGTGCTCTGGCTGCTACATAATTTCATAACAACTTGATAAAAGCATGGAGAGATGGACTCTAGACTATCATTCAGGTCACAGAGTGATGACATCTCCTTTTGGGAGTGGCCTTCTCAAGAGGATTCTGGGAATTTCCTCTCGTCTCCCTGGAGGTGGGCTACATTCTCTCTCTGCTTTCAAGTTCTTATTGACAAGTCACAGGAAGTCTTGGAAGAGCTCCCTCTCTCTCTGCTTCCCCTTGCTGTGGAGGAGCCACATTTGGAGATGGAGGGGCCCTGTGGAAACCCACACCCATGCTGAGATGCTTCCACCGCCCTTGCATCCACAATATGTTGCATGACTAGCCTGTGATCTTCCTACATTTCTGCATCATTGCATGTGCTGCGTGAGTCTCGAGAGGAATTCACAGGTGAATACTGGACTTATGGACTTGATTTGGACTGTGTTGGGATGTTTTATGGATACATAATTTCTTCTTGATATAAAGTTTTCTCTGGCATATACATGAGTGTCTGTGTATTGGTTTCTTTAGTCAACCTGGTCTACCATGCATGCGCTCTATAGGTTATTTGGAGAAACCAGTCCCTGTGCTTGATAAAGTAGAGTGGCAGTGAATGAGAGGGAGGTCTTTGTAAAGATAGGTTAACACAAGACTGGACAATGAGCTTAAACATCAGAACGATGTTGAGGATGGTGCTGCAAGCAGGCGGTGCTTTGTTCTGTTGTATGTAAGGTCATGAGGAATTGAAACAATGTGGCAGCATTTTACAACAAAAACAAGTAAGCCTTTGGTGTGGACCGGAGACACCATTCTAATCGTGGGTTCCTTCCACAGTGACTGCTCAGGCCATTTTTGACATTTTAGCCTCTGCTTTGAAAATCCAAGTGTCTAGTTTCTCACTGCCTTCCCCAGTGGCTGCCTGGTTCCAGAGCGCAGTCCTCTTTACAGCTCTCTGGGCTCCGGCAAGTCTATCAGGCCCTATATCTGTCATGACAGAAGCCAGTTCCACAACACGTGGGAAAGGAGTAGGAAAAGAATATCAAAACAAGGTCCAGGAAAGAATCTGGCTTTAGTTGCCATAAAATTTAATGATATAAATTTCTGGACTTGCTTCCAAGTGATCTTTACCTTCATCTCACTCTTTGGGCACTTGTCCCAAAGGTAAACATGGACTTTTTCCCCCGACTATATTCTGTTGGTTCCTTCTCCTTCTCCGTTGATGGATACATTTCTCTTCTACTCATTAATTCAGCTGGCATAGGTCTGCAAGCATATATTCACTGGAAGAAATGCAAATGATTGTGACCTCAGACTCAGGAGAGCAAACGCCTTAGTCATTTAAAGAATTGTACCTCGGTGTGCTAAAATGCCTGATACCTCATGGGAAGACCTGCAATGACTTTAGTTATTGGAACACTAATAAAGGTCAAATGGATTTTGATGGTTGGGGGTTCCACTGAGAACAGAAGGTTGTCATATCTAAAACAATTCCTGGCCATGAACAGCACCAAACAACCACTTTCGGAATCTGTAAATTAGGTGAGACAAAATGTACTTGGATGATAGACTTCTTCCCTGCTCAACGGTTCCTTTCCTGCTCTGACGTAATTCTCCATGCAGAAGTGGGATGCTCAAGTGCCATGTTTGACAATCCTTCAGCCGCCCAAAAGCAAGGAGACTCACACTCCACATGACTCAGGGCTGCTTCCTCTGAGGCAGAGCTGAGACATGCATCCATCTTCCCATTGATTTACCCTAGTCTAACACCAGGAATTTCTCCCATGGCATTCTGTTTCTCTGTTGGGTTCAATAACACCTTTCAATGGTCACACAGAATGCAGACAATATTCATGATTTTGAAGGTCTGTTAGGAGAGGGTACAGATGGTATCCACGTCAGGATCAGAAAACATTAAGAACGCAGTCATTTGTCCACAGTGGCAACATTTGGTCAGGCCAGCAGGCTCATCTCTGGATCTCAACTGGTCAGCCACTTTGACCTATGCATACCTTGCTCAGGAAAGTTTTACAAAGCTCCATTAGCAATGATAAACGTCTCAAGGGTGCCCTACTATCCAGGCAAGTCTTCTGCCTGAAGGCACTCAATCTTACTCACTGCTGATGTTGGAAGCCCACTTCTCTGTCACGAGATCTCAGGGTGGCTGCCTTTGCAGTGCAGCCTCTTCCAGAATGAATCTTGAGCATAATCCAAGGGTGGCTCTTCTTTCTTGCCGAGTGTGGGGTTCTTACTTCTGAGTTGGTTTACTTTCACACCTAACTTACCGTCATTGAGTTGATGTCAATTCATAGTGACCCTATTGGGACAGGGTAGAATCGTTCCTGTGAGTTTCTGAGATTGTATCTCTTGAAAGGTAGAGAAAGCCTCATCTTCCTCCATGGAGCAGCTGATGGTTTGAACCTCAGAGCTCTAGAATATCAACCTAGCTCACAACCAGTTCACTAACCAAGGCCCTTCTCATACTCGGGGCAAGGACAAAAGGGGCAGTTGCCTGAGTTAGAGCCCTCGGCACCATACCTGAAAGTACCCTGGTGATGTAAGGGGCTCTGATTTGAGCTACTAACCACAAGGTCATGGGTTAGAAGCCATCAGCCACTCTGCAGAAGATGAGACTGTATGTTCCCCTAAAGTCTTTGAAACCCAAAGAGGCAGTTCTACTATGTCTTATAGGGTCAATATGTGTCAGTATCAACTCAATGGCAGTGAGACATCTGATTTGCATTATTCCACTCAGTTCTTATGGCGTGAATTACAAAGACAATGAATAGCAGAGCTGTACAAAGTAATTTCACTGTACCCAAACCCACAATAGCAACCAGAACTTTTCATCAGAAGGCAGTCAGTAACAAATGAATGAGGGGATGGGCAGGGAAAGAAAGAGCAAATTCACCAGTTTAAACTATATGTGTGCTATGACCTTAGTTAGCCATGTCTAAAAATACATATGCACGCATAGAAAAACCCTACAGAATGAAATGCATCAGAATAAGGACAGAACCCTGTGTTATGTGATTACAAGTTTGCTGTTCAATTTTCTCAATAATAAATACCAACTTGATGTCACTTGTTGTCAGTGTTCCGGGAGAATTTCTCAGATTACCACTCACTATCAGAGTGAATAGCCTCTTCTTTCTCCAGAGGATTAGCTCATGGTTTCAAACAACTGACCTTGGGGTTAGCAGCCCAATGTGTAATACACACACCAACAGAATTCCATCATTTATACATATGGATAATTATAAATAAGAATAAATTACCTGATCAGGTATGCAATGAACTTTTATTTTTGAATAAGTATACAGTTTATTATAAAAGTCATTGCATTCAAGGTAAAGCAATTTAAATTATATAGACCTCTCAAGACAAAATTCCACTACTAAGTCAATTCTGACTCATGGCAACCCAATAGACATAGCAGTGGAATTTTCATCCCAGGTATAAATATATAAATATTAAAAACCTCTTAATATGAACATACAGATAAGTTGATCACACTCCGGAGGTTTTTAGGTTGCTGTAATGCTGGAAGCTACACTTCTAGTCTTTCAAATACCAGCAAGGTCACAAATGGCTAAAAGTATGGTCTACTTCTGAAAACTAGACAATGAAAACATTATGAAGCAAAAGAAAACATTGTTCAGCTTGGTTCCCTTGGGTATGTCATTAGGACAGGTCAAGCACTGAAAAAGGGTCTCCACAAATAAGAATTAACTTGATAACCAATTATCTACCTACCTGTGCTAAGTTACTTAGCTGTCCTCTATGTAATAGCCCAGTGGTTCTCAACCTTCCTAATGCTGTGAACCTTTAATACATGTTGCGGTAAGGTGATCCCCCAACCAGAAAATTGTTTTCATTGATACTTTATAACGGTAATTTTGCTACTGTTATGAATCAAGCAACCTCTGTGAAAGGGTCCTTGACTCCCAAAGGGGTCATGCTACCTACAGGTTGAGAACCGCTGAAACAGACTGCAACTGTGTTTCCTTCACTAGTCTTTGATGAGCTACACATGTAGCTACATAGCTGGCACTGTGGGAGTCGTTGGAGCGTTGGTTCTCATTCACAGCAACCCTCTGCATCGCAGAACAGGGTGCAGTGCAACCCGGGTCACCCTCACTATAGCGAGAGTTAAGCCCACTGTTGCCGTCACTTTATATTTTTATTCTCATATTTTATTTTTATTTTTTTATTTTTAATCATTTTGTTGGGAGTTCTAATAACTCTTTTTACAAGCTACATATCAATTATATCTGACATATCCGTACATGTAGCCCATGGCTTTTTTCTAGACATGTACTTTTCACTGAGCCCTTGGGATCAGCTCCTCTTTTGCAGTCACCTTTTTTTCCACAATGACTAAATGTTTCATGGAATGGATGGGCCATAATTTAATTAGTAGTATTTTGGGGGATGATCACATCTTTCCTATTTTTGGCTATAGCAAATAATTTCACATACATGTGTAATGATTTCCTTATACATAATTTCAATAAACATATTTGCTATTGAAGCAGTATGAATAAAGCTAAGTGTTAATATATTGGGTCATATCGCCAGAAATGACACATCAATTACAATTCAATGATGTATGATGATTTTGTATTCCTGTACTATTTACCAAAATCAATCACTATAAAGCATATTTATTTTTGTCCATTTGATATGAAAATAATTGTTTTAATGTATAGTTCTTTGTTATTATTAAATTTACTCATCTTTTACTTTTTAAGAACATGTTCTGGTATGAATTGCCAGTGATGTGTTTTGCCTAGTTTTCTTCACTTGAGCTGCTGTTATGCTACTCAATTATAAAATAAATCCTTTTTTCAACAGTAGCAGCTCTGTTTTTCTAACTTGCCTGTATTTTCCTCAACTTAGTTTAGTTTAGTGTTTAATTTTTCTCTCAACTAATTTACTTTTATTTTGCTAGACTTCAATTAGCATACACACATGCATACTAAGTAGTCAGATATATTAGATCTTCATTTCATAGTCTTCGGGTTCGAGATTTTACTTAGAAAGTGCACACCAATCCTCTGAGACCTACAGCAGATGCAGACCTCTGCCTGGGGTGGGGAGGAGTTCTCCCCTTACTCTCAGAGAGGGGCATCTCCTCCCAACCCCCTCATGGGAAAGTCCTCCCCCCTACCCTCGCGTGTGTCAGAGGTGCTTCTCTTCCTCTACAGAATGGACTGAGTTCTTAGGCAGGTATTCTCTGATATCCTCCACTGAGTCTCCGGAAGGTTCTGCAGGACCTCAAGATATGGGTGATGAAGAGCATAAGCTGTGGAGTCAGTCAGGTGATTTAGATGCAGATCCTGATGCTATTCACCAGCTATGCAACCTTGAGCAAGGCCCTTCACCTCATGAAGCTTATTTCCTTACCTTGAGCAATGCAGATAATAACATCAGCTCAGAGGTTGTTATGCGGATTGGACAAGAGAAGCCATGTAATTTCCTCAGCACCATCTCTGGCACACAGCCCTCAGAAAAGATTAGTTGGTAACTACTGTTCCTGGGGGATTTATCTATCCTGACTTCCATGTGTTAAGAGCACTTATATGTACCATTGTGTGTTCTCCAGTCTAGTCAGGTTTGTGAGGTAAACCTGAGTCATGATTAAGTGGGAATGTGGGAGGCAGGGAGGGCATTCTGGAATTAAAGAAATGATCTGTGATTCATTCCTCGGTTGCTATACATCATCTTGGTTGAATTATCCTTTGTTTATACACCTTCCGTAGGAGGATATCCAATTGTCTCCAGATGAGCTTTGGGTCTCCACTCCCTCATTCCCATTGATATAGTTGTTTATTTTGTATCTTTTGATACCTGATCCCATCGACATCTCATGATCACACTGGCTGGTGTGTTTCTTCCATGTGAGCTTATTTGCTTCTCTGCTGGATGGCTGAGATACCATAAAAGTAGGGGGATGGACAGGGAGGAGGAAAGGAGAACCCATCAAAGGTTGGATATGTACCCTCCCCCAAAAGAGACAAATAGCAGAAATCTGGGTGAAGGGAGACAGTGGACAGTGTGAGATAGGAAATAATAACATATACTTGATTAAGGATTCACAAGCGTGCACAAGGGAGGCAAAAAAAGAGTTTATATCAAGGGCTCAAGTAGGAAATGTTTTGGAAATGATGGCAAGATATGTACCTATATGCTTGATACAAATGATGTATGGGATGTTATAAGAGCTGCAAGATTCCCCCAATAAAATGATTTACAAAGAAAAAAAAGTGCACACACGTAGCCAAACGTTTTAGCTCATTCATTGCATTCTCTGGGGTTGGTATTTTGCTTAGAAATCCCCTTCCACCTC